>CM076143.1:39975000-40237500 GCA_038025085.1 Tetragonia tetragonoides
TGGTTACGCAGAACAGTGGGGTTATGGTTGTTGCAAAAACACAAAGTTTTGCAAGCTCCAGTGACTCAAGGCCGATGCTCGGAGATGTTGTTTATTATGGTCGTGTTTCTGATATCATTAAATTGGATTATTATGGAGATTTTAAGGTTGTTTTGTTTCGATGTGATTGGGTTAATGTGACCCAAGGGACATGAATAAAGAGAGATGGTTTAGGTTTTACATTGGTGAATTTTAATCATTTGATACACACTGGAGATAGAATATATGATGAGCCTTTCGTGCTTCCTTCTCAGGTTCAACAAGTTATATATGTGCAGGATCGTAGAGAACCTGATTGGTTTGTTCCTTTACCTATGAAACCTCGGGATACATATGATTTAGGGGAGGATGATTTACAAGTTGGGAGTGGGATCTCAATGGGTAATGAGGGTCACATAATTGAGGTACAAGGGAGTATTGAGGCTGAACTTGATTCACTTCTTTCAAATGAGGGGACACATATTGATGATGACCAATTACAAGATAGCAGTGAAGAAGATGGAGATGATTTGTGATAAGAAAATGGATGATATGTTTCCAATGATGCACTTTCTCTTGATGTCTTTAATTCTAACTTTTTATGAGCATGTGTGTGTGCCTTTTTTTTGCTTAACTTGTGTACATGCCTATTGGATGTATATGCAGTTTGTTGACATCTCCTTGAGCTTAGTTCATCTTGGCAGCTGTTTTTGCAGGTTACGATGGCAAAAAGAAAGAGACTGAGAACAGTGGATGTTTCTCCCCAAACTAATGAGGGTGTTGGTACTGGATCATTGCCACAAAATGATGTTTCCCAAACTGAATCTCAGTCTCATTCTTCTAGTGGAAGTCCTTATAGTGATGACCACTCTAATACTGATGATGAAAGAGGTAAGCTTCAACTTATGGGACATCATATAGCATCCAAACTAATGAGTTTCCTTTCTCTTTTCAATTTTCAACATCATAACTGCCCTTTTCCAGTAGACTTTATGTTTTTCTCTTTGTTTGTAGGTTCAGAGTGTCCCGTTGAGAAGAGGAGGGGTCCCACTTTAATGACTCATATATGGAATCAACCAAAAGAGAAAAGAATTGTTGTTGACTGGAATAAGCTGTGGCAACCTGTTGGTGGTGAAAGCTTCAATCTTGCTTATTTCTAGGGACGATGGCTAGAAATCCTCAATTGTGCTCCTTGGCATACAAAGAATGGCGATACTTTCCGAAGAATGATAAAAAAAGGGCTTCTCAATATCGTAAAGGTAACACATTTACTTGTTGCCTAATGTTGAAATAAAGGATGTGTGCCTTCTAAAAATACTATGTCATCACATCTTAAGCATTATCTGTTACAGTCAAAATTCATCATTCCAAACAACCAAGCTGAGAAGTATGTGTTGAAATCCATGGGAAGAAAATGGAGCAATTTCAAGTGTGATTTGAGACTTGAGTACTATGAACCATACTGTTCAAACATTAATGTTGTGTTGAATAGCCATAAACCGGACTTTGTGCCTAAGGATCAATGGATATCTTTGGTCACGTACTGTAATTCTGATGAAGGCAAGGTATTACGACTTTTACAAGTGATGACAATGATTATTTCTGAAATCACTAATATGTATTAGCCTAGTCTCTATTTATATAGATTTTTGACGTTTTATGATGAACTTAGAAACGTAGTGCAAGAAACCGAAAGAGTCGTGCATGTCAAGTTATAGCACATGCTGCTGGAACTAAGAGCTTTGCTCGTGTTATTGCTGAAAAGGTAATAGAGCTGTTTTACCATGTTGGTTAGAGTTGTCTATTAGTTTCATCAAATTAGATGACATGCTTTGTGATGTGTAAATGTCTTTGTAGACTGTTGGTAAAGCTGCGCCATCACGAGCCCATGTGTACTTGGAGACTCACAAGACTCGTAAGACACGAACAAAACCTTTGGATGAAAAATCTAGACAAGCAGTGGTAAGCAACAACACTGATTGGTGTAATCTGAATTCCAGCAACTCAATACATTTTTTAAGAATAAAAAATATGGGTGTTTTGAGTTATCAAGTTATCTTGCAGGATTTGATCAATGAAAAGTTGAGTCAACTTCCAGATCATAAAGAGACAACAAATGGGAATGTTGCATGGGAAGGTGATGTATATTCTCAAGTAATGAATGAGGTAATTGGACCGGAAAGAAGAGGTCGAGTTCGTGGTCTAGGAATGGGTCCATCAGCTTTGAGGTCCATTTCATCGGATCGGTTTCAAGAGCCCTTAGATGATGATCATGGCTTGTGTAATGAGAGAATTGAGTTTATGGAATGTCAAGTTAAGAGAATGGAAGAGCAACAAAAAAAGATGAAAGATGAGCAAGCTAGAGTACAAGCTGAGTTAGCTATGCTTAAAGAGTTGGTTGGTAGGAAAAATATTGATGATGCTACACCTTCTAGTTCCACAGAGGCAAGTTTTAGAAATGTATATTTTTCCCATATAAAATATTGATTTTATATTCTACATCTTAGCTATTATATATTTATGTCTTTAGCAGGTGCATGGTGCTTGTAATGTTTCTCAAGTTGGACAGACATTGTCCTCTTTGCAAGGTAAAAACATATAAACTAAAATTGCTGTGTGATTTTAGTGTGCATAGCAGAACATTAATTGCTAAAGGACTTAAATTGAGAAGCATTGATTTGTCATTTTATAAAGATTCATGTAATATTTCCATCGCTCCAAAGCTATTGTTCTCATTTATTCTTTATTTTACTTATTGGAGTTGGGAGTTTGTAAGAATTCAGTGTACAGATGCTACTGATTTTGGAATAATATGTTGTTGGTTGTGACATTGATTTTCTGCATTGTCTATTTCATATAGTATACAAATATACTTTGCTGTTTTGAAGTGAGAATGATTGTTCTTTTTTTCATGGAAAGTAGTGAGAATGTTTGTTTACTATGAGTTTGTTTAATAAGGTTCTGCCTATAATAAGTTCTTTGGAATTCCAATATTTTGGCGCGAACCAAGCAGGCACCTACTGCTTTTGAACTACTGTTTTGTTTATTTTAATTTGTTGGAGCTTTAATGTGGTTCCTTAGACATTTTTCTTTCCAGAAGCTTACACCATATACGTAATGGCTTAGTGATTTGTTTATCTTTTTTCTTTTTTTTTACAGGTCATTCAGTTTAGTTTTCGATAGTGCGCTGCACGTGGGAGGTGGATCAAGGAATATATATGGGATATAGGTGGTATTTGTTAGCTTTTGGTAGTTGGGTTGTATAGAACCTTGAACTAGTTTATGTAGCGATTGTTTGCCTATTATTTGGAATTCTAAAGGCAAACCTTTTGGATACATACATTGAGCCTCAAAAGTGCCATATTTTTTTGGTTGTCTATGGTTGAGGAAGTGTCATGTAAAGTTGAATGATACTCTAGCAGGTGCATATGTCTATCATAATTTACCAACAAAAAAAAAAAAAGAACTCCTCATCTGACACACGGAATGTGAAAAAAGGATGGGAATCAAAGAAATGTGGAAAAAGGTCTATAGCGACATTTATCTAGATCTATACCTGCAAAAGCAATAAATGCCGCTATACCCTATAGCGACACAAGCTCTCGCGGCATTTATTACAGCCCAATTCTGTTGTAGTGATAATGCTATTTCGTATTGCCTAGATATGATGGGAAATCCATGTCAGAATTATGGAAAAAACTTTCATTGAGCATGATCATATCAATTGTGAGCCAAAGGCTAAGCATGTATTGTATGCAATCAAAATGCCATTGTTTATTGCCCTACTAAATAGTATGGAACCTTGATGTGAGAATTGTGGATGTTATTGCTTATCAATCATGTGAGACCAATGTGTCTACTGTATTATAGCATATCGAACTACTATGCATGAGAACTGAGGACTATTCAAAGCAAGTATGTTGCTTAGACTTACAATGTAAGGTCGATCATTGAAACCTATATGCTACTTGCTAAATGTCAAGAGAAAGGTTTTGATTATAACCTATATCTATCAACTAGACCTCAATTTGGGTCAAACGTGCCAACCTTGCTAAAATGGTGATCAACCATTGCTCTTTTATGTCTCAGATTTGTTATAATGGCAACCAACGACCGACTCGCGAGACTAGAAGTAGGTCTTATCAATGTGATCGAGCATATTACGCGCCAGCTAGAGCGCCAGGAGCAAGACCATAATGCGCAGAATCCTGAAACGCGCAACTTTAAAGATTTTAATACACTCAAACCTCCAACGTTTGAGGGTGGCTCTGAGCCCACCAAGCTAGAAAACTGGATTGTGGAGTTCGAGAAGTTGTTTAGGGCGACTAGTCGTCCCAATGACATGAAGGTCAATACCGCTACTTACTACCTTAGGGTGAAGCGAACAAGTGGTGGAGCGATGTGGGCACTGATCTGCTCGCCATTGAAGATTACGGGTGGTCTGAATTCAAGGAATCCATTCGTGAGAGGTTCTATCCGAGAGCTATCCATCGCCAGAAGCAACGGGAATTCGAGAACATCTATCAAGGAAAGCTATATGTGGCTAAGTATGCAACAAAGTTCAACGAGCTTGCTGCTTTTGCACATAACTTGGTGACGACCAAAGCTGAACGTGTCGAGAGGTTCGAGGATGGTCTGAAGTGGGATATTCAGCATTATGTTATGAAAAACTCGCTGACGTTCCAAGGATCGTACGAAAAAGCCTTGAACCAAGAGCGTGTTGTGGATCGTCATGATTCGTTGCTCGGGAAGCATAAGCGTGATGAAGGGAATTCTTCCCAATCGAATGGCGCAGATAAGAGGCCAAGGCCGAACAACGACAATCACAACAACCAGGGTGGTAATCGAAACCACAACGGATTCAGGAATCGTGACTCCAACAGTCATAGAGCTACGATCTTAGCTAGGAGGAATACGCCTTGTAGTCGCTCCAACAAGACACATCTTGGCAAGAACTATCGTGGTGATGTGCTTCAATGCTTCGGGTGCAAAAAGCCCGGTCACAAAGCTTCGGAATGCTGGAGTCGTGGAAGGAACGGCAATAGTCAGAACCGCGATAACAAATACAATCGTGGTGGAAATGGAAATGGTAATCGTGGAAATGGAAATGGTAATCGCGGAAATGGTGGTAACTACCGTGGACATGGGGGGTTACAACAACAACAACCGCAACAATACTGCTGCTCCTGCTACGAACAATCAAGCACTACTTCCCGCACCTACCAACCCCATGCAGAACAACAACAACAACAACAACAACAACAACAATAGAGGGGTGAATGGAAAAGTCTATGTGCTGAACTGCAATGAAGCTGAGGCGAACCCTAATGTGATCGCTGGTACTTTTCTCGTTAACTCTCAACCTACTTTTGTTTTGTTTGATAGTCGTGCAACGCATCTGTTCTTTCTAAGAGCTTTGCATCTAAGATAGGTTTAGAATCTAGTTCTGTGTATAGTGCAAACATTACGATGCCAGATGGATCGAGTGTTAATTGTAAAGCGTTGTATGAAAAGTGTCGATTAGGATAGCTGGTTCCGATTTGCCTGCGGATTTGATTCAGATGGATTTGAAGGAATTTGACGTGATATTGGGAATGGATTGGTTAGCCAAGTATAGGGCTAAGGTTGAGTGCTTTGAGCAACGTGTGTCGTTGCGTGGACTGAAGGGTAAGAGGATTACCTACAAAGGAGTCGTGGTCAAGCCAAAGTTGAAGGTAGTAGCGACCATGAAGGCAAAGGAGTGTATGACTAAAGGTGAAGCGATTTACCTATGTCATGTAGTGGATACAAGTTGAGAAACCGAAGTCTCAAAATCCATTCCAGTTGTTTCGGAATACGCTGACGTCTTTCCAGACGAGATTCTCGGAATGCCTTCGCAACATATTGTTGACTTTACGATCGAATTAGCTCCAGGTTCTGCTCCGATTTCGAAAGCTCCGTATCGTATGGCTCCTGCCGAGATGAAAGAACTAAAGACGCAACTTGAGAAACTATTGGAGAACGGATACATACGTCCTAGTGTATCGCCTTGGGGTGCTCCTGTTCTGTTTGTGCGTAAGAAGGACGGTAGTATGAGATTGCGTATAGACTACCGTGAGTTGAACAAGATTACGATCAAGAATCGTTATCCACTGCCTAGGATTGACGATTTATTCGACCAACTCTGTGAAGCGATTGTCTTCTCAAAGATCGATTTACGTTCAGGATACCATCAACTCAGGATTTCCGAGCCTGACATTGCAAAGACCGCGTTTAGGACGAGGTATGGACACTACGAGTTCACTGTAATGCCTTTTGAGTTGACGAACGCACTTGCGAAGTTTATGGACTTGATGAATTGTACGTTCCAGCCTTATCTCGATCAGTTCGTAGTTGCCTTTATTGACGATATTTTGGTCTACTCGAAGAACGCTGCTGAGCACGAGCAACACTTGCGAACCGTTTTGGAGATTCTACGACGACATCAACTTTACGCCAAGTTATCGAAGTGCGAGTTTTGGTTAGAATTTGTTTCCTTCATAGGACACATGGTGTCTAAGAGTTGAGTTGCTGTTGACCCGGAAAAGATTAGAGCTGTTATGGACTGGTCCGCACCGAAGAGCGTGATTGAGGTTAGAAGTTTTCGT
This sequence comes from Tetragonia tetragonoides, assembly GCA_038025085.1. NCBI lineage: Eukaryota > Viridiplantae > Streptophyta > Magnoliopsida > Caryophyllales > Aizoaceae > Tetragonia > Tetragonia tetragonoides. The sequence continues at coordinate 39,981,645 of CM076143.1, forward strand.
GGGTTAGCTGGTTACTATCATAGGTTTGTGGAAGGATTTTCCAAGATAGTGCAGCCTATGACAAGCTTAATGAAGAAGACGACGAAGTTCGTGTGGTCGGAAAAGTGTAAAGCTACTTTTCAAGAGCTGAAGAAACGACTTACGAGCGCGCTAATTTTGGCTTTGCCATCGGGAACTGAAGGATATGAAGTCTATAGTGACGCGTCTAAGCATGGCTTAGGCCGTGTTTTGATGCAGCATGGAAAGGTAGTGGCGTATGCCTCAAGACAACTGAAGAAGCATGAGGATAATTACCCTACTCACGACTTAGAGCTCGCTGCTGTCGTATTTGCTTTGAAGATTTGGCGATATTATCTCTATGGTTCTGCTGTCAAGATGTTCACGGACCACAAGAGTCTCAAGTACATATTCACACAAAAGGAATTGAATATGCGACAAAGAAGATGGCTAGAGTTATTGACGGAGTACGACATCGACATTCAGTATCACGAAGGGAAAGCTAACGTTGTAGCTGACGCTTTGAGTAGAAAGACTCGTCATACGCTGAACATTGCTTTAGTACTTCCGAAGGAGATAATACGTGACTTACAGATTCTTGACGTGGAGATTGTGCTAAAAGGTGACGTTCAATGTACCTTAGCGCATATGTCAATTCGACCAACTTTGCTCGACGAGATCAAGAGTAAACAGGATTCAGATGAGGATCTTCAACGGATTCTACGCCACAAGGACGAGGGTAGATCCTAGGACTTTTCTACTGGTCAAGACGGTGTCTTGAGATTTCGTGATCGTGTTTGTATGCCGAATGACCCGGAGATCAAGAGTCAGATTCTGAGTGAAGCTCACAATACTCCTTATTCTGTGCATCCTGGTGGAGACAAGCTCTACAAAGACCTTCGCCAAATGTTTTGGTGGAAAGGTATGAAACTAGATGTCCCTGAGTTCGTGGCTAAGTGCCTAACGTTAGAAGGTCAAGATCGAACACAAGAGACCTGGTGTAATGATCCAATCGCTTAAAATTCCTACGTGGAAATGGAATTCAATTTCAATGGATTTTGTCATGGGTTTACCATTGACACAGAATAAGAACAATGCCATTTGGGTCGTTGTGGATCGTTTGACGAAAGTTGCGAGATTCATCCCAATGAATGACACTTGGGAAATGGAGAAGCTAGCGGATGCTTACGTCAAGGAAGTCATGAGACTTCATGGTGTTCCAGAAGATATCGTTTCGGATAGAGACTCGAGATTTCTATCTCATTTTTGGCAGAAATTGTAAGAAGCTTTTGGAAGTAAGTTGAAGTTCAGTACTGCTTTTTATCCTGCGACTGATGGTCAGACGGAAAGGACGATTCAGACTTTGGAAGATATGCTACGAGCGTGTGCTCTCGAGTATCAAGGCTCGTGGGATACACATATTCCATTGATCAAATTTTATTACAACAATAGCTATCACTCAAGCATTGATCGAGCGCCATATGAAGCATTGTATGGTAGGAAGTGTAGATCGCCAGTTTGTTGGAACGACATTAGTGAAACTACAGTTTTGGGTTCAGAAATGATCCAGCAGACCGTCGATGTGGTCAAGGTGATCCAAGTGAAGATGCGTAGTGCTCAAGATCGACAGAAATCGTACGCAGATAGTGGTCGTAGACCTGAAGAGTTTGAGGTGGGAAGCAAGGTACTCTTAGGAGTATCTCCTACCAAAGGTGTCATGCGTTTTGGTCGTAAGGGAAAGTTGAGTCCTCGTTATATTGGACCTTACGAGATCCTGGAAAGGATTGGCGAGGTTGCTTATAGACTAGCTTTACCTGTGGAACTTGCAAAAGTCCATAGTGTGTTTCATGTCTCCCAGTTGAAGCGATACGTACATGATCCAACTCATGTCGTACAACTTGAAATGATCGATCTCGATGAAAGTCTGACTTATGAAGAGCGTCCTATCAAGATAGTGGATTCGCAAAGAACGCTCAACTCGAACAAAGACTATTCCGATTGTCAAAGTCGTTTGGTCTAGACAAGGTCAGGAGGAAGCAACATGGGAAGCTGAATCCATGATGCGCGAGAAGTATCCACACCTCTTCCTTGAAGGTACTAGTCTCACTTGAGTTTCGGGACGAAACTCCTTTCAAGGAGGGTAGAATTTCACGCCTCGAAATTTCGTCTTTTTGCATGCTTTGTTTATCGCTTTGCACGAACTGCATGTTCAAGCATTGCAGGTTGCATTGCTAATCAACTTAGAATCACGATCGTACTTGCTCATCTTGCACATGTTATTGTCCTAGAAAATGTTTTATACCTTCATATGGGTAAACTCGTTTTGTTTTTTTGAAGTGATTACTTCATGTCTCAAGTTTTAGGACGAAATTTCTTTTAAGGAGGGTAGAATGTGATACCCCAATATTTTCTATAATTATTATATTGATTCATAAATGATTTATAAATAGTTTCGGAGATTAAATCATAATTATATTCAAGGATTCGATTTAATCAATTAAAGCCATAATAATATTAATTATTATTATGGGACTTTCATAAATTGCATTTATCAATTTTGAGGAGTTTAATTAAAATGTTTTATAGATGAATAAGAATTATTCATATTGTTTTAATTAGTTTTAATTAGCTTTTTAAATCTTATTAAATAAATTCCTAAACCTAGTAGCTTGGGTTGACTGATGGCCTAATAAGAAAAAAGTGGAGGCAATTAATCAGTTTACACAACTGATCAAACCCTCACAAGTGTTCTCTGTCTTGCTCTCACCTCACGGCCTCCCTCTCTCCCTCTCTCTCCACCAAGCCCTCTCTCTCTCCTCACTCGGCTCTCTTCTCTTTCTCTCTCTCTCCACCGCCGGCCACCTCTTTCTCTCACCGAAATCAGCCATAGCCACCGGTGGTAAGCTCTCCTCTTCTTCCTCTCTCTTTCTCTTTCTTTTTCTCTCTTTCTCTCCCCGCGGGTCTCCCTTTCGCGCGCCCCCTCGCGCGACCTCTTGGTCGCCGGACCACCGGGCAGACACCTAGGTGGTGACCAGCGGGTGGCCAGCTCCCTCTCTCTCTCTCTCTCTCTCTCTCTCTCTCTCTCTCTCTCTCTCTCTCTCTCTCTCTCTCTCTCTCCTTCGCACTCTCTTTCGCTCTCCTCTTTGCCGGACCTCCGGCGACCACCACCACCGACCATGGTGGTCAGTGGGTGGTGGTGGTGGTGTTGGGTCGGATTATGGGTCCCATGCATGGGTACCCGTGACCTAGACCTAGTTTTGAAGTTAGGGTTTCGTTTTTATATTTTTCGATTATTAATTCGATTTTCAATATTTCTGTACTCATTCGGAATCGGAATTCGGATTTTCAAAACCCTAGATTGGTTGAAATAAATCAAGAAATTTAAATAAAATATCATATTAATATTTAGTTACTGTTTGTATTTTCGTACTTAATAAATTCAGTTTCGGTAATTGTTTTTAATTAGGACCTAACGAGCAAGCATGATAATCGTCGATCGTTGGAGCTTACTCACTGTTTGGTAGCGTTGTAGTGGTAAGAGCTTATGCCTACCTTCTTCCAAAGCCCCATCAAAACTATTTTGATGTGTTATGTGCTAATTGAGAAATTGTGGTGAATTTAATATGCAAAGCATGATTAAATTATATCATCGTTATTATGAGTTTTATTAAGCATGTTTACTGCTGTAATTATGAATTATTATTAGCATGTTGATATTATCATGTTTTGGGAATTAATTAGTCCATATGATGATTATTGGACAATTGTTGAATGGTGAATTATTAGTATTACTATGCTATTAGTTATATGCTAATTGGTATGGGTATTATTGAGTGCTAGTGAGCACCTATATATTATCGTTTAATGTCTTGGATGAATTGTGAATTTTTGGTTATCATATTACCCTGCCGAAGTGCTGCCGAAATTGTGCTAGACATGCAATGTCCTCTTTATTGAATTATCGTCATTATTGAATCAAAGCATGTTTAATTCTCATCATATTGAATTATTCATTATCGTCGTTATTTACTATTCATTGTCAAGAGCATGAAATGAATTAGTAAGTCGTGGTCTCGTAGTACCACTATGTCAACCAATGCAAATTATGTGAATTGAATTAAATGAGAGTAAGACTCCTAATGGATCCCTAGGAGTAGTCGAGCAATCGGGATTACACCTAATGGTGTAGTTCAAGGGATGAGTGATTCCCAAGTTACTTATGGACACCTCACAGTGTGTCTGGGATGGATCATCCCCCATTTATTAAGTCCTCTAAGCTCGTTTAATTGTACTAGAGGTAGTGTGCACACTAGAGTCATTAAGTCCATGGCGTGATTGTATCTTCGATGAACAGTATGGGTAATCGATGTTCTATTCGCTCTCTTATATCTCTCTAATCAAGACGGGTTGTCTATGTCGTATTTTGTATGATCACTATACAAGAATTGCATATAAAAGAATGTCGTTATGCGTATGCTTGATTATATGCTTATGTGAGTATGCAAATGAATTTCAATTATTCTTCCAAAAACCTCAGGTAAGGTTTGCGAAATGTTTTTACTGGGTACGGATGACGTTTATTCAGTTTATCTTATTTTTGTTTCTTTTCTTTTTTTCTGTATTTTGTTTCCGTCACGGAAACCAAAGTGCAGGTTTAGTTTTGAGGACGTACAGCTTGGAAGGTAGAGTTGGCGTCGGGTTTCTAGAACTCTTTCTGTTCAGTTTAGATCGTTGGGATTTTATTGGATTTAGCCCTTTGAAGGCAACTTGTAATAAATTGGTTTAATGGTTTTAGCTCACTATATAGACAAATCTGATATTAACTAGTTTAGTTTGTTTAGTTCCTTAGTAAGTTCCTTTTGATGCCTAGTCTTTCTTTCTTCTTAGCATTTACTCCTTAGTGATAAATGTTGCAGTAGCATTTCCCTGGGTTTGGGACGGTTCAGCGGTGTCGAGTCGCGCACCGCGTCGTCGATAGCTCCCTGAAAATCGTTGCGAATTCGGGGGTGTTACATTATGATGAAATATTATAATGTTTATGAACATTCTTTTTAGAGAATTTTTGAAACTTGTTTTTAGTGTAGTTGTGTTTTGTGAAACAGATTTTTGCTGATGAGAGTTTTGTATACTTATTGTTATTGTGACATTGTTCTTTCTGGTGTTTAAATGTGCTTATAGTTGGAATATGAATTTTTATGTTGTTATGGCTTCAGATTAGACTTTTATGCTACTCTGGCTTCATTTTGGTTTGAGTTCTGCTGAAACATGGAACAAGCTGACATTTTTTGCTTTATTGTCTTGTTTTCAGAATTCAAGTTATAGGGGAAAAGAGAAGCACCAAAGTGAAAATGAAGAAAATGAGCAAGAGGAAGTTGAAGTACCTCTTTTGGCACTTAATAAGCGCAGAGGAAAACACATGGCAAAGAAAGCAGTTATAGAAGAGATTGAGAGTAGTGATGATACATATAGCGTAGATATGAATTACGAGCCATCTCCCATGCAGATTTGTGATGAGGAAAATGAGGATATTGAGATTAAAGAAGAGAAGGGAAAGACAATTGTTTTGCAAGAGACAAAACAGAGAGCTCCCAAGAGGAAACGTAAAAACGAAATGGTTTTGTTGGAAGAAGTAGATGAGGAGGAAGAAGGGGATGAGACAATAGCAAATGATGAAGATTTTATACGCACTAGAATGTCTCCTGTTAATTTGTTTAATCTAGTACGTAAAATGAGCCCTAAGCAATGCGAAGCAGTTAAGGAGATAGGCTTTGGAAGTGTTCTCGAGTACCTAGTTCAAAATTTTGAAGTTGGGAGAGTTGCAATATGGCTAAAGAATGAGGAGCTGCCTGTCACTTCTTCTGATGTATCGAGAGTTCTGAATTTGCCTTTTGGAGGCAAACAAGTTGTTGAAGGAAAGAACAATGAAGAAGAGGACCCTGTGGAGTACATACAGTTAGTGAATGATTATAATAAAAACAATGGAAGGTTGATCAGGTAATTACCAAGCTGAAGAAAGCAGTATAGGTAAACAACTTGGTGAGTCAAATGGGGAAAGAACTTGAGCAAAGGGTGGATTTTGGGGATGATTTCAATATAGATTTCGTGTCTACATTGACAACTGTTTCTTGAATGGTCATAAAGTTAGATGGGCCAGGCTGAGGACTTTACAGTCACTCATTAATGTTGAGGACATAAAGAACTTTGATCGGTGTGATTACACTTTCAGAGGTCTTTTAGATTCTTTAAAGGTGTGGAAAAAGGACTGGAAAAAGGGTAAAACCTCCTTTTTCACCGGACCTGTTGTGTTTCTGATGGTATTACTTCCTACTCAAATTTTTATGTGCATTTTTTATGATCTACTATGATGTTTGTATGATCTAGCTGTGCTCTGTCCTTGTTTTGTGTGCTGTGTCCTGTGTGCTGTTGCTGTAGCAGCAACAACAGCTCTGCTGCGTGGCCTGTATTGTTGATGCAGCAGCAACAGCTCTACTGTGTGGTGTGTGTTGTTGCTGCAGCACCACCAGCAGCAGTGCTGCGTGCAACACTAGCACTATTTGGCCGGATGACTTCTCTAGTTACTCTTCTGCATTCAATATTTATTTGTGCTTTTATGAACTTTTAGTTTTTATATAAATCAAAATTTGTTCTTCATGCAGTTGTTCTACTTTGAGAGAATGAGTTATGAGTTGACAAATCCACAATCTAATCCAATCTTCCCATCTATTCGTTCATGAGACAAAGAGAAGGTTGATAAACGAATAAAGGATGAGAAAGATATAGGATGATTCGGAAAAGGCATTGTTGTTCCATGGGGTGCAATCAAGGACGATCACCCTAATAGACCTGTTAGTGCAGATTCAAATGTAAGTCTCATTGTCCTTGTTTTACATTTAATGAGTTTTATGTGTTGAATCTTCAAACATAAGTCAGTCAACCTTATGAACATGTAGCATTAAATTTATGAACATGTAGCTCAAACCTTATGAACATGTTGCTGCATGATTATGAACATTTTGTACTAACCTTATGAACATGTGGCACCAACCTTATGAACATGTGACTCCAACCATATGAACATGTAGATCAAACATTATGAACATTTTGCTTAGCATTATTAATATAAGGAAAGTGATTGAAAATATTTTTGATTTGCTCAAACATTTGGTGTAGCATTAACTTTATGAACATGTAGCTCAAACCTTATGAACATGTAGCTCCAACTTATGAACATGCAGCATTAACTTTATGAACATGAAGCTCAAACCTTATGAACATGTTTCTGCATGATTATGAACATTTGGCACCAACCTTATGAACATGTAGCATTAACTTTTTTTATGAACATGTAGCTCAAACCTTATGAACAAGTTGTCAAACCTTATGAACATTTATGACAATGGTCACTCAAGGCACTTTAGCTTTGAGCCTTTACGTTGTAGCATAGTTTGTTGCAGTAGCTAATCTGTTTTGATTTGCTTTTCAAATTGTTTAGGTCTATGCTCAGAAAATAAGCTCGTTGTTGAAGAGTTTGGCTAGCAATGCTTCTAAACTAGCAAAGACAATGAATGAATATGGACATCGCAGTCCAATTCCTGCTCTGAACAAGACCCTGAATAATTTTGCTGAATTCTTTTCAATCCAAGCTCAAGCAAATACTGTAGAGAATGATGTGGGAAGGGATTGGTATGGAGAAGATGCTTTTTATAATAATGAGTTGATGGATGAATCTGTTAAGGAGTGTCAAAAAGCTTTTGAGACAGGGTTAAATGTGCTTTACGAACCAGACAATCACCTGAAACACATGAACATTCAACCCCTGGTGCAGACAAAGGAGGATCTCCAAGAGAAAATGCTGCTGCCACAAACCCAGAATCAAGCCCTGGAGATAGGGCTAGTGGACAAAGCAAAGTTGCAGCCACAAAACTTGCACCTGTAATACTCAAACTCAGTAGAAAAGACAACGCAGCAAAGGAACGCACCTCTCCACCTGCACCAAGCTTGTCAATTGGCTTGACACCACCAACAAACAGCAACCCTGCAACAGATGCAATTGCAGACAGAGAAAAAGCAATTCATTTTGATAAAAATCCAGATGGAAGCAGTGACATAGTTGCTGCACAGACCAAGGCAGTACTGAAGAAATTCAATAGAAGAAGAACTGCATCAGAGGCACCTAGATCTACAGAAGGAGAAGAAAGGGGTGTTGGTTGAACAGCAAGCACTGGAGAAAGAACTTCAAATCAAGATACAAGTGCAGTTGTGAATGAGAAACTAATCAATGAGGATGCAAATCCGTTGACAAGCAAACTGGATTCCCTGTATTTTCTACTGGCCTCACAGCAAAGACCGAAAACGAGGTACTTGAAATTTTGAGGACATATTCGCATTCAAGTCCATGAGAGCAAGGGGATGGTGACAATGTTAATTCTTACAGGAATCTAGTTCTCACTCCACCAACTATGAAGATCCCAAGGGATCTTTATGAAAGCCAACCTGTCGAAGATAATGAGTCTGTTTAACATACTATAAATTTGTTGTCTGAGTCATATTTATTCTTATAAGCATCGTTTAACATATGTATGTTTTCTGTTTTTCAAGGTCAATGGAGCATTGAGATGATGAAAGCGAAGATGAAGTTTCAATAGTTGCTCGTCCAAAAAGGAATTCAAAGAATCTTCCGCTCATTATGCGTTCTCCTTTCTGGACAAGCGCCCAAGAAAAAAGCTTAGAAGATGTCAATGGGACTGAAAAACTCGTCACCGAGTTTGCTTTTGGTGAAGATCATCCGAACTTCGCAGATGAGTAAGTGATTTGTGAAAATGATTCCTTACAATTTCTGTTTTACCTTAATCCTAACTCTTATTAAAATGAGCTTATGTATTTGTGAAACAGTGAGCCAATATTTATGTACAAAGATTGGTCTATCACAAGAAAATCCATGAAAACGTTGGATTTCGGAAAATATGTTCGTAGAGATGTGATTGACATGTGGGCTCTTAGGATGAATTTCAGAAACAAAAGACGTGGTGTGTCAAAGTCGAACCGCCTTTTCTTCACACATTTTGTGAATGTAAGTGTAAAACATTTGACATGTGCTATTTTTAATAAAAAGGTATGAACACTGGTTTACAGTTTATGAACATTTCATCAAGTGGTTGAAAGTTGATGAACATTGCATCAAGTGGTTGAAAGTTGATGAACATATGCTATCATGTTGTGTTATGAACATTTAGTAGCTCTCTGAAAAAAATGCTTGTAGATCTGTGAACATATGGTATTCTCTCTATGAACATATGGTAGTATCTCTATGAATATTTTGCAAAAAGCCAATCTCTTTTGTTTTATTTAAGGTAGCTCTATGAGCATGCATGGGATCTATTATCTATTTTGACACAAGGCATGACAAATACTTATTTTAACAGGTTGCGTTAGATAAGACTATAATTAAAATGCCAACTGAAGATCCACAAACAAGCTATACAGATTTTGGTCAACGAGTGGATATGCAGTTGATGGAATACTATGAGATAACTGACTTGAAATCGGTTGATCTTGTAAGTACTAAATTCAACTATTTAAGAACCTTTCAACCTATCATTTCTCCAAAACCATTTTTATAATATGTTTTTCTATGTTTCTTTCTCAGGTTTTCTTCATTGTTCCTAAGCATGACCATTTCTATTTGGTTTGCTTAAACTTCAAGAATGGGAGGTATGAGATAATTGACAATAGTCCTCTGCCAAGAGGTGTGAAACCTGAACAAAAATATGGTGAAACTCCTAGAGACTTGGTAAACTCACTTCTTATCATCTGTTTAGCTTGTTTAGTTTCAACCTTATGAACAATTAGTTTCAAAGTTATGAACATGTTGTTGCACCATTATGAACATGTGGAACCAAGCTTATGAACATGTTCCTCAAACCCTATGCATTGTGAAAATATGCTAGTAGGTCTATGAACATATGCTAGTAGGTCTATGAACATATCCTTGTATCTCTATGAAAACGTATTAGTAGGTCTATGAACATATGCTTGTAACCCTATGAACATGTGCTTGTAGCCCTATGAACATCTGCTTGTAGCCTTATGAACATGTTCTAGAATATTTACTATAGTGATTGTGAGAGCTTTCTGGTGATAAACTATTAACTATACTAATCATGTTCACCCTAGGCACTTGACCTTTGAGCCTTTATCTTGCAGCATAGCTCATTGCTATAGCTAATCTTTTTTGATTTGATTTTTCAAATTGTTTAGGTTTATTCTCAAAAAATAAGTGCGTTATTGATGGTGTTTTTGTTGTTCTTTGTAGGCTTTTGCTTATGGACAATACTTGTTGGAATTTTTTTTTGAAAAGGGCAATGAGGTATTTGATTTTGAACAACATGTGGTTAAAATGTCATGGAAGAACGCGCGAAACAAAATAGATTGTGGCATTTATTGCATGAGGCACATGGAGACGTACTACGAAGATGAGGAAAATTGGAACTCGGGGCTGAAAAAGAATGATGTAAGCTTGTTATTTAAACATCCTTAATTTCATCTCAAAGAAACAAAATGTTTCTGACTTTAGCTTGTATGTTTTTATTTTATTTTGCAGAACACGGTGTTGATGAAGTTGAGAGCAAAATATTGCGCAAAGTTATTGATGAGCAACGTGAATGAGTACAAGAACTATGTCATTCAAGATGAAAAACTATTGATGAAGGAAAGAAGACAAGAAAAATGAGTCTCTTATGATCAAATGAACAATCTGTAAAAATGCGTAGAATTACATCCCTAGAATAGTTTATTTTGAAATTAAAGAACAATCTGTAAATGCCTAGAATGTAAATCCCACGAATACTTTTTTTTGAAATTCAACTCTTATTTAGAGCAATAGTATACTCATGGGAGTGGATTCAATCTGTAAACATGATTTTAAACATATATGATTGAAAACAGATTGGAAGCAATGATGGGGCTTACAAATGTTACAATTTTTTGTGAAATTAATTGTGAAAATCTTGTTTCACTTGTAAGTTGCTGATTGTGAGTGCTTAGATTCTGTGTGAACAGTACTTAGGACAGATTGAGAAGCATTGTAGCTGGTTAATTGAAATTGAAATTGAAAGGATCAAGATGTGCCTTTGCAAACTCAGCACCAGGATAAACATTGGTAGAAAAGCTTATGAACATTAGGTATGATATTTATGAACATTAGTACACAATTTATGAATATTGGTGGAAATTTTATGAACATTTTTTTTGAGGTTTGTGAAACTTGATTTTGGTATAGTTCGAAAAAAAAATGGTTTTATTGTCTGTTATTCAGATAACATTTTCACACTCATGCACAGGACAGGTGAATAAATGAATGACCAATTGCATCAACTTTATGAACAGTTGCATATATATTTATGAACAATTCTATATATCTTTATGAACAATAACACAATTCCATATATCTTGATGCTGAAATGGCAGAAGGGGCTCAAGCTCATTTTGGCACGCAAAAAAAAATGACACAAAAGCTGCAGTAACAGTGCAGCAGCAGCAGAAGCAGCATTGTCTATTGCCGCAGCTGCAGCAGTTAGGTCTGCTCAAAAAATATCCAATCCGATAATCTGATCCGCGATCCTAGCTATTCGATCCAAAGAAACGGATACCCGCTCCGAATTTTCGGATCGGATATCCGATCCGAAATAAGAGTTGGATTTTCGGATTAGATACGGATCACACTTTTGAAATTTCGGATACCCGAAATATTCGTTTTAATAATTACTTTTAAATTAAAAGTTTAAATTTTTTGAAATATTAGAACTTGAGTGAGTCAATGTGTGGTGTGAGTTAGCCCTAAAGTCCAAACTCCAGACTCCCAACAACAGTCACTCACGCCGCTCACTCACGCTACTCACTCTCTCTCCTCTGCCAACCTTCACACTTGAGTTCTGACTTCTGATGCTGGGTTTGCCGACTATCGCCTGATGTTGGTGCACTCACCGACCCAATCGCCTCACGCCGGTTGCTTGAGTTCGGCCAATTGACCTGCTTTCGAGTTCAACATTTCACCAGATTTATTCGACCAAGTCATAGTCTCTGGCAAGTCATCTTCATTGTCGACCATTGCACTTCCATCTCGCCATCTTGGTACATGTTAGTGTTCCAATTCTCTCTCTCTCTCTCTCTCTCTCTCTCTCTCTCTCTCTCTCTCTCTCTCTCTCTCTCTCTCTCTCTCTCTCTCTCTCTCTCTCTTGTTGCAATTGGTTTTGGGGTTTTGCCAATTGGGTTGATGTTACTTGTACTGTACTTCAGGAATTGTGAAGTTTTGATGATGATGATGAATTATTGATGATGATATGAACGAAGAAAGAGGTGGAAGAGGGCAAGAGGCATAGAAACCACATTTGCATCTTTTCAATGCTTTTTGTTTTTTGAATTACGGGTCAGATTATGGATCAAGGGTATCCGATCCAAAAATTCGGGTATCCGACATATCGGATATCCGGTTAATTTTGGGTTGGATACGGATGGAGTTTTAGTTGATCCGAAAATTTGGATACCCGAAATTTCGGATCGAATCTAATCCGATGTCGGGTAATGAATAGCCCTAGCAACAACAACTGTGCTGCAGCAGGCAGTGCACAACATCAATTTTTTTATGAACATATGCTTCAATCTTTGTGAACATATGCACCAAGCTCTGTCAACATATGCATCAGGCTTTGTGAACATATGCATTAAGTTATGTGAACATATGCATCAAGCTCTATGAACATTTATAGCAATGACTAAGCAATGAACATTTATAGCAATGAACATTTATTAATTCCTTTGCAACAAATTATTTTCAATGCACTGGTCATTTCCCAGCCTCACTTTAAAAAATAATAAGTTGAACAATAACACAATTCTAAGTGTATAACAACAAACATATTCTAGTATAGTATGAAGCTAAGTATATATCATTGTGCGATCTATTACATTTGAGTGTAAACTACAGTAAAAACTGTTTTGCTTTATTAACAACGTCGCGTTGCTTTCAACCAAAAAGTCTTCCAAAAACCTGAACTTCATTTCTTCTTTTCATCTCATACAGTCAGAGAGACACCTACACAAATTAAATAAATTAATAGTCAAAAGCAAAGCTTAAGCACTAACCTGCAAATTAATAGTCAAAAGCTTAAGCACTAACCTGTAAATTAGCTCACAGATGCAGAAACAGGAACTGGAAGGGGTTTGAAACTTAAACCATGCATCAAATCAGAACCACCAGATGTTGGATGAATAAGATACTCATCTTCTTCGATTGGATATAGAGGAGTTGAATGCAATGATGACTTCACAACTTTCATTATATGCACAACAGTTTTCAAAATATTACGCTTGCGTGCTCTGATTTACTTATATTTCTTTTCAATTATACTCACCTTACGTAAATTGTCGTCGTCTTTGCCTTTTGCTCTAATACCACTGGGATTTTAAACATTGCATCCAGAATGCAGACCCTTTTGAAATGATTCTTTGAAAAATATAGAACCAACTTCAATATGACATTTTCTTTTGCTGTTTTGAAAGCTGCCTCACAATGCTCTTGAACTTTACGGTTATCTTGACTAGCTGACAACAAAGTGACAAACTTCCTCACCATATGTGTCCTCCAAACATAACTAGATTGGATATCTCCACCTATTGAAGCAATAGTACTGCAATCAACCATTTCACTTTCATCCTCCTTCTTCTTTAACCATCTCTTATTGATGTACAAATCAGGTATAGTCTCTACACAGTTGTATTCATGATACGCAAACAATGACAACACAAAATTCCAACCTCTGATATCATCTTGCAACTACAAAAAATGGAATGATTTTCTTGATTGATTTGAACTTCATGCTTTATGATATCAACATTTGGAATCCAAACATGAAAAGTTACAATATTATTCTCAAACTTCACCCAAACCTGATGCCATGATGTACCCTTCATGAACTGTTCCTCAAATAGAATAAAAATCTGGATAGTATAAATCTGTTTAGCAAATGAAAGAAGTTTGGCAGTGCTAACAGCCATATCAGGCAACCCTTGCCACCATCTAAAATCATCATCCCTTTCTTTGCTTCTCCATTTAGACACAATGTCAGTAAAGGCACCACAAAAGCCAAAAGTCCAGTGATTTTATGAACTCTTTCATTCAATGCATGATGAGTACTTTCACTCCGTTGCGAGGATAATACACCACCAGAAAAATAATCTTTGTTGAAAGCTGAACACCACTTTTCCTTCACTAAAAATAACTTTTCTAACCAAGAATTATTATGACATTTATATTTAGAAACCAACCTGACAAAGAAATCAGTAAAGTAAAGTGAAAAACCGTTCATATATAAGATATGAACAAACCATTATTAGAAAATGAAATAATTCATGTATTACATATGAACAACCTAGAATTCATGAACATATTAAAAAATAAAATACCTGGTTCCTCAACAGAAAAAAGTGCATTGTTAATTTCATCAACAATTTCTTCAGCATTTTGCCCGAGACCTTTCGCATAACCTTTCTGAGCAATACGAATTTCATCAATCGCTGCTCCATCAGAAACTTCAAAAAAAAAAAATCAAATGTATGAACAATTATTGCACATCATAATTTAAGAACAACTAATGGACAATGAATTGAAAATTTAATGAACATAATTAAGAAATAACAAGAATATGAATAATTCATATATTACATATGAACAAATAAACCAGAATCCATGAACCTTCAAAAATATCAAATTAAAAAATTTATGAAATGAGTGAGCATATCAAATCATAATGCTATACACTTGATCACATGTATGAAAAAAATAGATAACAATGTACAATATAAACATTCAATACATCAGATATGAACAAACAATATCACAAAATGAACAATATCACAAAATGAACAAATATCACAAAATGCATACATTACATATGAACAAACAAAACCAAAATTAATAAACCTTAAAACTACCACATTAAAACAAATTAAATTACATAAAAAGATTAAATACCACAAAGGAAAGAATTCATTACAATATACAATATGAACATTCAATATATCAGATGTGAACAAACAAATATTATAAAATGAACAATGCATACATTACATATGAACAAACAACCAGAAATAATAAACCTTAAAACTATCAGATTAAACAATTTAAATTAAATAAAAAAGATCAAATACAACAAAGGAAAGAATTCATTACAATATACAATATGAACATTCAATATATCAAATATGAACAAATAAATATTATAAAATGAACAATGCATACATTACATATGAACAAACAACCAGAAATAATAAACCTTTAAACTATCAGATTAAACAATTTAAATTAAATAAAAAGATCAAATACAACAAAGGAAAGAATACATAACAATGAACAATATGAACATTCAATATATCATATATGAACAAACAAATAGTATAAATGAAAAAACCAGAATTAATAAACCTTAAAACTATCAAATAAAATAATTTAAATTACATAAAAAAGATCAAACACCACAAAGAAAAGAAATAATACCTATTTTCTCAACTGAACACCTAATTTGATCAACAATTTCTTCATCAGTTTGATGGAGTCCTTTTCCATCAGAAGATTTAGATGCTAAAATTTCTTCGGCAATTCGAATTTCATCAACCAATGCACCATCAGGATCTTCGATATCATTATCAACAATCATTGAATAAGTAAACTCCATCAAAAACTAAGCTCAAAAAAAGCAAATTTAAGCTCAAATCGCGAAAACAGAAAGAGGGAGAAAGAGGAGAATCGCAACTACAAAACGCGAGAATGGAGAGATTGAAAAAGAAATTGAATAATGGAGTGAGATGGCATAGATGAGGATGAAGTTCGAAATCAAAAAAAATGAAGAATGGAGAGAGAAGAATTCAAACACGAAGAACATTAAAAGAGGAGAGAGAAAACATAGGAGGAGCGCGAGCGGGGAAGGAGAGAGGAATAGGGATTGACTTTTTTTATTATTAAAACAACCCACGCGTTTTGGCATAGTTACAAAAATGTCACTGTGGTTCATCCAAGTTGGATGGACTTAGGTCCATATAAAAAATTTTATGCAAAACTAAGCCACGACCCGCCTTTGGAAACAGCTTATCGGATCCAAAATATAACTGACCCGTTAACAGGTCTAGCAGTGGCAGACTGGCAGTTCGCCCTTACACGGGAGAAACTAAAGAGAGTGTCAGAGAGATGGAGGAACAGCAAGAAAGTCTAGAAACGTTTCTGAAATGGGCAACAAAGCTTGGAGTTTCAGACTCACCTCTTTCCTCTTGTTCTTCATCCTCTTTGTGTCTGGGTCACTCTCTCTCCATCTCTTCTTTCCCTGAAGCTGGAGGGTTTGTATTTTGTAATTTTCAAGTTTCAAATTTTCTGCTAATTCTTTGTTTTTTTCTTTGAATTATTTTGGTGGGTCTACGAATTTATGTATGATAAAGTCTCTGATAATGGGAATTTGTTGAGTGCAGGAGAGGTTTGGTTGCTGTGCGTGATCTTCGTAAAGGGGAAATGATTCTAAGAGTGCCCAAATCAGCATTAATGACAAGAGAGAGTGTGACTCAGAAAGATCAAAGACTTGCTAATGCTATCAAAATGCACCTTTCTCTTTCCTCTACTCAGGTTTCCATTTCTGATTATTGTTTATCAGTCATTGGTGTATTATAAATGCTGCTATTTCTTTGATTATGCAAAAATTGGATACTTGTTGTTTATTGTAGTTGTTTCTGTGATAATGCATCTGCTGAATTACTTAGGTTCATAACTAAAGGACTGCAGTTGGACATTGTTTACTTAGCACATGAATTAAAATGTATGAGTTTGGGTTTTGTTTGGAAATGAGAATTATCACCTAATTTATCTGGATGAGCAGCCTTGCACATGGGTTAAATGTAGGTGTTTAAGATTGGGGATATTAACTACTCCGTATTAAGAACCCATGCTTGTATTAGTTTTAATTTGTAGGAGGATAGAATCAAGATGAAGTCTAACATAGACTTAATGTTGTATTAGTTTTAATCTTGTTCTATAGAAATTGTAGTTGTTTCTGTGATAATGCATCTGCTGATGCTGAATTACTTAGGTTCATATTTAAAGGACTGCAGTTGGACATTGTTTACTTAGCACATGAATTAAAATGTATGAGTTTGGGTTTTGTTTGGAAATGAGAATTATCACCTAATTTATCTGGATGAGCAGCCTTGCACATGGGTTAAATGTAGGTGTTTAAGATTGGGGATATTAACTATTAAGAACCCATGCTTGTATTAGTTTTAATTTGTAGGAGGATAGAATCAAGATGAAGTCTATGTTAGACTCTTTATTCAAATCCAATACCCATGTCTAAAACTAGCCTAATAACACTCGGGCACAGGAGACAGTGGCAGAAACAATTTTGGAACGGAACGGGGACAATAGAAATAATGAATAACTAATTTGAACGAGCAGCCTAGCACATGGGTATAGGTTGATCTTAGGTTTTTAGAGTATTAGGAGGATAGAATCAAGTGAAACCTATGTTACTTGGACTCTTTATTCAAATTCAAAATGCCCAGGCTGATTTTCAACAGCCTAATAAGAAATCAAACTTGGACACTTAGCACAGTGGAAATACAGGTATTATGTAATGGAGACTATAGAAAATACTGAGTATTCTTGACTGCACTAACGGTCACGAACAGGCAAAAATGTACTTCTGCGGATGATGGGAAAGGGTTGCGGCTGTTACTGCATGATATTGTGATTGTACTGAGCTCAAAAACGTTATGAAGAGGTCATGCCAAGGCATAGCCCGCTATTTGATTCCATCTAATATCAAAGAGTGAAGCCCACGGCAATTCATACTGCATTTTATGTGAATGTATCCAATAACTAACTATGGCCTTTTCCTGTCATGTTTCAAATGAAAAATTATACTTCAGAAGCCCTCTCAGGCATCATAACATTGCTCTGAAATATCTTGATTTCTCTCTGCGCCAAGCTGCCAAAACAACATGAGCTGCTGTACAGCAGTTAGACTGCTAGTTTTTCAATGAGGCTTTATAACTTAATAAACAATGAATGTAGTGCAAAGGAAGTGAGTGCATTACCGTACAGCAGCACTTCAAACAAGAAAGGTTGCGGGAGTTGGAAATAAAGATTTGATAATAGCCTCTCTTAGAACCAGACTTCTGTCTTTCTCTATCCATCTTTACATCTGATATTATGGTCTTAATTGGGCAGTGCTGGATGTGGGTTTATAATTTTGTAAGTGGGCATATTGTGATTCTGAAAAGGAGAGGTATGATTTGGTTCTGTCACAGATGGGCAGTCGGCAGTGGTGAGTGCTGCCGTTGTGAGTTGCCGAATTGCAACATCCTGAGACTCGGAATGCGTATGATTTCCACATTTCCATAGGCCTACAGATATGGTCAAACTTTTTTCTGCTCAGACAATAATCTAATTCCTGCACTCAAGCTCAGAGTAGCCCACAATCACACAATTGTAAATGCGTCACAATGTAGTGGAACCTCTATGCCAACAAAGGAATATCACAAGATGATCTCAACCCAAAATATATTCTTCTTCTTTCAGCTGTCAGTACATGTTGACAGTGTATGTCTTATGGTTTATATTGTTACTATTGTGCTTGTGATTCTTACTTTAAAAGTAATCGCTGCGATATATGCAGGTGTTGGCTGTTTGCCTATTGGCGGAAATGAACAAAGGAAGGAGGTCCGTTTGGTACCCTTATCTAATGCAGTTGCCCCAAAGCTACGATACTCTATCAACTTTTGGTCCGTTTGAAACAAAAGCATTGCAAGTTTGGTTCTGACATTAGTATTTCATTTCATTTATTTTCTCTCTAAGTCTGTTTTTGTTTATCACCAATGCTAGTTTGCTTCTAACATTGGATATACGCAAAACTCATGTTAGGCAGGCTCATGCATGAGGCGGCAAAAAAACCTGATACTGTGAGCAACAAGGTGATACATATGAGCAGAAAAAGTGATATTTCTGGACGAAAAAGCTATATTCTCATGCATGAGGATGCCACATAAGACAATTGTTGTATTCATTCATTCTCCTCTCCCCCCCCCCCCCCTCAAAACAATAAGTGAATGTTAATATCTTGTTGTTCTTATAGTGATCTGCTGAAATTCTGATTCATAGGTAGATTATGCTATCTGGCTCACTGAAAAAGTTGCATCCAAGGCTGAGTTAGAATGGAGAGAAGCTATTGCACTGATGGAGCAGCTAGAGCTGAAACGTCATCTTGTGACTTTTAAGGCTTGGCTATGGGCTTCTGCAACGGTGAGGATTTGACTAAGCATATTAAGTTTCTAATAGGAAGAAAACACCTGTACTGCTTCTTTCAAGGTTTATCTGTGTTTACACCAACCTGTGAATATGTATATGCTTGAGTGACCTAAGTTTCAATATATTTGTCTGCGTGGAAACACACCGGTCTGTGAACATAATAATCACTGCCGCGTGGTCTTTTGTCTGAGGTGGCTTACTCCGTCAGAAGTAAGAAGAGATGCAACTTCTGTAACAACAATATTGATCAGTCATTTTAGAATGTCTGTCAATAATAAGTACACTGGTTCAAAATTTGTGGGACTGAATTGTGTTCTTGGCTTCACTTTGGTTCATTTAGTTTAGGCTTTTTCAGGAGTTTCTGTGTGGGCTTTTCATTGTGATTTGCATGCTATTTAATATGGATTATCCTAGATTCAACACTACTGGTCCTTTAAGTCGTACATCACTTCCTCTATTCAATTTTATATGACGATGCTATTGTTATAAGAACAAATAATTACTTTGCTTTCTCAAATATTCTTTTATAATAAAAGAAAATTGGCATAATTCTGTACAGAACTCTTTATTTTTCTTCTTTCTGCAATGCACTTATGTTTAACTGAAATAGTTAATGTAGGGTGTGCATGCTGTTATATTTCCTTTTTCTCTTAATGTTTGAAAATCTTATAAGGAACCCTAATAAATCTAATGTTAACTAACGAGAAATGGTGCAGATGGGGTTTTTCTGAAATGCTCCAGTGCATAGAATTATTCGATGGGGTTTTGTTTAATCTTTGCCCCTATGATTCTTAAAAGTTGAATACATTGATATATTATTCTGTTATAAAGGAAAACCCTTTGGTTAAATCTATACCTAAACTCTTCATTTCACCCCAAGTATTTTTGTTGGGTCCTCGACATTCAGACTGTCAGGCATGGGCACGACACTTCATATTAGGCCAAAACTTTTCTGTAATTTTCAGTAATTGGCCGAGTCCGACGCTTGGTCAAGTACCCTGTCCGACACTTGTAGCTTAGTCCAAGTAACATAGCTTAAGATTGATCTTTCATGAGTGATTGTCTTTTGTTTGATGACTAGGTTGATACTTGATACAAAAAGAATGTAATACTGCGAGTGTTTATTTTATATTTCAAGTTTTCATGGGTTTCATTTCGCATATCCTAATCCTAAGTGTCTAACTCTCACATTTATCCAATTTTGCCTTCTTTTTCTTGGGTTTTTAACAAATCGGGGGAGAAACTTGTTTCACAAATTTTCATGGTCTGTTATCATGTTCCCATTGTTATCTTACTTATCTAAGCTCAAAGTCTGGCTTTACTGTAAAGATATCATCACGTACCTTGCACATACCATGGGACGATGCTGGTTGCTTGTGCCCTGTGGGCGACCTTTTCAATTATGCTGCACCTGGAGAAGAGCTAGCTGCTGTTGAAGATCTGAAAAGTTCTCTTGATGATCCTTTACTGCAACTTAGATCTTTCCAGAATGGAGATGGCATAGAGGATCTAATTACAGAGATTGATCAAGTTGATGCCTGCTCAGGGAGATTAACTGATGGTGGCTACGAGGAAGATGTAGCAGCATATTGCTTTTTTGCCAAGAGAACGTATAGAAAGAGTGAGCAGGTAACTGTTGCTTATATGCTTTCATATAAATCATGTCATTCAGATGCAAATATCAAAATACAAGTTTTTGAAGGTTTCACTTGTTTATAATTGACTTCTTCCCCACTGTGCACACCTCCCCCCCCCCCCCCCCAAGTGTTGGATAGTATGGATCACATGCTTCTGTATCTAGACATCTCTTTGTAGTAGGAAGATTCCCATCACATCACCATAAATATATAATTTTTTACTATTTAAGCTTGTGCATGCAAGTTACTGTAACATCTGGTTTTTCCAAATGCATAACATTAAAGACTAAACACTACACAGGTAACTGTATCAATATTTGCATAACTTGTACAGGTTCTGTTAAGCTATGGGATGTACACAAACCTGGAGCTTCTGGAACACTATGGGTTTCTTCTGAATGAGAACCCAAACGACAAGGTCTTCATACCCCTAGGACTAGACATATTTGCCTCCCATTCATGGCCAGCAGATTCACTGTACATTCAACAAGATGGAAGGCCATCATTCTCCCTTCTATCAGCTTTGCGGTTATGGAAAACTCCTCCAAAGCAGCGAAGATCTGTCGCTCACCTTGCCTTCTCTGGGACACAGCTTTCCCCAGAAAACGAGATAGCAGTCATGAAATGGATAATATCAAACTGTTGTGCTATTCTCGAAAGTCTTTCCTCAACAGTTGAAGACGACCAATTGTTACTCCGTGCAATTGACAAGGCTCAAGAACTTCAGTCATTTATTATGCAGAATGATTTGCCTTCTGTACCTGCCAAGGAGTTCTGTGAATTTACAGAACTGATGGGTTTGTGCAGTGTAGAAAGGGACGTTGTGATGTCTCTATCAACGAAGGTTAAAAAGTGTATAAACAGATGGAGTCTGGCGATTCAATGGCGGCTTAGGTACAAGAAAACGCTGGTTGATTGTATTTCCTTTTGCTCTGAAACTATTGAAACTGTGTCGTCTCAGAATGGCTTGAAGAGATGCATAGTCATAGTCATTTCTGAACAAATTATAATTTTTTATAATTGATGAATGATTATACTTTTGTTTCCTTTTTCCTGTTCTTTTTGCACATTGTAGTATTTGATACCAGAGCATCTCATAGATAAGAGTTGCAAGATCTTCAGGGGCTGGTAAGTTTAAGTAATATTATATTATTTTATTCTTTATAAATATATTTTCTTTGCACAAATAAGCATTTTTGTTGTGCATGTTGTATTTACTGGTTTGCCAATAAAGTGAATTCGCTTCATCTGCTGGAGATGGATGAGTGAATGCATGTAGTAGAGCTAGATTTTTGTTGTGCATAGTTGCATACACAAAAAATGGATCAAATATAAATGTACATGACTATGAGTGCTGTTCTCCTCAGATGCATATCTAATCCTTTACCATCCTTGAAAGAACCCACATTAAGCTCAGGTAAAAGGAAAACTCCCAAGTTACAAAGTAATATTAACCAAATAATGACACCTACTCATTGTCAACTTTGAGCGTGTTTAACCTAACTTTTTGAAAAATTCAACTTTTCACCATGTTTTTTCTTGGATACCACCTTCTTCGCTCCTTCATCACTCCCAACTTCAGATTTTGAGAAGCTAAAAACACTCCTAGGGGGCCAAGAAGCACAAGCTTTATTTTGAATCGTCTACAGCTCTACTTATTGGTCTCCTAGGGGGTGTTTTCAGCTTTTTAAAAGTTTAAAATGAAGGTGAGGAGGCGGTGGATAGATAGATTGTCTGGAAAAAAAGGGTAAAAGTTGAAACTCTTAAAAAGTTAGGCCAAATACCTCCGTCTTTGCCATTGTAAACCACTCAACTGATAAAGAAATCATTAACTCCCAACAATTGCTCCAAAAGAGGAAAAATAAAATAAAATAAAATAAAATTACTTCCAAAATTAAAATCTAAATGCAACGTGTGGAGCCTCCAAAACACCATACACTCTCAGTAATCAAACACCCATCATGAACATGCTGTACTTTTTTTAAGTCATCCACCAAGTTCCAGACTTCCAAGTAAGCAGCATCATGCTTTTTTACCAATAATTCAATTGTGTACTCGATTGTATAGTGCAATATATACCCCAAATTAAAAAAAGAATGAGTTAGAGCCGCTAGACACTTAAAGTATTAGGCTTGTGGAGGTTTGAGTTGTGGGAGTACAGGTTACTTGTATATAAAAATTTACCGCATTTTACCACTGTAGTCCCAAAGGAGAGTATACAATTTGCTCTAAACTCCATAGAACCAGGCCCTAAATCGTGGTAGAT
Organism: Tetragonia tetragonoides; assembly: GCA_038025085.1. Classification (NCBI taxonomy): domain Eukaryota; kingdom Viridiplantae; phylum Streptophyta; class Magnoliopsida; order Caryophyllales; family Aizoaceae; genus Tetragonia; species Tetragonia tetragonoides. The sequence continues at coordinate 40,004,884 of CM076143.1, forward strand.
ACATTAATAGAGAAAATCAAAAGACTATCATGAAAAGTCTATAAAAAACATATAAAAGTGGGAGTGTTTTCACCAATGTGTGAAACTAATTTGAAGAGAAAGATGGAGAGCGAACACAAACTTTCAACACTGTAGTGAGTTGTATTTGGATTGGTACGATGTGTATCTAGGTTACTAGGTTAGTGCACGTTGGTATTTATTACATAAAATACGTATGCATAAGAGAGTAAAGAAGGGTTTTCAAATTGTTATACAAACCTTGTTGTAATTTCAAATTTCTAAGAATAAATGTGTGTGTCCAGATGAAAATGTTTAATCATGGTAAACCTTGTGCATTCTATTTTTTTTTTTCTTTCTAATATACTGTATTATGTATACACAAAATCTTGTATGAAGCGGCTTCAAGGTGAGGTCCTCTCATACAAGCATGACGTCATGCCGATGACATGCTTGTATATACGGGTAGTCTCAACTAATTGAGTCGGCCTCATACAAGACTTATTGTTATGTATATATGTATTTCTCCGAATCCGTGCAACGCATGACATACACCTAATTAACATAATATGACGCCCTGGCCCCTGTACTACCTACTACAAGGAAAGATCCTCTTACTTCCACGACTTAGGCAGGAAAGGAATATGAGCTATGGCTACAAGAAAGGAAGAAGAGGCACAAAAGCAAAAAAAAAAACCTGTTTTTTGTTGATTCAAATTCTATATTGCAACTTTATTTAGCACCAAAAAGAAGTTACAATATAGAATTTGAATCAACCAAAATTTAAAACGTGGTTTTATTGCTGTTGTACATCTTCTTTTATATATAGTAATAGTATCCACTGGTATCTCCCTTCTCTACTGCAACACATTCGTTTCTGGGTCCTAGTAAGGAAGGTTCTTGCTTATCCTAGACCCTTGAGTCTTTGTAAGGACTTCAAGGTGCTTAATTGCCTTTTAACATTATCATACAGTTTCAGCCTATGTATAAGCAATATATACTTTGTCGAAGAATCCTTACTTCAGCACTAACCTTACCAATAGGCTTGAAACACCTGCCTTGATAAAACCGGGTACTTTAGACTGTAATGGCTGGTTTACCAAGACTGACGAAATCTGACTCGATAGCAGATACCATGCCTGAAGCATTGAGGGAGAGGCGGTACCAAACGAAGAGATGCTTTGCTCGGTATGTACAGCAAGGAAAACGGTTGATGAAGCGCAACAATCTGATGGATGACCATAGGTTTCGATATTCTATATTTTCCTTCTTTTTTTGTTTGTTTTGTTTTTCTACTCAGTAAATTAGACATGCTAACAGTTTGAGGCTTCTGTTTGTCTGCGAAAAGCCTCAGGAGGCAGCCGTTGTTCCACCTCATATTGCCTTTGCTGTCAGACCAAATACCGGAAGTTGGGAATATGTTAAAGTGAATGCTGATGATCTTACAGTTGAAGGCATCACTCCAACAGAGTATGAAATTTAAAGAGAGCATATATGATGAGAACTGGTATTATTTCTTTCATTTTGGTATCATTTAGTAATACCACCCATGTCAAACCCAATTCCATGTGAATTAAAATTGTACTATATGAACATTGCAGGGCTAAAGATGAAAATGCACTGGAGGTAGACTTTGGGGCACTGGATTATTCTACCCGGCACGTTACCATGTCGTCTTCCATAGGAAGTGGAATGAATTTCATTTCAAACTTCTTGAGTTCAAAGTTATGGATAGAAAAGGATGCTGCAAAGCCTCTTGTGGAACACCTGCTTTCATTGCAGCACCAGGATAATGTAAGAGACCGTAAAATCTCATATTTATGTATGTATTTTTGACACTATTGCATAAGTATCAACCACAGAATTTAACTACGCAGAAACTTATGATCAATGAGATACTAAATACGCCAGCAAAGCTTCAGGCGGCACTGCTAGTGGCTGACGTGTTTCTTTCATCACTTTCTCCTGTCACTCCATATCAGGACTTTGAGCAAAGGTACATTGTTATCATCTCCTTATCAGAAGGGCTTGAAAATATGCATAAGAAAGAAAAAAAATTCTAACTGTGAAATATTTATAATAGATTCAAAGAGTGGGGTTTTGAGAAGGGATGGGGTGATACTGCAGCAAGAGTCAAAGAAACAATGAGAATGCTCTCTGAGGTTTTCCAAGCATCAGATCCAGTGAATGTCCAAAACTTTTTCGGCAGGCTTCCAACAATTTTCAACATTGTGATATTCTCCGTTCACGGCTACTTTGGGCAAGAAAATGTGCTTGGTTTGCCTGATACTGGAGGCCAGGTATGTATCTTGTACTCGGAGGATCCTGCATGAAACGCATGAGCAACGACTAATCTTATGCTATTTCAGGTGGTTTATATTCTGGATCAAGTCAGAGCACTGGAAGAGGAACTGCTTGTCAGAATTAAGAACCAAGGGCTTAATGTAAAACCACAAATATTAGTGGTAAGTAAATGAAGGGTATGAAATTATGAGTTGATGCAAAAGCACAACACTGTAGACAAAGCTGAGGTTCATGGTTTAATGTAGGTCACAAGACTAATAGCGGACGCACAAGGGACCAAGTGCAATCAAGAATTGGAATCAATTAAGGGTACAAAGCACTCTAACATTCTTCGCGTTCCATTCAGGACAGAAAAAGGAATTCTACGCCAATGGGTCTCCTGTTTTGACATATATCCATACTTGGAGAGGTTTACTCAGGCAAGTAGCAAATGAGTAACAAATGACTTGCTAGATACCTAGAACATATATTATTCTCATTTGGTGAATACTTCTCTTCCATATGACACCAGGATGCCACAACCAAAATCTTAGAGATTATGGAAGGAAAGCCTGATCTTATCATTGGAAACTACACAGATGGCAATCTGGTTGCCCGCTCATGGCAAACAAGCTTGGAGTAACTCTGGTATATGATTCCTTGAGTTGAAAATAACAGGTTAATAAACTATATCCTGTCTAGTGCTAACCATTATGTCAAAAAATAGGGCACAATAGCACATGCATTAGAAAAGACAAAGTATGAAGATTCAGATGTCACCTGGAAAGAAAAGGATCTCAAGTATCATTTTTCATGTCAATTCACGGCAGATATAATTGCAATGAATGCAGCTGATTTCATCATTACAAGCACCTATCAAGAAATTGCAGGAAGGTCAGAATTACAATGAATATGCTCCTATGTTTCTTTTTATAAATTCCAAGGTTTTTTGACATCACATCAGCATTAGCATTATAAGAAACATTGAGGATTTTTTCAACAGATATTTCAAATACAGTGTTACAAATCTGTCCATTACTACTCTTTGGCTTTGTGATATAATGGACTATGGACTAAATAAAAAAGGCCCATTAGGCTGTCTGCACTTTTTAACTTAGAAGTTACTGATGGTCATCCCGGATCATATTAAGGGTCAAACGGGAATAGCCTCTATGTTTTCACAGGGTAAGGTTGTGTATACTCGCCCCCCTCACCCTGCCTGGGCGGGAGCCTCTTTCGAGCTTTGGAAGCACTGGGGAAATGTTGATGTGAACCTTTAGTATTACCTACAATCTCTTGCATTTTAACTTTTCCTTGGACAATAATCAGCAAAGTGCAAAATATTAAATACAGAATTTCTTGCTTGCAGCAAAGATAGGCCTGGTCAGTATGAAAGCCATGCAGCATACACTCTTCCAGGGCTATACAGGGTTGTTTCAGGCATCAATGTTTTTGATCCTAAATTCAACATTGATGCCCCTGGTGCCGATCAATCTGTCTACTTTCCATCCACAGAAACACAAAGACGGTTCACACATTTTCATCCAGCCATTCAAGAACTGCTGTATAATGATGTGGACAATGATACACACATGTAAGTAGTATGGCTTCAGCATGTGTAGGCTGTAGCTGCTGTAACTTGTGTCCAATCTACAGAAACTGAGAATGTTGTTTTTTGAACAGTGGATTCCTACAAGACAAGAAGAAACCTATCATCTTCTCTATGGCAAGGCTGGATACTGTGAACAATATTACTGGACTGATCGAGTGGTATGGGAAGAATGAAAAACTCCGGGGTCTTGTCAACCTTGTCGTAGTGGCAGGCTTCTTTGATCCCTCAAAATCCAGAGATAGGGAAGAATCGGCAGAAATAAGGAAGATGCACATGCTGATAGAAAAGTACAGACTAAAGGGTCAGTTTAGATGGTTAGCAGCCCAGACTGATAAATACAGAAATGTAGAGCTGTATCGTAGCATTGCTGATACACGAGGAGCATTTGTTCAGCCGGCTTTATATGAAGCATTTGGTCTAACTGTCATTGAAGCAATGAACTGTGGACTGCCCACGTTTGCAACAAATCATGGGGGCCCAGCAGAGATCATTGTTGATGGGGTCTCAGGCTTTCATATTGATCCGAACAATGGAGATGAATCAAGCAACAAAATTGCTTCCTTTTTCCAGAAATGCGAAGATGATAATGAATATTGGAATGTGGTCTCAGCAGCTAGTTTACGAAGAATATATGAGTGGTAGTTGAACAATCTTAGTATCTTATATCTAACATAATCTGGCTTGACATTGAGCCAAATTGCCATTGTCCTTTAACTAGAAAATAACTTACTATTTGTGTTTGTTGTCCTCCTATTGTGCAGCTATACATGGAAGATATACGCGAACAAAGTGTTGAATATGGGCAGCATCTATAACTTTTGGAAAATTCTGCATAAAGAACAGAAGCAAGCAAAGCTAAGATACATCCACATGTTCTACAATCTTGGAATGAGGAATCTGGTATGTTTCCCTTTCTATGACAACTATATTATATCGTCTCCACAGAGATGAAATTAGGTTCTATAGCTCTAACTTGAAACTTTTACAGGTGAAGACTGTACCGATTCCTAGCTTAGATAATGTTCTGAAGCCAGCACAAAAGCCAGCGCCAAGGCCACTAATAAGGCTAAGGCATGTCATCGTTCTCTCTATATAGTCTTTTCTTCATGCAATGACTTAAATACTCGTGGATAATTGCAAAGCCTAACTTCAGAAAAGAATCTCCCATCAACCTATCAAGACATACAGTTTAAATTAACCATGATGGCCTTAACGATTTCATTAACCATTTTGATCGTTAAACATGTAAAACTTTCCAACAGTTCAGAGTTTTATAGCAATCGAGAAAACGATAAAGACTTTTTTATATATATATTTCATTTATGTCCTAGTCCAATAAATATGCTGGAATATTATGGCTAGTGATAATTTCAAAGAGTAGGGTATATGGTTCACAGATTTTGATGCATAGAATCAAATTATACAAATCAACATTGGTATAAATATTCTCTATCTTATTCTGTTCTTCCCTCATTTTGTATGCAACTTTTCAACCGCTAACTTAATCGTCTTATTCTGCACTAGGCGTACACAATCTCGGCTACACAGGTAAACAGGGTCATAGCAACTCAACTGCACTGACTGAGCAATCTAGTGTTTCCTTGGATTTTTTTTCCTTGACATAATGCAGTGTTACGTACACATGACTTTCAGGTTGTTCGGAGCATAAACCCACCTTCAACAAAGCTTCACAAGGATGTCTTTTCTAACCTGTTTCGAACTGTGCAAGATGCCGGTCTCAACCTGCTCCAGATCTTCTACTACTGACTATCTTTATGTGTCGACATGCCGTACCAGATTCTCAAATTACTGAAGCCAGGCCACCATGAATTGCTTAGTGAATAAAGTTACCACCATGTTAATGTAATATTCATAAAACACATCCAAAAGCAATGTGTCCCAGCTTTTGGATCAAGCACAATTACTGTATACTTCTGAAAAATGTAGTTCGTGCTGTAGCCTGAAAGTTATTCTTCAACTAAGAGATTGGACACTGTTTCTCCCTCTCTATAGCTCTTCATATATATGCTATAATACTACATGAACGTTCATGCACAGACGAGCGCTCAAATTACCATGATCTTATACCTATAGATGAAGAGTACGTGTGTAATACTAATAGTTTTTGAGGGTTGGGTTTTGAAAATAGCGACAACTATTGATACAATCTTATGAGTAGATTATCATGATGAGCTCATTACTGGCTTACTGCTAGCTAGTTGTAGAATTGATTAATTAAAAAAAAAGAAAAAGAAATACTTACATATGAGCAATGAGGGATGATGAGTAATTAATAGGCCAAAAATTAAAAAGTGGTGAAAGTGAAACCGATGAGTAAGCCCAAGATAGATACGGAGTTAAAGTTTGCATGTGTGTACACGTACATATTTTCAGAGGAGGCGCTTTTGATATTTTCTCTCTTTTTACAACATATAACTAAAGTGTTAAAAGAGAATAACTCACATGTGATGTGAGTGTCACACATTGAAAAAATGGGAGCAGGAATGAAGCTACATTAAGGCCTAAGCCGGCCATGGCCCTGTCAACTACATATGTCATCTCTTTTATTACATACATTGCACATACATTGCACACACATTACATAAAAAAAGTATATGGGATTCAAAGACTGAATTTCAATGTCCATTCTCTTGTGGACTAGTGTCATATGTGACGAAATCAACCAAGCCAAATATTGCCAAAAGCTACGGGAGAACTGCATGCTGAAGGAAAATGGGGAAAGAGTTGGTGTAATAGTTTTAGGGTCAATTTTTAATTATATGGATAGTATTTATGATATGACATAGGTTTAACGCTTGGCGACATAGTCGAAATCAAGCTACCACATCTATCCCCTAGCCTTCTATTCCACCTCGCCCCTCCCCCAGCATTATACTCCTCGACCCTCGTGTATTAGATGATGAAGACATACATACTACCTTTCCTTTAGATTTAAATACGCTGAATTTGAGATAGAAGACATCTGAATATGCAGTGATGACATATTAATCGAGGGGGAGAAAATCTGCATACTTCCAGTATATCGCCATTTCTTCCACTCAAGATGTAGTCGGAATTGGCTGTTAATGTATGATTGTCGATGTCCCTTATGTCGCCATGATTATATGGATTAGGGAGACATCACTTTTTATGCATACAAAAAAAACGTACCTTAAGTCCTTAACTAGCTAGCTAGCTTGTATTGTTTATTTTTTGTTGGTTCTACTTGTATCAGAGACAGGGGCATATCCAGTGGGTACAGGCGTCGACTCTCTTTTTCGGTAATTTTTTTGTCAGATTTATAAAGTATATATATTATGGAAGGCATTTTGTATCATAAATACTTGTGTGGAGTATTGGTATGACCTCTTTTCTATTACCTTGTAGATTGTAGGTTCAAATTTTAGGAGCAACTATTTTTCTTCTACAATTCTTCCCTTTCTTTCATTTTTTGATCTAATCCAAACTTCTTTCTTAATTTTATACATTATATGTGTTTTATTTTTTGATATTATTCATTCTTTTTTTAAGTTTATACATCATATGTGTATTATTGTATACCTCTACAATTATACAATTAAGTTTCTATGTTGAGTGTCAAATGAACCCATATTTAAAAAAAAAAAAAAAAAAAAATCCTCCAATTTGTAACCCCAGTACTAAATTCCTGGATATGTCACTGATCAGAGATATATGAGTACTTACTAAAAAATCTAAATAAAAGTATGTATAATAGTATAGACGTATATGAATTTGAATTGAAGGTTCTTTTGTCCTTCTTGTCTCTCTTTCTCTAAACGCCCAAGTGATTGATTACAACTTACGAATTGAGCTAGGCGATGGTGGCAATGAAACAAGCTAAGGGCTTTGTTTTGTTCGGAGGGAGATCATCAACTGAGGATCTAGCCAAAAAACAAAATTTTACATAAAATAGTTTTGTTCAGGACTGAGTGATGAGAGGACTATAACTTTGTCATTTGACAATCTAGCCAACGGAACATATATCTTGTGTATAGCACGAGTACAAATTAGTATTCGCTAGTTTTAGAGTCAACATTGCATTACATCAAATTACGTACCCTACAAAGAAAGATAAGGCTATCGAATAATTATACACTTAGGCAGTTGGGCTTGCTCTCCAATCAGCACATTAAAAATCCAACTTTAGACATAGGGAGTACTACTTATTAGCTTTTTTTTCCTTTCTTTTTTTTTTTTTCTTTTTTGTTTTGAGGGTAGACATACTTATTTACTTTTTCCATGTCAAAAGTGCACGTTTAGAAAGTTCAAAAAAATAGTGGTGAAATGAAGATCAACACTTTGAACAGTCAAAATTTTATTTTTTTTTGCCTTTTCTTTTGTGGTCGAGCATCCTCTTTAAGCACCAAGGCAAAATTACTACTGCGGCTTGCCCTGATAAGTGATTAAGTGATAACCCCATAGGTTGTTGCTTGCCCTTCCATTAGTCCCTGCACATCTCTTCAATCCCGTATTTTGCCCTGCAACCATTCATCAATGCATTATAATTTATAAACAGTCACTTTACTAACTTATAGACTTGATTAGATACTATTGCACTACAGTAAGCGAATTAATACCGAAAACCCTATTTGGGAAGCATTTGGGTTAGAACCTAATCTAAATCAATAAACATTTTTTTTGAGGAAATACAAAGATTTTCATGGGGTGGATAGAAAAACAAAGTAGAAAGATTTTTATGGGACGGAGTGAGTATTACATACAGTCCCCACCCGTGCCATCCCTTTTAGGTAGTCACTGCGACATACATTGAAACTTGAAAGATGAGAATCTTGTCTTCGCCACTACACATGAAAATATATTTTTGATATTTGCTCAAAAGATGATTTCTAAAATCATTATTTCTACTATTTTTATGAAAAGAAAAAAATATTATAATACAAAAAATTTACATATCTTAATATGGGATGCCCCTAATTTGTATGGTAATAACACGTAAGCTGCCATGTAATCAGCTCATGCAAGTGTGTCAAACATTTATTTGACTTAATAAATACAAAACAACATAATTATTATCATATTGTTCAAGTTATAAAACCAAATCACTTTTGTTACGCAACTATATAAATTATAATTTTTACTTCATTGGATCAGGTTTAGAAAATACTTCAAAATGAGATACATATGTCCTATATTTAACTTTATAATGTTCGGTAGAAGTTATAAAACATATAGTTATCCTCGTCATGTGACACTTTTTTGAGGTACTGTATTTGTTATGTTTGACATGTGGCATTTATATCACTATTGTATTGTCATGTGTAGTCAGTGGCGGATCTAGAAAACTAATAATATGGGTGCCAAAACTAAATTATTAAATAATATGGGTACCGAAACTAAATTGTTAGGGTATTTTAGCAATACATTTTCAAAAAAATTCCAAAAACTAGGGTATTAGCAAAATTTTCCGAAAAAATGGTTGCCCGGGACCCCGAGGCCCCGTACTGGATCCGCCTATTTGTGTTGTTATATCATTCGTTACTTTCATTGTATGATTAATTTGTTAGCTAAATTGTCACCAAAATAGATAATTGAGTATCAACTTCTTTAATTAGAACATTTACTTACTTTTTGGTACAATAGAACATTTACTTACTTTATTTATAAAAAAACAGAAGATAAAAGACCCAAGAACAGATAATATTAAAAAATAAACTAATCCGAGGCTTCGCTGGGACAAAAACTAGTAAAGTTATAAATTGTCAAACACTTGGATATTATCCGTGCGTGATTGAGACTATTGTACTCTACCCTAGTTCTTTTCTAGTCCGAACATTCTAGTTTTGAACTTTAGTACTCTACCATGCAAGTACAGGTGATCATTTACTAATTACGAATCAACAAGAGTGGTGGTATAGTGGTTATAAGCTTATTGTCAAGTAGTTTGGTAAGACAAGATCATGGGCTTGAATTCCCATTCCCTCATGCCTTGTGTCTGCTGACTTGTAGGAACTATACTAGCCCTTGTTAGTGCTACGTTGATAAGGTCAATGCTTACGCTGGTGGTTCAGCTAGACTGATATGTTCGCTGTTGAACACGAGAATCCGAACTTGATGTAGCGGGAGTGCCTCGGTCGCCATTCACTTGTACCATCTTTTATGAATAGCAAAAAAGAGGTGATCATTTACAGGTTCGGGCTAGACAAGGGAGGAACTTTTGATGAAAAAATTGGCCAACGGGCTTAACTATTTCGTTCTTGTCCGCCCATCAGGCCTCAACATTGTTGCCACCCGCCCAATTAAGGGGCCGGGCTTGCCCGTGGGCTAACGGGATATTTTAAATTATTTTCCTATTAAATTTTAGAATTTTTTTTTGGTTTACAATAATTAAATTTATTATTATTATGCAACCTAACTCCAAAATCAAGTGTAATACTCCACATAATCATGAATTTGATATTTTCGTACCCAAAATAAGTCTTTGCAACACACACACAAACAAAAAAACTCACAAAATTTTAAGTCAAAACGGGATTTTTTATTTTACTTGTTTGCCCATTTATTTAAATCGGCCGGATTAAATTCGCCCGTTAAATAAATCTTTTCTAAAAATTTTATCCATACCTGCCCAAATTGTGGGCTATATTTGGTGACTGGTGAGGTCAAATGCTGAATGCCTGAATCCACGTAACAAATGCCAAGTATTTACTTTTCTGTTTAAAGTTAGACAGGATCTGTAGCTTTTCTTTCAGCTCTTGGTCAAATAGGCAGTACTTATATATTTACTGTAGACGTGTACGTACAAGAATGATCAACTTACTTCCATAACTCAAGCAGGCAAAGAATATTGTAACAAGAAAGACACGAAAAGGCACACAAAAACAGCAAAAACTAAAAACTTTTTGTTGATTCAAATACTATCTTATTGTAACTTTCAAAAATAGTATGAACAAGGTATCATCATATCACCCTGGCCTTCTCTATTGCAATATTCTCTCTATTGCAATATTCGTTTCTGGGTTATCATAATAACCAAGGAATGTTCTTGCTTATCTTATGCCCTTAACGTATTTGTAAGGATTTCAAGGTGCTTTGCCCAACATCATTATGTTTCATCAGCCTAGACATAATTAGCACTATATATACCTGGGAAGAGGGCCCTAACTTCATATACCAACCTTAAGCCATCGATAAAACCGGGTACTAAAACTTGTGTATACAATTTAGGTTATAATGGCTGCTTCACCTGCACTGATGAAATCCGACTCAATAGCAGAGAACATGCCTGAAGCGTTGAGGGAGAGACGGTACCTAATGAAAAGGTGTTTTGCTCGGTATTTACAGCAGGGGAAACGGTTGATGAAGCTTCATCATCTCATGGAGGAGCTTGAGAAAAGTATCGATGACCAAGCTGAAAGAACTCAAGTCTTAGAAGGCACACTTGGTTACATTTTGTGCTCCACCCAGGTTTATATATTCTTCTATTTCTTTCTTTCGATTTTCTTCAGTAAATAAGACTGCTAATATCTGAGGCTTCTGTTTGTCTGAAAATCCACAGGAGGCAGCTGTTGTTCCTCCCCATGTTGCCTTTGCTGTCAGACCAAATCCTGGATATTGGGAATATGTTAAAGTGAATGCTAGCGACTTAACAGTTGAAGGCATCAATCCAACAGACTACCTGAAATTTAAAGAGAGCATATTTGATGAGAACTGGTATTTCTTCATTTTGGTATCATATGGTATTAAATATATTTATATTTATCCAATTCAGCTTTAAATATATTTATACTGTATGACATTTGCAGGGCTAAAGATGAAAATGCACTGGAGGTAGACTTTGGGGCACTGGATTGTTCTACCCCACACCTTACCCTGTCTTCTTCCATAGGAAGTGGAATGAATTTCGTTTCGAAATTCTTAAGTTCAAAGCTATGGGCAGAAAAGGAGGCTGCAAAGCCTCTTGTGGAACACCTACTTTCATTGCAGCACCAGGATGATGTAAGACAATACAATCTCACATTTATGTATTTCAACACTATTGCTCAAGTCTCAACTATAGACTTTAACTTCGCAGAAACTTATGATCAATGAGACACTGAATACGCCAGCAAAGCTTCAGGCGGCTTTGGTAGTGGCTGACGTGTTTCTTTCATCACTTCCCCCAGACACACCATTTCAGAACTTTGAGCTGAGGTACATAGTTATCATTTCCTCGTCAGCAGGGCCTGAGAATATCTATAAGACCGGCAAAAGGAGTTAACTTTGAAATATTTTATAGATTCAAGGAGTGGGGTTTCGAGAAGGGATGGGGTGATACAGCAGCAAGAGTCAAAGAGACAACGAGAATGCTCTCTGAGGTACTCCAGGCACCAGACCCAGTTAATGTGGAAAACTTTTTCAGCAGGCTTCCAACCATTTACAACATCGTCATATTCTCGGTCCATGGCTACTTTGGGCAAGCAGATGTGCTTGGTTTGCCAGATACTGGAGGCCAGGTATGTATCTGATAGTTAGAGCAGTCTGCGAAGGAAGCAGAAGACTACTGCATTATTTATGAGCAAAGACTAAATTTGAAGCTTTTTCAGGTTGTTTACATTCTGGATCAAGTCAGAGCAATGGAAGAGGAATTGCTTGTCAGAATTAAGAACCAAGGGCTTAATGTAAAACCCCAAATACTAGTGGTAAGTAATAAAGGGAATGAAATCATGAGTTGATTGCAATATGCGCAAGACTTTGAATGAAGCTGTTTTGGTGATTTGATGTAGGTCACAAGACTCATACCAGACGCAAAAGGAAACAAATGTAGTCAGGAATTGGAATCAATTGAGGGTACAAAGCACTCTAACATTCTTCGCGTTCCATTCAAGACAGAAAATGAAATTCTATGCCAATGGGTCTCCCGTTTTGACATATATCCATACCTTGAGAGGTTTACTAAGGCATGTAGCGATTTACTAGCAAATAAGTATCAACTGACTCCCTAGATATCTACTTCACTACATTATTCTGACTTCCTGTAATTCTCTTCCATGCAAAACCAGGATGCCACAACCAAAGTCCTAGAGCTTATGGAAGGAAAGCCTGACCTTATCCTTGGAAATTACACAGATGGCAATCTGGTTGCCTCACTCATGGCAAACAAGCTTGGAGTAACTCTGGTATATGCTTCCATGAGTCAAAAATCACATATAGAAGTAACTATCTCCTGTCTAGCACTAACAATTATGTCAAAAAAAATAGGGTACAATAGCACATGCCTTAGAAAAGACGAAGTATGAAGATTCAGATATCACCTGGAAAGGAAAGGATCCCAAGTATCATTTTTCATGTCAATTCACAGCAGATATAATTGCAATGAATGCAGCTGATTTCGTCATCACAAGCACCTATCAAGAAATTGCAGGAAGGTCAGAATTACATTGAACTTGCTCCCATGTGATCAACATTTTGAGAAACATGAGGCAACTTTTTTGGAGATATTTCAAATATTAGTGTACATATATAAACCTAGTTCAGACCTTTAATATTATTATGTACAATCCCTTGCATTTAAACCTTTGACAACATTCAGCAGAGTGCAAAATACTAAACCAAGAATTGCATGTTTGCAGCAAAGATAGGCCTGGTCAGTATGAAAGCCATGCAGCATACACACTTCCAGGGCTATACAGGGTTGTTTCAGGCATCAATGTCTTTGATCCCAAATTCAACATTGCTGCCCCTGGTGCCGACCAATCTGTCTACTTTCCATCCACAGAAACACAGAAACGATTCACACAATTTCATCCAGCCATTCAGGAATTATTATACAATGATGTGGATAACGATGAGCACATGTGAGTAATATAGCTTCCCCCCTTCACAAAAAGAAGAAAAGAAGGAAGTAATATAAGCTTCAGAATAAATATGCCATTGCTGTTGTAACTGGTGTTTAATCTAAAGAAACTGAGAACTTGTTTGTTTGACAGTGGATTCCTAGAAGACAAGAAGAAACCTATCATCTTCTCTATGGCAAGGCTGGATACCGTGAAAAATATTACTGGACTGACCGAGTGGTACGGGAAGAATGACAGACTCCGGAGTCTTGTCAACCTTGTCGTTGTGGCAGGCTTCTTTGATCCCTCAAAATCGAAAGATAGAGAAGAAATGGCTGAAATAAGGAAGATGCACATGCTGATAGAAAAGTACAAACTAAAGGGTCAGTTTAGATGGATAGCAGCCCAGACTGATAAGTACAGAAATGCGGAGCTGTATCGTTGCATTGCTGATACACGAGGAGCATTTGTTCAGCCTGCTTTATATGAAGCATTTGGTCTTACAGTCATTGAAGCAATGAACTGCGGACTGCCCACATTTGCAACAAACCAAGGGGGGCCTGCAGAAATTATTGTTGATGGGATCTCTGGCTTTCATATTGATCCCCACAATGGAGATGAATCTAGCAACAAGATTGCTGCTTTTTTCCAGAAGTGCAATGATGACAATGAATACTGGAATATGGTCACAGGAGCTAGTTTACAAAGAATTAATGAGTGGTAATTGAGCAATCTAAATATCTTAAATTCAACATAATCTGGCTTAACATGACTATCGATAAAACAGAGTACCTAGCACCAATCACCATAGTCCTTAACTAGACAATAACCTTTGAGTATTTGTTTTTGTCCTCCTCCTATTGTGCAGCTATACATGGAAAATATATGCAAACAAAGTGTTGAATATGGGCTGCATCTATAACTTCTGGAAAATGGTGCACAAAGAACAGAAGCAAGCAAAGCTAAGATACATCCACATGTTTTACAATCTCGAAATGAGGAATCTGGTATGTCTCCCTCTCTATGACAACTAGATCATATCAGCTCCACAAAGATGATGTAAATTAGGTGCAAGAGCTCTAACATGAAACTCTTACAGGTGAAGACTGTTCCAATTCCTAGCTTTGAAGCTCCCAAGCCAGTACCAAGGCCAATAGTAAGACCACCGCCCTCAAAAAGGCACGCGTCATTCTCTCTATTTTTGTCTTTTTCTTCGTGCAATGACTTTGATAGTCCCACTTATTGATAAATGGAATGGATGACATCTGAAAAGAATCTCCCATCAACCTATATCAAAACATTCAGTTTTCATCAACCATAATGGTCTTAAGGTTTTTTTTTTGCCCATTCGATTGTTAAACAACTCAAACTTTCTAAGTATTCAGAGCCTTATAGAAAACGGAAAATAAAGACCTCATTTATTCCCTAGCCCAATACTTTATTTATGTGGCTATGGCTAGAGATAACTTTAGAGAGTAGAATACAAGGTTTAAGGCTTTTGATGCACATGGTTAGGGTGCAAATTAGGCTATTCAAGTTCGGGTATAGGTATTCTGTATCTTATTCAGTTGTTCCCTCAACGTCTTATGCAACTTCACAACGTCTAATTTAACCTTATGTTTTTCAACACCAGGCGTCAACCATCTCGGATACAGAGGTAAAGAGGGTGACAACAACTTGACTTGGCAATCTAGTGTATCCTTGGATCTTTTTTTCCAGTAGCATAATGCATTGCTGCTACTCGTGTCTTTCAGGTGGTTCGGAGCATAAACCCAATAGCAACAAAGTTTCACAAGGTGGCCTCTTCCAACATGTTTCAAACTGTACGAGATGCAAGTCTCAAGCTGCTCCTGATCCTTCTACTATTACGACTACTGATTTTCATTATGTGCCACACCAGTTTCTCAACTTATCGAAGCCAACAGGAAATGCATAGTGAATAAAGTTATCAAAATGTTTATGTAAATATTCACAAGACACATATAAGAGCTCAATGTGTCCCAACTTTGGGATCTTTATTGTATACTACTGTAAATTTATGGTGTACCCTGAAAGTTAAACTTCAACTAACAATCCAGAGATTGGACTGTGCGCTTCTTTCTATAGCTCCTCAAATCTGTCATACAGAAAATTGCACACCTCCCCCCCTCCCTCCACTCTTTTTTCGCTTGTGGGGCGTTGGAAAGGGCCGACACAGAGCAAAAAGAAGTACGACATGAAAATTAACAGAAGACAACTCAAAGCAGCATGATTGATGATCCTATACCTATTGTGAAAGAAAAAGGACCATGGTGGCAATACATGGCTAAGAGATTTTGTAGTATTAGGTAAATTAAGCATACACAGCTTACTACATCTTCAGTCTATCCCCTACATACACTTAGAACAGAGAAGTGGGTAATTGGTACATACTGAAAAATAGATGGTTCTTGCTAAAATGTTATAGAGTCACAATTCGAATGGCATGTCAGCACCCTAGCCTTGGCAATGACATAGGGTCGAATAGGGTGGTCAAAAACTAAAGAAAACATGAGAAATCGAACAATTCAAGCACAATACAACTAGGACACAGGATGCCATACAGAAAAATACTTCAGAATTGCACAAGTCAAATGTAGTGCTAGGAAACATAGGTAGAATAGAAGAAACCACAGCTATTGAGGTTTAGCTTGTCTAAGGTTTAGTCCTTAACCTGAGTTCTCCTGCCACCCCAAGTATCTTGAAGTACCAACACTTAATTGATTGGTGTTTGATGTGAAGGATTACCTTGATTCAAATACCCTCACAACGCTTAATGAGGGAATCGAGTCTTTTCTCCACAAATTTTAGTAAGCTTCCAAAGTAGAAAAATACTCCTCTATTTTTAGGGATGGGCCACTAGACATCAACCCCAAAGTATTGTAGTGTAAGTTCAAATCGAAGGCCTTTTCAATTTCCACCCTTGGTATTTAAACATTTGCAATGCCTCCTTTGTATAGTAGGAGGTTTTTATCAATGACAATCTTTTAGCTTGAAGAATCAGTAAAACATTCTTTGGCAAAATCATTTTTACTTTTGAACTCAACAGTCTTAGTGGCCTTAAAACACCTCATTTAATTCTTCCGTGCTAATGTCAGATTTCAAGTCCTATTCTGCTTTGAAGAGGAAACAAACATGATAGACTAATCTGCAACAAAAGCAAACATATTGGCCCTTATAGCACTTACTGAATTCTGATCAACTTGTAGAAAAGATAAAAGATACTTTACCTGGCTGAAGTATAAAGTTGTATGCTAAGCATAAGGATAAACATAACCATGAAAGTCATAAACCTCTACCCCCAACCCGCAATGCAGAATGCAGAAAATGAAGATAGTAGATAGATTCAGAAGTTCTGCACAATAGTTTATCAAGATAATCAAGAACAGATCCACAGACCCTCTTTATTACTATTTCAAAGTAGACAGATCCAAACAACTGAACAATAATTAGTCTTCACATCATCTCTTGCAGAATTTTCATTGATAAAGGACCATCCAAGAAATTCTCATGTCTTATATTAACAGAACTACATCATAGGAGAATAAAAGAGCTTCATACTGAAACATACCAAGATGAAGATTGATGAGTTACATCTCAAGTCGAATCCATATGCATGCCATGCTATGGCTATCTGAACTGTTAGACAGGTGTACTAGATCCACACCACGATCAATAGCAATTTCAGTCATCAGACCTCTCTAAAAGGGGAATGATCCAATCTCCATCTTTTTTACCTTCTGCACTCTTATTAGTGACTAGATTTGTCTTCTCCTCCCCGCTTCCTTTATCAATCTTCATTTCTTTGGTATTAAGGCGACCAAGCAACATGAGGTCCAGCATTTCCCTCCGGACAATATAGATAGGATTAGGTTCAATTAAACAGCCTTTGCTATATGCCTCTCTAAGAAAAACTGTTTCAGTGTTTCCTTTTGTAGAGATATAGAATATCCCAGGGTGCTTTAACAAAAGTTCACGCAAATTAACTTCAATGCCCAAGTCCCTCCTGAAGTGGACAATTCTTTCGAAGTTGATCATTTTTTCAACTGTTAAGCTCAGGAATTCATGTAAAACCCCCACAACTCTTTTTTCAAAACGCTCAATTCCACCACTAGTACGACTCCGTACACCCTCTTTCTCATAAGGCTTCACATAAGGCACTCGTTGCCAATTCTTTACCTTGTCTCTGAATCCCTTCTCAAACTTGAAACCCGTTGGGAAATCTATCGGAAATGCATACTTAGTCTCAAACTCACTCAACCACTTCTCACTGTATTCCTTTTCTCTCCACTCTTCAATCTTCGCAACCGCCAAATGTTCATCCCTCTCCACTAGAGCCACTACCTCTGCATCAACCAACCTAAAGTCACCTTCATACTTTCTTAATATGGACTCTCTAAAATCACTAGGCAACCCCAATTCTCGACTCACCAATCGTAAAGCATGTAAATGAAGACTACCCTTTTTCGACATCATCAAAAGCTTCTTTATCTGTCTAACATTATCCAACTCACATTCCCTATTAACAACCTCCTCTTTCTCAATCAAACCCCGCATTCTACTGGTAATGCTACAACACACATTCTTCTTCACCGGGTGAGTGAATACCTCAAAAACATGAGGATATTCCCTTATAAAATCACCCACACTAACATTAAGACCAACAACATTAGCCCATCGAGACATAATCTGTACAGAAACATAAGGTCCCCTTCTCTTAGACATTAAGTCGAACAGGTGGAGGGCAATGTTGAGTTTCCTGATTTGGGTAGTTATCCTGTCAAGTTTAAGGTCCCGGGTTCGGTTCTCTAACCGGGTTTGTGCAGTATCAGCTGGCTTTTTCCATCTCCTTTGTGTAAAAGAGTTGAATGGGCCAAATGGGATTGGTGATTTTGGTGATGATTGAGAAGAAAAAAGAGTGTTGGTTTTGAGGGTTTTTAATAGTAGGGCTCTCATGGCGTATAGATTAAGAGAGAGAAAATGTTGTGAAATGGGTATTTGACTGTTGAGTGTTGAGGTGTTTGAGTTACTGGCCCTTGGTGTTGGGCTCATCAATGGAAGTTGCCGGCAGTTCCAAAGTCAAATTCATTTATCTCCCGCGCATAAGTTTTCCCTTCGGCCCACCTCCGGTTCGACAAAAATATCACTTGTGAGTTTATGACATCAATTTTAAAAGATCTCAAGGCTTATGGCCATTTTGAATATTTATTTTACATTTGAATATTTGTTTGTTGGCCATTTTGTTAAACAATCTAATTAAATTATTTGACCAGTTGGTAACCCAACAATCTAAATTTGGTGTTTGATTACCAATTTTTCATTAGGTTTCTAAACTAAATAAGGTGAACTATAACAAGTGAACGCTTGGTGGAGTATTATTTAGATTTGGATCTGTTTACCCCACCTTAAAAGTTGCATCTCTTGCAAAAGCTACGTCAGCCAAATTGCGATTTTGGAAATTTTTGGTGTCCACAAAAGTTGAAACTCTTTCAAAAACTCCCAAAAGATGTGCGCCAAACATAGCCTAAAAGTTAAGAAATTTTGCAACTCTATTTATTGGATTATGTAAATGATGATAAGTTTGTCCAATACATGAACCTTAAACAACAACAAGCTTTCGAAAACTTTTGGTGAGCACAAAAGTTGAAACTCTCTTAAAAATTCCTAAAAGTTGTGTGTCAAGCATAACCTAAAAGTTGAGAAGTTTTCAATACCTAAACTATACTCCCACCTCCACCAAGCTCCATGGAGCCTTCACCCATTTTCTCTCTCCTTCACCCATTCTCTCTCTCTCTCCTTCACCCATTCTCTCTCTCACCTCACTTTCTCTCTCCGCCCCCTTCCCGATCGCCGGCGCCGCCCCTCTACCGCCACCACCGCCCCACCCTCACCGTCCGGGCCATCGTCGTGGTTAGCACCGACCGGAGACCACGACGGTGGCCCCCACCAGCCGACCCCACCCCTCCCCTTATCTCTCTTTCCCTCACCCCAAACCCGAAACCCTAACCCTAACCCCATTTTCTCTCTCCTCCTTCACCCCCACCCCATCGCCGCCCCTTCACCCCCGCCCCACCGTCGCCCCTTCACCCCAGCCGCCCCTCCACCCCGCCCTGGCCACGGCGGAGGTCGACTCCAGCCGTCGACCTCAGCCGTGGCCTCCCCCAGCCACCATCTCCCCTCCCCCGCCCCCAAGCGGAAAATTAATAAAAACCCCCAAAAAAATCGAAAACCCCAAAAGAAAACTCGAAAATCCCAATAAAGGAAAATCCTAGGTCCAAATGGGTTCAATATGGGGCTTGGTGAACCCTGGAAGGCGAAAGTGCAAAAAAAAAAAAAAAAGAAACAAAAAGAGGGGTGCATGGCGCGTGAGTCTCACGTGCCGTCGTGAATCTCACGCGCCTAGGTCCCAGCTCCACGAAACTCCATGGAGTTGAGAGTATATAAAATTTGCGATTAACTTGGCATTACATGGACTTAAATTGAAAAAAAAGTGTAAACTATTAGAAGAAAGGAAGATTATTTGTGCCACTTTATATTATGGATGGCGTAAATTTACATATAGCCTCTTTTATTTTGTTAAAACAAATATATATCTAATGTTTAAATTAACTATATTGATGAAGATTTTACAATTGTAAAAACAATCATTGTTAAATTAAGATTTTAAAAAATCCAAGAGGTGTTAGCTCACTGGTAAATAAGTTGTAACTTGTACATTATGTCATGGGTTCAAACCTCCTGAGAAGCACCTACACGAATTAATTCGTGAAATATCCGATGTCGTGCGTTAGGAGGTGCCCTTTAGCCACGCCCAAAGAGAAAGGACCAAACCCAAAAAAAGTATTAACCACTCAATCTAACATTGACAAGACACCACACTAATTAATTTTTTTTTTAATTTTATTTTATTTTTGGCTCGTTAGACAAGACACCACACTAGTTAATTCTCAAAAACCCCTGCCCATTGGTATCATAATGGTATTTTTTTTTTTTTGGATGACCATAATTATACCTTTTCCTATTTAGCTTTTAGAGAAGACAAGTAAGTTCATGAAGTGTACCTACATTTCCACTAACTCCTCACCCCATCATAAAAGCTTGAGAAAAAAAGGAAAAAAAAATATATATTTGTGATTGGGTCAATTCCACATCACGAAAAAAATCTGATCCTTTTACACAGTAATGCTGCCGTCTAACAAACACCACAAATTAGCCAAAAAACCATTAGGCGCACCTCAGAATCCCCATGCGGCCATGCCTCAGAGTCACATGCGGCGTCATTGTATTGACTCTCCTTCTTGTGAAGCGCCAGTAAGCACTATACCAGTGAACTTTAGTAGTTGTGAAGAATTGTAAGAATATGTGGCTAATAAGCAAGTCCACATATCTTTTGGAAGGTAGCTTTCATATGGTTTCCTGATACATAGGGCTATAAATGAACCAAGTTCTCGCGAATAAGCTCGGTCAAAGCTCGTTTGTTAGCTAAATGAATAAACATGAATAACATTTTCAAAACTCGTTTATAAACAAACAAACATGAACATCACTTCGTTCGTTCACTTACGTTCGTAAACAACTCGATTAATTTAATCTTTCTAGATATCTAAATAATAAACTACTTTTCTTTCATTGTGTATTTTTGAACATGTAATTTGATCAATTTAATCTAGTATTAGTAAGTTATAGTTCAATTAACATTCTCTTTATATATACTTTTCATTTCGCACGTGTGAAAATTTATTTGGTACCATTATTAGTAAAGCAATTTTATGAATAAGCTATGTTCGTGAACAAGCTCGATACTCATTCATTAAATATATAAACGAACACGAATATGAAAGTGAAGCTCGGTCAAAGCAACTAATTGAACACAAATACTCCTCGACTCATCCACGTGATACACATGTTACCTGACAATTGGGTTTTTGATGGATAGCGGAGTAGCGCATTCTCTACTCGTCCTCAACAATAACCTGGGATCGAGTTTCATTACCCTCAAAGAAGGGCGGTTTCCTTGCAATTTCAAACACCGGATAGGTAGTGTATAGGATCCTTTCCTAAATAAGCAATCTAGTTCACTATCCACAGATGTATTGCAGGACACATTCTATTCATGGACTTCCACAACACAACACAATGCTAATTCTTTCAGAACCACAAAAGCGATGCAATCACAAATTCTGAAAATTAAAATTAAAGAATACTCGCAAACAGAGCAGCTTGTCAGTCTTTATTGATAGTCATTTGGTTCCCAATCTCATAATCCACACAAAGAATAGGGTCAGAAAGTACAAGTATCAACCCATCTTCATACAAAAATTCAAGACTGACCATAATTCACATTTTATAAGAACAAAGAACGCGAAACTAGGGCATAACTGCTAATCCTAGAGACCAAAAAAGCGAAACAGAAAAAGAAAAATTCTGGAAACAATTACATTAACTAGTACAGCAGGAAAAAGGTCATTGATCAAGTTATACAAATGAGCAGGCTCACATTCCGCACAGCCTCTAGCAGGCCACGCCATCCCCTTATCAGCCCGCCCTTGCTTCCCGTCTTGCTGCGGATTTATCTCATCAGACACTCATTTTTACAGTCGTCCTGCCACCAAAACTGCTATCACTCTACTGATACACCTGTACTGATCTTCATCAATAATGTACTGGTTCTTCCATCTGACAAGTTAATATTTGTGCTACAGAAATAACAAACACCTCAGTAACATATGTAGGGGAGGTGTTCTTGCTATAAGCAAAGACGCATTCTTTGACACTCTCTCTCATCGTTGGTTATCGTTGATGATCGCACATTTCTCTCTGATAAGCATCTTTTATATGGCACAAAGCCTTGCATGCTTTTGTCAATACCGGTTCTCTTCTTGAGCAAGACCGGTTTTCTATCCGAATCTTGCTCCTGTGAAGACCTGTTATCTTTGTCTGACTGAGAAGCACACTGGCCAGACACTGTCTCGGCATCCCAGCTTTTATCTGTATTCTCTTCTCCATTCACTGATCCACTATTTGAACCAGCACAGGATACCTCTCTCTGAGTTTCCTTGTCTTGGACATCCTCAAGATGTCCCTCGAAAGCAGGAGCGGGATTGGGCATGCCCCTAAAGAAAACCCACCAGGGTAGTGGAACAGGTTTCTCTACCTGGTTCGAGTTTCCATCCATGTAGTAAACTCTACCATCAAAGTGAGTCCATGAATTCTCAGGACCTCCAATTGTAATATCGGCAGATTTCGGGTTTTCTGGAGATGCCTGAAGCACCCCCTCCCCCATGTCTGAGGAGGGTGACTTCGTCAGACATCTAGACGAATCAGATGGCTTATTTGGAACTACTACGTCTTTTCCAAATAGTTTGAGAACCTTGGTAGCAACTGAATCTTCCTTGTGATATGCATCTATATTTGGAAACAGCTCCAGTTTCTGGACATTCAAATACATAACACAAAATTAATATAACATCGACTAGGATGGCTCAAGATACGTAGTACAGAAAAAAGTACTGTCAGTACCGCTGAGACTGGCTCATTTGGAGCTGATTGCGACAGACACCCATCCTCTTGTGGTGCATTATCTTCAGATGGCAAGAATGCAGCTTCATTGACAACTTCAGCAGAAGAGATCTGTGATGGGCTTCCAGTAGGTGTAGCCGAATCTCCTGATCCCATAGTATCTGAGATGACAGCACACAAGATTGAAGTTGGGGACTGGTTTTCTTGCTCTGAGAGTGAAGAATGCGGAGACGTGGATCTTTCTGGGTCATCCATAGGAGACTCTTTTCTGGCTGGCACCACAAGTTTGCGAGGATATGGGTGCATCGGTTTTCTTTTAGGACGAGGTGGAGGTATCTCAATGGGCTCCATCGAGCTTGCGTTGCTGTTATTTGTTTCACGGACAACCTGAATGCAAAAACATCGAACTCAGATCAGAGAACAGTACAATTGAAATCTGACCCTCCAAAGAACGTGTTAACGCCTTTGAGGTCATAAATAGTGCGACTTACTTTAAACAAGGTTAAATGAACAGGTAATGAACCTTAGAAAAGAATTTCTGGGCATGACTTCGGATTTGAACTGCTGTCTTTGTCCCAACATGTTCTGTACAAACACATGAACAATCAAACAAGAGAAATATAATTTAAAACCCATTTGAAATGATCAGTTTGTTGTCAATATTTACCCTCAATCTTTCTCCAAGCTCGGCCATACAGCTTCAGAGCTTCTAGGAACTTCTTATGCTCTTCTTCTGTCCATCTTTCCCTCTGCTTTGTTATGGTATACGGCTTTCTGATCTGTTTCAGATAAGGAAGAGGACAGAAGAAGAGTAAGGCACTGAAAGATTCAGTACGAAATTGCAATCCCCTGGTAAGGGGCCACATAAAGGGCAGAGAACGACCAAAACCTTAGGAACTTGGTCTTCCCCCGCTGTTGATTGCGCACCAATGTCCATTGAAATGTCATCCCCCGATGAAAGGAACATACTGGATTGAGCACCATTCATCTGATCCTGATGTTAGAATGAAAACAATATGAGTACTTTCTCTCCATTAACCATACCTAAGCAAATTTCAAATTGTTTTTACAGTGAACAGGTTTCCTTTCCATAACCTAGGTATACTAATGAAAATTCATGCAACTTCTGTACATATACTGGTATACACATTTAGCTCAAAGAAGGGCGAAAACAACCCAAATCACTCAATTTTTTCAAGCAGTGCAATACCGATTAATTTCAGCAATATAAGCAGATAGCTAAATAAGGGAAGTTATATTCATGCAATTTCCCAACAACCAATTTCCAACAGATAAACACCAATAAATCCCCCACAAGTAAAACTGCACATATAGATCAGCTGCTATTTAAGCAAGCAACACCCACCAAATACTGAAATCATCTCTAAACCCCGAAACTCAAACTCGCGCTCATGCGCTTCAACTTCGATTTCTCACTAAGACACTTATTATGGCTCTTGCAAACATCAAACAAGATAAGTTTTTTCCTCAAATTGAGCAATTTCAGATTATCAACAATCCCACATGTTAAGACTATAAGAGGCAAATATCCAACTTTCCATGAACTTTCTTATGTTCTTTACGTTTAAAGGTATCCATAAAAGCCAATAAAGATGGTTTTAAACCGAAATTCGCTATAACCCCAAAAACTTCAACTTTTTGCAAAATTTCTACCAGAATCATATCATTACTGATAGAGTAATAGCCGCCAATTATCATATCAAATTTTCAGGTTCACACTCAACCTATTATTAGTTGCTTGATTGAGTATTGTTTACTTAATCATCCAACTAAAGAAACATACTACTAGTACTTTTACTAATAGTAGCATATATTCTGATATTCTCCTAAGCTGCCGGACAATAAAGTAACATATCTTAATAAAAACAAGCATCGATAAACAAATCACATTATATTCATTCACGGCAGAGAACTTCACTAATTCAATCTCAACTAAATCATCCAAAACAGGAAGAAAATCAAAACAGAGGTACTAAAATAATCAAATTAAACCAAACAAAAATAGAAATTGAACAAATAAAAATGATTTAGAAGTTCGTTGAAACTCACTTGGATATTCATAGTTGATTAAACCGGTGTGCTAATAACGAATTCCAGGAACTTCGATCTCAATTATCAGCTCGAATTGATAACAGACTGAAACTCCAATTAATCTCAAATTAACTCTCGAAAGCAATATTTCCAGTTCTATTTCTTGTTGAGCAATTTTCACCACTCGATTAACGCCGACAAAACTCGATTGAACAACTGAAATTTCCAAAGTTTCTAGCTCAAATCGATACAGATCGTATAAACGACCAAAAAATGTCGGCGAAAAAGATAGATATTAATTAATATCAAGAATCAAAATCAATAACCTCAACCAGCTAAACAGAGAAACCTAATCGAGAGAGAGAGAGAGAGAGAGAGAGAGAGAGAGAGAGAGAGAGAGAGAGACAGAAAGCTGGTGAAGAAAATCTCTGAAGTTAGAGAGAGAAAGTGGAGAGAGAAAGTGAAGGAAAAATCAAGGAGATGAAAGAATTGGGGTTGAGCTGAAGGGGAAGAAATGGAGGTTGAAAAGGAGAAAGCAAAGGGGACGCCACGTCAGATTGAAGGGTAGAAAGGGTTTATGGATTTTTAATATTCTATTATTATTTTCATTTATTTTATATTTTTCCTTTTTTTTAAAGGTTGATTTTGGTAGAAAGCTCGAGAAGCTGTAGCATCTTGTGGCTCACGTTCAAAGTAAGCTCAAGACACGTGGATACAAATTGTCTTTTTTTTGTTTTTTATTTAAAAATCGCTCTCGAGTGAACTGTTATTGGTGATTTATCTTTACTCGCGCGCGTGTGTTACACGTCACCGTACATGCCACAAATTGATTGACACGTAGCGTTTTTGTGGGTCCCATTTGTTTCGCTTTTTCTTCCTCTTTTTCTTTTTTCTTTGTTGTTGTTCTGAAAATGGAATTTGCCTGTAGTTTGTTGAACAACGGTTTGTTGCAACTTGCAAGCACGTGTCACTTTAATGGACCTTAAAATTCCTTTCCTTTTTTGACTAATTTTTTTTGTTAGTTCACAATTCTGTGGCCTTATTGGTTGATTGTAGTCTATATAGTCCTATGAAGAGTTTGAATTTGAAAAAAAGGAAGAAGAAATAACATGACTAGTCAATGAATGAGCAATATGGAACATGCAAGAACACATAATCCATATGTTTGGCAATTTATATGCCTCAAATTGTCCTACAACCTTACTTTGCTATAATAGTAACTAATAGTGATTGGAATTGAGTAGACCAATTTCGCAGAGTTATAACTTATAAGTGTATGTAGCAAATTTTAAAGTGAAGTTGATATATCTTTCAATAATTTTGGTTGACACTGTAAAAAAAAAAAAATTAGTTATAGGAGTTAGAAGGGGTTCATCACTAAACCATATTGTATACCCCTTTGTCAACTATTTATATTCCTCATGAAATGTCGAGGTCATGTATCACCTAGACTAATTCCAAGCATTTTCTCGATGATGAGGTATGTGACTATATTGTATATGGTACTACAAGTGCCCCCTTGTTACATCATCAGAGATTTTAGTAGATTCATGATATAGTGCTACGTCCACCTAACTTAGTCCATTATGTGCTCTCATTATAAACCTTCATAAATTAGTCCTCATATCCTACCAATAAACAAATTAGTATAATTTAAAATCACAGTTTGGGCCATAAGATGACATATCTATGTAAGCAATCATGTAATAGCTTATTTGAAGTTCACTATAAAAAAGGTTATCCATATATCTATCCTACTTTCGATTTATCCAAATAGAAAAATCTTAGAAAAAGTAATATCCTAAACAACATTAATACCATCCATTAAAGGATGTCTTATGTCTATGGTCTACCCCTATATTCTCATAGAAAATGATATTTTTCTCATTACAAAAAAGAAAAGATGACTTTCTTTGTGAAGTAAAAGGGAGTCACTTCTCTTGATGAGAAGAGGAAAACAAATTATTCTACTAGCATCTGATACTATCTTGCAAATCTCATCCTCCTATCAATAAGTTACAATCATGTAAAGTTCATAACTAAAAGTATCAATTTGAATCAATTATACTTCATTAAAACTAATTACGAGATCATATTTTCAAAATAAAAATCAACACAAAAAACCCTTTTTCAAATTAAGTCTCAATATTTCTCTTCAACTAATAAAAATCTCACTTTTAGAATTTTCAACATTGAAAGTCAAATTCCACGCTAGCTAAATGTTGATATATAATGAAATCCTATTAGTTGATAGCTTATAAAAGTTGATCTTAACAATTAAATAAGCATTTGATGTTCTTTCTAAAATTGAATCATGGAGACATGTTTCTGAGATGTACAAGGTACTAGAAAAAGAGTATATATTTCCTTGCAATAAGCACAATTGACAAGACTATTCCTCAAAAATGAAAACTAGAAAAAAAAAAATAACAATAAAGAAGAAAAAGGATATAGAAGACTAATGACCCTGTTTTTTTCAACGGAATGGAAATCGAATAGAACGACATGAATAATGAAATAAAATGTGAAACTAATAAAGTACATAATGACAGAAAGGGGTAGACAAAATGACATGAAATAAAATAGAATTTAACATGGAGACTGAATAGAACGACATGAATAATGAAATAAAATGTGAAACTAATAAAGTACATAATGACAGAAAAGGGGCAGACAAAATGACATGAAACAAAATGACATGAAACAAAATAGAATTTAACATGGAGACGACCAGAAGAGGAAGCCATTAAAGAGGCGAGATTTGTTAGCTTTTTTTTTTTGGTGCAAAGATTTGTTAGCTTTGAAGATATGCGGCTCTAGCGGAACACGTAAGGCAAGCATACGCATAGTCGCATATTAACCAAAATATCATAAATATAAAAAACAAAAAACAAAAATAAAATTGCTAGCTGTTAGGCTCTCACTTGTGGCTATACCTGCTCCCAAGTGTCACCTCAAACAGAGCGCGTGTTATTCACGTCCTTACTCATGACGGTGGTAATATATCAAAGTTCTGGCATCTTCAGTGGGTGGGCAGATCAGATAGAGATAGATATTCATTTCATGCCAGAAATACACGATAATTAGGTGGGTCCTCAAAATAATTAATCCTCACGATATTTATGGATTTAGGATTTATCACCTAAAAAAGAGTGGCAAGAAAAAAACCCTGAAAATATCTACAGCCTCTAAATAAGAAGAGAGAGAAAATGAAATGTGAGCAAAGGTAGGCCAGTTGTTAAGGATCAGATGAGGATGAGAGAGAAATAGTTGGAGCTAGCTAATCTTGATCCACGTGGCATTTTTATGCACTTTTTTAGCCATGTCATATTTTATTATATTTTTCTGGATCGGGTATTTTTTTTTGTCAATTGAATCAGGTTTGGTTCATGTTCACATTATAGTTATTCCGGGCTACCGTATGTAGAAAAAGAGGAGAGAGAAAGTGAAAGAAGAGCAAAGGTAAGTCAGTTGTTAGTAAAGATGGTTTCGTGTCGTGTCTTAGTGCTTTGAAACAGTGTCATAATGTCCTGTGCTTATAATTGGTGGCTTTCATGTTGTTTCGAACCGGATCATAAAAAAGGTAGGCAAAATGGTCGTACCGATGTTACTACAAAAAAAAAATGAAAAATAGCTACGATTTTTAGCTACGGAATTTTTCCGTAGCTAATTAGCTGCGGAAAGATGTACCGCAGCTAATTACCTACGGTTTTTACAAAATCCGCAACAAAGAAATTTTAAAAAAATAATATAAAAAAAATCAGCGGCGGAATTAAAATCCGCAGCTGATTAGCTGCAGGATAAAGATAATCCGCTGCTAATCAGCGGCGGATTTTAATTCCGTCGTTGGTTTTATTTTTTTTTGGCTTCAGAGACAAATGGTTAAGTTAAATGTAACGCATTCTATGTTAAGAAAAACCAACATGGAGCATTGGTTGGAGCACTGCTTTCCTCGCACGCGACCAGGGCTCGATTCCCAGCAGGAGCAAATTAAAGGAGTGTTTTACTGGGCATGCGCATGCTCGTGGTTGTGTGGGCCTGAAGCCCACCGCTGTGCACAGACAGGCCTGCTAGCCTAGCAGGTGCCGTTGGCGTCGAAATAATTTCTTTTTTTAATTTTTTTTTATAAAATCAGCGACGGGCCTTATTGAGTCCGCCGCTAAGCTCAGCGGCGGAATTAATTAGGCCCGCCGCTGAATTTCTTAGCGTCGAGCATTTTAGCTACTGATATATTACCGCCGTTGATCCCGTCGCTGAGGACAATTAGCGACGGTAAAATAAAAATAGAGTCGCCGCTAATCTCAGCGGCGGAATTAATTAGGCCCGCCGCTGAATTTCTTAGTGTCGAGCATTTTAGCTACTGATCTATTACCGGCGTTGATCCCGTCGCTGAGGACAATTAGCGACGGTAAAATAAAAATAGCGGCGGGAAATTTCCGCAGTTATTTTTCGTTTTTTTGTAGTGTGTCTGTGTCATGTTGTACTCATACTATGCATGTTGTGGCTAAACTTTTTTCGAATATTATTTAAATTTTTATCATGTTTACCCGTTTGTGCTTTATTTTTAAAATTCAAGCATGCTTATTTGTGCACGTGTTTAATTTGCTTTGTATCCATATTGTATTGTGTAAAAGCTGTGTTTGGTCATGTCGTGGCTCGTGCTAACCAACCTCGGAGTCATCTCTAGTTGCTAGGGATCATATGAGGATGAGAGAGAAAGAGTTGGAGCCAGCAAATCTTAATCCAAGGTGGACTTTATTTGCACTTTTTTAGCCACGTCATTTTTTATTTCTTAATTTGCCGCCCTTCGTTACATCCACCGCCACGTGTAGACCCACTAGGGTTAAATAGGTATTCCATTCATTAAATCGCTTCATTAAGACGACCATTGTTATTTGTTCAACGTTTCTGGTCCACTCGTTTTTGCCAAAAAAGAAAAAGAAAAAAAAAAGGGAAATTCGCAAAAATTTCTGACCATAAGTTTTGTTTTCTGGTCTGTTGAGCGTTTTGAAGGTGTTTCTAGTTAGGTCACTAAAGTGAAAGAATGGGAAGGAATAAATAAATAAACAAATAAATACACTTTATTTTATCTATTCTTATTATTTTAATAATATTATTATTATTGTAATATATTTTGTACCTCCAGATGGCGTAACACAAGAAAGTGGTAGTCAAATATGAGCCATGTATTTTTGAGAAATAAAGATCTTTCTAAGATATTCTTTTTTATCATTTTCCTTTTTTATTATTTATTAAGTGGCTTTCAATTTTTTTTAAGTGTTGGGGAGTATTGTTGTTGGGTGGTGGGTCCATTGTGTCGTATTTCCCGTTACTACCATAAGATGCAACCAGAAAATGTGAGAGATCTCCCTAATAAGCAAAACAAAGGAAAGAGAAAGAGAAAGAGAAAGAGAATGAAAGGTAGATTGGATTTGGATATCATTGGAGTTTTATCACCACAAATGTTTCCCTGTTTTTCTCCAAAAAAAAAAACAAATGTTTTCCCTATGCACCTTAAACTTGAAAGTACAAGAACTTTTTTTCTTTTTTCTTTGCCCATATTTTAGGTGCTTAGGACTTAGGTAAGGATAATTTTTAGCATTGTTTCACCTCTAAAAAAAAAAAAAAAAAAGTTTGGCTAATTTTTTTTTGGTTTGGCAAGGAGGAACTTCCTTCCTCGTTGGGCGTGGCTAAATGGCACCTCCTAACACACGACTTCGGGTATTCCACGAATTAATTTGTGTAGGTGCTCCCCAGAAGGTTTGAATCCGAGACCTGGTGTACAAGTTACAACTTGTTTACCAATGAGCCAACACCTCTTGGGTAGAAGTTTGGCTAATTTAGAATGTGCTTCTCGTTCTATAGTTACTGTTAACTTTTAGCAATAAGAAATTCGAAATACGGATAAATTTTAGAATCTGTTACAGAAGTGGCTGGTGCCGAATAATAAAAATAACACCATTTTGGATCGATTTTAAAACTATTTACAAAAGTAGTGTCCATGTAGGCTCAAATCTCACCAAACATTTATTTCATTATTTTGGACTGGGCGAAAGCAAAGTCGCTAATAAGAACAATGACTAAACTTGGATCGAGACGCTGATAAGCTTAGCTATTTTACTTTACTGATCAGCCACTCGACTCATGATCACCCACATAATCGGCAATAGGTGGAGTAACTCTTTTTCTTGCAGGCCCGTACGTGGAAGAGAGTAGACATCACACAAGCCTAGTGGAGTTCCATGCTAAAACCAATTTGTGTTAGGTGGAGTAGCCCACCAAAATTATATACTAGTCTTCTCTCTCCCATTCTTTCGATGTGAGACACTCACACATGGGTTATTCTCTTAACAACTATCAAGCGTTACTTAGTCGTTTAACCAGACTAACGTTGTTTTTTATTGTCTATACTCCGAGTCCATATAGCTCCTCTCTTCTCCCTCCCTCCCCCCGATTTATGTATTTGATTTGACTCTACATAACGAGGTAGACTCATGGTCTAAGCAAATGTGCGAAAGGGTTTTTCATTGGCATCCTCGTAAGTGAGATTCAAATTTTGACTGCTATTTTGGTTTTGAATTTTGATTTGATCAACTTAGACCAGGCTTAAAAACATTTGAATGTCGGGCTGACTAGCTTTAGAGTAACTGAGTAAGTGAGAGTAGTAGGCCCACTACCATTAGATAGCCCATCAAAACCGACTGTGTTTAAACTCGATAACTATGGGTCATAGCCCACATTGCTGGACATGCAACCTGCTGAATCCATCTTATCAATTTTTTTTATATGGACCTAAGTCCATCCAACTTGGATGAACTTAGGTGGCAGTTCCATTATTATTAAAAATGCGGAGGTATTTTCGTCATTTGCGCGCCAACTTCTCTACCTCCCTCTTCTGTCACGCTTTGTCGCACATTATCAAATCAAACATTGCTTCCTCTCTCCTTTCAAACTTCCATTGACTTCAATAGTTTTTTTGAGGCCTCAAACTCAAAAATTAATTCAAAAATATGGTATAGATAGAATCCTTTTGGGTTTTGGTGCTCATCAAGTCCCAATTTGAGAGGGTTTCATTGTCTTATTGAAGAGAGAAAAAATCAAACCAATTGGAAGATGGGGCGGTGGTTGGGCGGTGCGTGGCTGGAAGGGAGGCGAGTGGCTGGGTGGTGGAGGAGAGTGAGTGGGTGCCTATTGGGTGGTGCGTGTGGAAAGAAGGGATAATGGGTGGTTGTTCATACTCGCATAACACAGCGATGCCAATGGTGGCACGCTGATGAATTGATAATGATGATGATGAAACTTGATATTTTAAGTTCTTCTTTTTTTTTTTTTTTTTTTTTTGTATTTTTGATTTGTTTCTTTTTAGTTTTTATTTCTTTTTATTTAACATTTGGTAATGTAATATTTAATATTCATAATTAGCGTACTAAATGTTCATAACTAGCTTACCAAATGTTCATAACTAAAACAATAATAGTTCATACAAAATAATCTAATGGTTCATAATCAAAAACTAATGTTTATAATCTAATTGTTCGTCAATTATAAATGTAAGGTTCATAACACTTAAATTAATGGTTTATTTAGAATAATCTAATAATTCACCATTTATAAACAAAAATGTTGTATTAAAATAACCTAATAGTTCATAATGTATAAACGTAGTGATCCTTTTAAATAACCTAATATATCATAATGTATAAACGTAGTGTTAATTTAAAATAGCTTAATATATAGTTCATAGTGTATAAACGTAGTGTTAATCTAAAATAGCCTAATAGTTCATAAGGTATAAACGCAATGTTCATTTAAAATAGTCTAATAGTTCATAAGGTACAAACGTAATGTTCATTTTAAATAGCCTAATTGTTCATAAGGTATAAACGTAGTGGTCATTTAAAATAGCCTAATAGTTCATAAGGTATAAACATAGTGGTCATTTAAAATAGCCTAATTGTTTATAAGGTATAAACGTAGTGTTCATTTAAAATAGCATAATAGTTCATAAGGTATAAACGTAGTGTTCATTTAAAATAACCTAATTGTTCATAAGGTATAAACGTAGTGTTCATTTAAAATAGCCTAATTGTTCATAAGGTATAAACGTACTGTTACTCATTTAAAATAAGCTAATTGTTCATAAGGTATAAACGTAGTGTTTATTTAAAATAGGCTAATTGTTCATAAGGTATAAATGTAGTGTTCATTTAAAATAGCCTAATTTTTCATAAGGTATAAACTTAGTGTTCATTTTAAAATAACCTAATTGTTCATAAGGTATAAACGTAGTGTTCATTTAAAATAGCCTAATTGATCATAAGGTATAAACTTAGTATTTATTTAAAATAATCTAATTGTTCATAAAGTATAAATTAAACGTAATGTTTATTAAAAATAGCCTACTAGTTAATTTAAAATTAGCCTTATGATTCATAAATTATAGATGTTAAGTTCATAACAATAAAATGTAATAAGCCTTGTGTAAGACCAACTCACAAGAATATAGGGTCACTATTTAGCAATATAGGGGTTACTTATTATCATATATGACCCTTATTTCATTACAAAGTGACCATCGTCTCACCAAAAGTTATAAAAATACTATTTTAAAAAGTTATTGTGTTTCACAAATATTAAGAGTTTTACTAGAAAAAGAGAAGAAAAAAAAACAAAAATAGGAAGAAAAAAGAAAACCAATTAAAATCGGGCCCCGTAACTTTTTGTCAAGGAAAAAAGTAGGAGAGCGGTCAAAATTTTGAATTCCCCTGGAATTCCGCTCGGCAAAGAAACAAAAAACAACATGGACTACTAATTTAACGCCAGGGGACTGGGTCTGGTCCAGCCAATTTGGCTGGGCGCAGGTCCAACATATAAGAACTGGCACTATACTTGATGACCAGGTCAAAACATATTACTCCCTCAGTCCCAAACAATCTTCTTATTTGACTTTTTGAGTCAAACTTTATAAATTTTGACCATTAATTTGTGAAAAATATATAAAGAATAATAATATCAAAATACCTTTCTTAGATTCATTTTAGATTATATTTTCACAATATCAATTTTTTAATATATTTATATTTGTATAATTAAAGTTATTAATAGTGAAAGTATAATCTTGGAGACTGTACAAAGTCAAATGAGAAGATTAATTTGAGACAGATGGAGTATGAGTTTGATGAAGTAACTGTGAAGATTAATTACAGCAAGAGCAAAAATCTTCAAAATGGATCTACCTTGTCATGGCCTTTACTCAACGAACTGGAACTGCAAGGCATACTGATAAGAGAGTTAATACGTTGAAGACAATTATTATGTTGGGAAATTCCACTTGGTATCCTTCTGGTTGTGGCTTTTCCATTTGGTAACCAAAATATTTTTCCTAATCCGCGTGGTACCCATTTACTTTTTCCCGGATCCAGTCCGTGTCCTTTTATGTCATTTTCCGTTAGTTTGTCCTGTTAAGTGATGACGTGGCATAATGTTTACGGTCTTAACGTTATTTTTTCATTTTTGCTTCTTTTTATTAACGTAACTACCCCCAAAAGTGTTTCCCTCCCATTTCTCTACCTTTTACTTGAATTTTTCGTGAATTCCCTCCCATTCCCCATTATAAATCCCCAATTTAACTCTCTCTCTCTCTCTCTCTCTCTCTCTCTCTCTCTCTCTAAATCCCCCCCAAAAGAAACCCGCCATTGTTGTTGTTGCTTTTGCTGTTATGGAATCAGGTGGGTCATCCGCAAATGATCCAGATTCCATAAAGCTTAGGAATCAGAGATGCAATTGCAAAGGAGGCTATCATAAGGCATCATTAAGGATTTCTGAGTCTCACAGGAACCCTAATGCACCCTATTTCAAATGTGACAAGTGTGACTTATGGTTGTGGCTTAATGATGGCCATGTTTTATCATATGGGGTTGCTGGCAGAAGAGGAAGAGATGGCAATGGAGATGAGATTCAGTCCATTTCAACGTTGACAGTAATTATGGAGACAATTGAAGAAATGAAGAACAAAATAGAGGAAGCAAGGCAAGAAGAGGCAACAAAAATGGATGAAATGAAGAACACATTGGAAGAGATTTTTAACTTTCTTGATGTGATAATGAAAGGTGGAATAACCATGTTTGCTTTTGTTGTTTATCTAGTGATGAACAAATATAGCTTAATGTAGTGCTTACATTACCCAAATATGTGGCCATATAGGGCTTTGAATAGCTAGCCTCTTATAATTGTAGTGCTTATGTAAGGGCACTGCCATATTATGTATGAAGTAAAAGAATTCCAAGTTAATGAATTCTAATTTTCAGCAAAAATAATGATATCAATTGAAGTACTTAAAAGCTCCATTGCATTGCATTGTTTCAAAATGTTGCAACAAAATACAATTTCAAAAACAACATCCCTATTTGCAAATGGCTACTGTATGTCTATATCACTTCACAAAAAAAACATCCAAAATGGATACTGTTTGACCATATCAGGTCACCAAAAAATGAGATACTAACAATACCAGATTCTGAAAATTATAAAACAGAGAATCAAAGTGGTTCTTTCATCCTCTTCCTTAGCCTACTAATAATGGGTTGAGATGCAGAAACTTGTTGGGATAATTGAATTTGCAGACCTGTTGTTATGGGTTGAGAAGTTGAAGCTTGTGGCTGTGAAACTTGTGGCCGTGAGCTTGCTTGTGATTGTGAGCTTGACGAATCCCCTTTAATCTTTCTCTGCCTCTTCCTTTGTTTAACTCTATGACCTTGTTGTTGCTGCAGCTCCTTTGCTTCTTTTGCAGTGTACCCACCTTTGCAGGTTTTGGAGTTGTGCCCAAATGCTTTGCATTTCTTGCACTTAACTGTGGTACTTCTTTTTCCCTTTCTCTTCTTCCCCTGTTCCCTTCTTCTTTGTTTTGTTGGCCTTCCAATTGATCTCTTCATTGGTGGGGGTTCAATATGAGGCAGATTATAGTCTTCCCACATTTCATCTGATGGGATTGGGCTAATGTTCAAACCATAAGCTTCCTTATACCTTTTCACACTAAACCACTCACTCACATAGTCAGTAGGGTCAATTCTCAAGTAGTTAATTGCTCTCATTGCATGTTTGCATGGGACACCACTAATCTGCCATCTCCCACACTCACAAGTCTTGTTGATCAATGAAACAGGGTAGAAAGTTTCACCTTCTTGAATCTCAAATTCACCTTTTTCAGCATTTAACACCCTACATGGCTTGGAATGTTTCTCCATTACAGCCAACAATTCCAAAATTTTGGGACATACTCCATCATATTTCCAATCCTCTACTATCTCTTGTCTTTTAGCATGCCTTACCATTGTCACCCTTCTCACACCTGCAAAAAACAATGCATCAATGCCATTTAAAGACTCGGAACTGGTTGTAAATAAAAGAGAGGTAGTGTGAGATTACCTTCCAATAAGGTCAGAACTGGTCTGCACCTGTCAGCACCAAGCAATGAGTTAAAAGACTCAGCAAAACTGCTTGTGTTCTCATCACTACACAAAGCTGGGTCAAACTTGTGCCTCGCCCAACTAGCTTTGTCACCAACTTAACTAAACCAGAGCATTACCCCTCAGCCAGCTTCTTGTTGCAGTCTTTCAATGGCTTTTTTTGAAGGAGAACTCAGAGTATGAGTTGCAAACTCTCCAAAACAGTTTATGCATCAGTGGGCCTGGATATTTCTTCTTGAAACTGTTGCACAAGTGTCTTATACAGAAGCTTCTTGCCACTTCTGGCCACATATCTTCAAGAGAAGGTTCCACCTCCTTATGATACAAATTTAAGTGAGTTATAATAAGTGAAAATTCAATATAAATGTGAGAACACAAGAACACAATTGGATATACCTTTTGTCTGTCAGATATAATGGTCCAATCCTTTCTCCCACTGTCCCTCAATGTGGTCTTCAGGTGCCAGAAGAAATGGCTCCAAGTTTCTTTACTCTCATTCTCATAAACACCATGTGCAATTGGAAACAACTCATTGTTTCCATCAATAGCCACTGCAAAGATTAGTACACCACCATAATTCTCCTTCAGATGGGCACCATCAACACCTATCAGTCCTCTACACTCCTTGATCAAACCCATGAACTCTGCTTTGAAAGAAATGAAAATGTATCTGAACACCAATGGTCTCTCAGGATGGAAAATTTCTGGAGTTGGAGGAGGTGGTGGACCTTGGTGCCAGGCACAATGGGCAACTAAGCCAGGGTTTGTTACCTTGATAACTTTAGCATAAGTTGGAAGCTTGCTGTAGGAAGTGTCATGGCCTCCTAAGATTATACTCATGGCATAATCCTTCATTTTATAAGCATTTGACTTCCTCATTTGAATTCCATATCTGTCATGTAAGAGGCAGTTTAAGGCTTTGACAGATATATCATTGTTTGCCCTTATATCATCTAGCATTTTCTCTGCCACCCATTTGTAAGAAGGCATTGGGTTATATTCTGTCAGTCTTGTACACTTATGTACATCATATAATGACTTAATAGCCATGTAAACCCATCTGGGAGCTTGCTTGCATGTATCCTAAAGGGACAGCCCAATGAAGCACATTCAGCAGTGTACCTCATTTTGCCAGCTTTCCTTACAACCACAGAAATTCCTTCATGAATACAAAATTCCCTAAACACCATTTTGAAGTGTTTCTTATCAACAAACAACAGCCAATGCCTCAACTTTATTTCCCCAAACTTCTCCTCAATATACAACTCACCATTCTGTAACATTTTATCAAAATAACTCTCACATTTAACCCAATTGTTAGCCCACTCATGACCTGTATTCACTTCATAATTATCTACCACATTGACAAATTCAGAGCTATAGGCTTCATGTTCATTAAAATCTCCCAGCTTAGAATCAGTACTCTCCTCAGTACTCAACTAACTAGGAGCAGGTTGAAATGATACATCTACAGTGTCATCATCTTCAACATCATCAACATCATCAACTGCAGCTTGAAAAACCCTGTTTCTTGTCCTACTTAATGAACTTGATGATTGAGGTGGTGGAACTGATGGTGTAGGTATTGTATTCATACTCAAACCCTTCCTCTTTGCTGCTGTTTTTGGCAATTTCTTAGGCCTGTCCACTTTTGGAAACTTAATAGGACGTGGAGGAGGTGGAGGAGGTACTGCAACTACATCCTCAGACTCTGGGACTGGTGGAGGTGGTGTTGGTTGTGGTACAAATCTAGGGCTTTTTCTGGTGTTCATAGGTGATGGCAGTGGTGGTGGTGTAAAGGTTGTTTGCTGTGGTTCTGGTGTTGGTGTTGCTGTGCAGTCTGTTTCTAGCTTTGGTTGTGGTATTGGAATTGTTGTGGTGAGAGGTCCCTCAAGTGTTTACAACCTATATTTGACCTGGCTTTCTTTTTTGGCAATCTTCAAAGAAGGATCCCTCAAGTTAGGTATATGTTGTTGTTGTTGTTGTTGTTGTTGTTGTTGTTGTTGTTGTTGTTGTTGTTGTTGTTGTTGTTGTTGTTGTTGTTGTTGTTGTTGTTGTTGTTGTTGTTGTACCAGTGTCTTTTGTAGGAGAAGTGAACCTAGGGCTTCTTCTACTTGCAATAGGTGGGGAAGAGGGTACAGATTCAGTTACATGAGAATCATATTCAGATTTGGAAATCATCTTTATTCCATCATTATTCACATCACCAACCTTTGCCTCACTTATGCTTTGCTTAACCTGGGATCTCAAATTTCTCCTAACAGAGAGTTTTTTCCTTTCCTGCCATGCAAATTTCTCATCTGGCTTTGGTTGTGAGGGGGAAGGGTCTGTTGGTGGCTGTGTTTTGTTTAGTGGTGCTATCAACTTATAAAACATACATGTTGGGCCTCATAATACATCACCAAAGTCTTTTTAGAGGTTCTGCAGTCCAACCCCAAACCCATCAATTTACCACCGAATCCACAACATGAACATAACACAGAAACAAAAAATTTCAAAATTATAAAACATACACGAATACTTAACCAAAATTCAACATCTATATTTCACAACAAACCTACACATAATCGAAGTGCATATCAGTACAGACAAGTGATACCCATCCATTATAATTAATAGCAGAAAATTAAAACCCTAATTCAAAAAACAGAGCAAAAGCACAAACCCACAAACACAATCCATGAAATCCCATATACATTCACAATTTCATGCATAATAACACCCAAACAATCGTTTTAAGTTGATAAAAATTCCAACTTTGCATAATTTCCAGAAAAACAAAAAACGCAACCGCAAAACCCTAAATCCCTAAGTTTTTTTTATCATACCTCTTGTTGCTTCAAACTCCACCACTAATCCGATTATTTTCCACCGTCAATCCACCACGAACTTCGAATTGCAACCAATTTTGGAGTTTTTTCACAGTGATTGCAAAATTCAAGCACAATTTTTTTAGGGTTTCGCGTGAACTTTTGGGGGGAGAGAGAGAGAGAGAGAGAGAGAGAGAGAGAGAGAGAGAGAGAGAGAGAGTGTGTGTGTTCAGAGTTGAGAGTAGGGGCAAGTAATTAGGGGGTTGGTCGTGTGACAGAGAAGAGTGGAGCAACTGGGCAAACATTTCAGGCACGTGTTTTTTTTTCTTT
Organism: Tetragonia tetragonoides; assembly: GCA_038025085.1. NCBI lineage: Eukaryota > Viridiplantae > Streptophyta > Magnoliopsida > Caryophyllales > Aizoaceae > Tetragonia > Tetragonia tetragonoides. Next base: position 40,044,764 of record CM076143.1, read on the forward strand.
CATTAAGGGTAAATTAGTAATTGACTCTCCAACTAACGAAAAATGACATCAAAAGGACACGGACTGGTAACAATAAAAAGTAAATGGGTACCACGCTGATTAGGGAAAATATTTTGGTTACCAAATGAAAAAGCCACAACCAAAAGGATATCAAGTGGAATTCCCCTATTATATTCTAGATATAGTCAAGGGTTAGTGTGCAATCTTGGACTTGTTTAAAAGAACGCTTTAAAATCTTTTCAATAATATAAGTATCATCATTAATTTAGAAAAGAACAACGACTAAACTTTTTTAACTTCTTAAAAAAAAATGCAGATATGACTCCGTTACCACTTACCACTTTGCCAGTAGTTAGTGCACATTTCACAATTGTCCACTTTTTAGCAAGTCCTCATAAGGGCCCGTCCGTGGAAAAAAGTCAAAAACTACGGGCGAGATTCAATACTTGATTTTTGCCAAGAAACAAATACATATATTGTGTATATCTACGAGATGGCTTCCTACAAAGTTTCTACTTTTACAATATGCAGTAGTTAATAAAAATTTACAAAGCAACTAAACTTTTTTTTTTTCGTGGTCTCGCATCGTCCGGTTGAATCCGAATCGAGCTGGGTGAGACTACAAGGGCGGCAAAGCTCTCCCAACAAATATTTAACACTGCTGCATTTACAGGATCTCAAACCCAAGATCTCTGCTTAAGCTAGAAGAGTCCCTCACCAACTCATCTAAGTGCTTGTTGGTAAAACAACTAAACTTTAATAGAGTATAAATTTAAACGATTCTGTAGAAGTCTATGTAGCACATGTTTAATAGTAGCTACTATTACTTATTCTTTTAAAAATTGTCTATTCTTGGTATCAAAATAAAAATATTTTTTGTTACTCAATTTTTGTTTACCGTCCATATATAGCAATGCTTTATAGTACATTAGTACTCCGGAATTAGATCTGGTAAACAGGTCGGTTAGGTCAGATTCTGGTTTGGTCAAATACGAGTCGGGTTAAATATGGGTCGGATTGGATATGGTTCGAATACATCGGGTCAAATACGGGTTCGGTTTCGAGTTATCCAATGGGTTTGACAAATGTTGTCTTACAACTTTTGGGTTCGGGTCGGGTCATTTTCGGTCTCAGGTCAAAACGGGTCGGGTCATTTCGGGTTTAAATCTTTCCGGGTCAAGTTTCGATCGGGTCAGTAACAGATCGGGTTCAGATCATCATCGGGTTGGATCAGGTTTTGCCAGCTCTATCCGGAATCATCAAGAGCGACGCTCCCTGCATTTCTTTGATCTCACTCCTTGAACCAAAGTTCAGTAAAATCTGTAACACAAAACAAAAATTATTTTTTGAATAAAATATGAGAGTAGATCAAAAGGACGACCATATCATAGGGACGCCACGCGAGCCGCGAGCGTGGCGTATGATATATTCAAAAAAGAAAAAAAAAGTCCTTGTCACTTGTCAGTAGTTGGCAATTGGCTAGGTTGGGTTATTTCGATTTTGAGTCATTGAACGTCGAATTACTTCTCAATATATGAGTATTAGACTGCGATTAGTTGAATGGCCTTTAAGGCTTTAAGTTATTCCTAATCTTTCAAAATGAACTTATTGTTATTTCTTGAATTGTTTTAATGACCGTCAATATATTGATTTGTTAGTCCTGCATAAACAAATAATAATTAAACCCATTGCTAGTTAATGAAGACAAAATATTCACGAAACTTTAGTTTTGAATAATAAAAAAAGGGGAATTCGATCATTAAATTGCACGTGTTTCTTATTTATAGTGAAGTTACAATTGTCATTATTGCTTTGGTTTAAGGGCCTAGTGGAGATAGCGTCTTTGTGTTTTACAAGGGTAATATTGAGTACATTTGACACATTCGTTACAATGCCTGTAGAGGAATCCTCTGGAGGCTATTTTAGGTTTATAAAGTTGAATTTGCAACCAAAGTTTAAGAAAATAAAAGAAAAAAATTTGAAACCTGATACATTACACGAGGTTCAATACTCATTATATTCAAAACGTATTGCCATGTATGCCACTGGCACACACTTAAAACGAGCGCATGTAGACCTAGCGTTGTTGCACTTGCAACAGGTAATAGGTTCAAATACCCTTTCCCTATATATATATATATATATATATATATATATATATATATATTGTAGTGTCCTTTTTTAGCGTTGGAAACGGGAAGGGGGAATTATCATTGATTGACAGCCTAATAGCAACATAAACAACAATAATCATTCCTAAACAATGAAAGATCTAAAATAACAGTACAAAATTTATTTTTCAACTCACTAATTTCGCTTCTAATGCTCGACTCCAAAACCATGGCAGAAATCCAAGCATGTTTAATAATCGATGGAATAACATCTTTTCTAACGTAGATCTCGACGGTTGGTATAGCTTCGTTGAAGTAGAAATCTATACGGCCTTACAGATCTTTATTCCCGCAATAACATAAAACTCTTACAATAGAAGAGACTAAAGATCCCATAAAAAGGGATAGAACTACTCCTACAAATGGAGAGACAAACTTATTAAAACTAAACAAAATCATCAAAAACTAACTACTACTACTAAAACTAAAGCAAACAACAAAAAAAGACAATAAAAACAATGATCCAGGTCGAGAATGGTTTGCCTGAAAAATACTTTTGTGATGGACGTTAGGGTTTTTATAAAGAGAAAAGGAGGTTGTATATTGTAGTATCTTTTATGCCTCATTTAAATCCAAAAAAATGTAGCATTTACACCCCAAGAAAATAAATAAGAAGTCTCTCTATCTCCCGAAAGAAATAAAGGCTTTTATTTTCTAAATAATGGGTCATGTTTCTTTCTTTATTTTGTTACAAGAGATTTGATCGGCCATGCTAGAATATGAAACCAAACAAAGGGAGAGTATTTTTTATAGTTAACCATTTAGTACAACAATAATCCATCCCCCTAAACGCCAATGCATACCCCTCGTGCAAAGCGAGCGAGACTAAAAAAATCTTGTTTTCATTTTTGTGTAGGACTTAATTTTTTGTGCTGCTTACCTCTCTCCAGCCCTCCTCTTGCTTTCCAGTTGGCACCAAGTTACCTCCCTCGTGCACAACGAGGTAGGAAAAAAAAGGGCTATGAGGGAGTCTACAACTACGAGTCTGCGACACATATGGTAAGCATATTGGTGACAAATGTCTTTTTTTGGTGTTGCAAGAGGCACAATAAGAAACAAAGGGAGTATTCAATATCGAACTAAGAGACTTTTTGGGATCGTGGCTTAATGGTAACACCATTGGAATTAAGGGCTTTGTCGATGTTTGTCCGAAAGTCAGGGATACAGTTCGAGACTTACTCGATCAGTGAAGCATCCCCACCCCCTCTGGCCTGCCTCAGTGTGTGGAACTGTTGAGTCATCTCGCGACTAATTTTCATACAATAGCCTAGGGGTGAGTTTCTATAGACCGATGCGGGCTTCCGATTATAAGCCTTTTGCCAATATCGAACTAACAGACTATTATATGTGGAACAATGGTGGACTAAGAAAAGTTTAAATTTGGGTGTAAAAATTTAAAAATGATTAAATATGGGTGCAATAAGGGAAAAAATTAAAAGAATACAAAAAAAAAAAAAGAAGAAAATAATACAATTAAAATAAAAAATTTCCAAGAAACTAGTTGCAGTTGACCTGTATCCCTTCTCCTAGGTCCGCTCCTGTGTAATATAATATGCCGCCATAATGGTAAAATTGTACCAGATTATTACTCCCTCCGTTTTATGAATATATTTATATTTGCTTTTTCACGGTATCCAATGCACCACTTTGACCGTAGATAATTGTCATTATATGCATATATAAATTATAAAATGATATTTTTTCAAAAGTACTATTTGAAATGAATCTAACGATAACATTTTTACATCATAAATCTTTGTATTTTTTAGCTAATTTATGGTCAAAGTTTCTTGAAAAATAAAGTGTAAACATCTTGGTAAAACGGATTAAGTAGTAATGACGCGTGAAATCAATCATATATAGATATCCATATAATTAGCCTACATTATGATAAAGATGTCCATATGTATCATCAACCAATCGAGAAATAATGCCTTATGCTATCGTCATGTTTGACAATGGTTAATTCATGATTTTAAGATAAGAGTTGGAACCTCCCTATTCTTTCTCTCTTTTTTCTTCCTTTTTCTCTCCTTCCTCACCACTCTCTCTCCTTCCCCCTCCCCCACTTGCACACTTAATGTCACCTCTTGATGAGATTAGGGTCCTTCCTAATCATGAGATTAGGCATGTTTTTGTGCATTTTGCACAAAAGTAAGCAATTGTCTTGAAACTTTAATAAATCACAAAAACTTGTTTGAGACAATCTTATTCTAAGTTTTGGTGAGACGATGATCACATTTGAATGAAACAAGGATCACTGATCATAATAAGTGATTTCTACAATTCTCCTTTTTTTTTTTTTTTTTTTTTTTTTTTGTTTGAGGGTAGATTTCTACAATTCTAATTAAATAGTGACCCCATTTTTATATGAGTCATTCTCACACAAAACTTACTCTTAATAAATATTTGACACATTACACGAGTAGGCAATTCACTGGATAGTTTTTTTTTCCCGACCATTATTGTGGTTGTAGTTATATGTTTATGAGCACAATTATTGATCATACACTATGACGTGTAATCACTTAATACAAAATGCTCAAGTCTCAAGATATATGGGTTTCCCAAATGTATAATTACTATAAATATATACTTCTTTACTGTACATTCCCAAATGTGTAAGTTACTTATTAGTCATCAATATATAATATGCCCCACGATTATTATTTTTTTTTTTTATAGTACTTTAGGGAATTGGAGTTTGCCTATATATACGAGGGATGAAGAGGCAATGGAAAGCACGCATAAGAGCTTAAGGGCTAGCCAAAGTCGTTCAAACTTCAAAGTGAGAGAGAGAGAGAGATGGAGTCATTGCCTCAATTCATAGCTCTTAAGACAGTGAATGAAGAACCTGCCACCCGCAAATACTTGGGCTGCGTGACTGATGAGGGGAGCCTTAAGGGTCATCTCCAGTACTCCTTCTCAGTCATGGACCCAAATGCAAAGTTTGAAGTGGAGCCTGCCAAGAGTAGAGACCATGCAGGTTTGGTGCATATAAGATCTTGTCAAAACAATAAATATTGGGTCAGGTAATTATGCTTTTCATTAACTATTGCATTTTTTGTTAATTAATTGGGAAATTTCAGTATTGGAATTATTTCCAACATGTATGTGTAGTGTGTGAAAAAACATCTTGATTCATACATGTTTTTTTATGAAGTGGTCTTATTTCAAGAGACACAATGGTTTGATTGTGTCTATTGGTGAAAAGACACATGCTAATAGGCATAATAATTCATGTGTGACACATAAATGAAAGGTTACAATGGTTCACAAAAGGCATGTATTCTTTTATAAATAGAGGAAGCCACAAGCCTCGCTCTTGGGACGTGCTTAATATAAGTTGAACATATGGTTACAAGGGGAGTAACATCCTAGTACCATGTAGCACACTAATCTCTCAACCTTGCCTTCTCCTTGGTCTCTTAGTGTCCTAATATTGTTAATGCAAGACGCTGTTAGGAACGAAACTCCGTTGTATCTCAAAGACTGTTTTGGTTCTCCTGTTGCACATAGGGACAAATCAATTCTTTAGGAAAGCGCCCTAGGCGTGCCTCGAAGTTGTTTATTCCATTAACCCATACCCCTAAAAATATTATCCAACATCCAGTTGGTGAAGAAAGAGAGACTTGAACTGTTTATAACTAGAGGAGTTACTCCAATTATTGTCAATTCGTTTTGGTTAGAACCTCATTGATGTGATAAATACTCTCTTTAGTGGGCCCAATTTAAAAAGTCATCATGTATCAGAGCCCTTTACGACCGACACCCACATTACAAAATCTTGTGTGGACTTAGTCCACAGTGGACCAAGAGACCAAATATTTTTAAAAGTACCTTTTATGTCCCTAAAATATTTGCACTATATTATATCATTAGTCCACGGTGGACGAGCACATTAATGAAGAAAAATATTTATAACTAGATCAGTTACTACATGCATCCATTGCCAATTAATTTTGGGTTGAAACATCCTTGATATTATTAACACTCTCTTTAATGAGCCTAATTTATAAACCTTAACATTTTTCTTCTTTAAAATGATAAACAAAAAGCTTTCTTTTAAGATTAATTTTGTCTTTAGCTCTCAAATTATACTTATACTAAATTAATTATAGGTAATTAAGTTTCGAGGCACTTAATTAGCTTTGTTTAACGTACATGGGGTAAGGATGATAAGTAACCAAGCATAGTCGCTAGACATTACCATTTTGTTCTTCATCACATTGGATTACTCTGAGTTCATACTACGAGTAAGATGTCAAGAACTTGAAACATGACTGAACAATTGAGAAACCATATGTCATAATGAACTTTTTTTCTTTTTTTTTGGTCATTTTCATTTCGCAATCTGCTTTGTTGCGCAATGTTTCGATCGGTTTTGTCTACAAATTTTGTTCCAAGAAACAATCATAATATCTATATATTAGAGGCATTTTCTGACAGCATTCAATCTTGTTTTTGTAAATTCAATCTTGTTCCTAATGTTCCGTCTAATAAAGGAATACAAAATTAATGAGTTGATTCTCCGACCATCAATTAAGACTTTTGGTTGAGTTGATTCCACCTCATGGAATCAGAGTAAGGAAGCACAAGGTAAGATGTTGGGGAACCAGAAAATTAAATTTGCATTAGGAGGGCCATCTATCTGTATCGTTATATTTTTTTCCCCAGGTTGAGTGAGATAAATCAAAGGGCATTACTTAAATGCTATCGTAGTTTAATTTTAATTTAAAGTCAAATTTGACATATAATTTTGATCAATATACATTAAAAAAATGTCTGGGAAAATCTTACAGTACAATATTCCTTTATGACGATAAGGGTGCACTTGTTGCTTTGTTTTGCAAGTGTCAAGATAGTATGATTCAAAGTTTATATTGATTGTTCTACATGTCTTCTTTCAGAAAAAATGATTACATTAGAAAAAGAAAAATATAAATTCGGGAGTTAACACATCACCTTTGAGAAATGGAAATGTGAAAGTCATTTCTTGGGTGTACACACTTTAAAAAAAAAAAAGTAAACAAAAATGGAAAACCACAGATACCAAAATCTAAATCCAAAAGCTAATGAGAAAAAAAGATAGTAACAAGATTGAACCAAACATGCATCAGTGCATCACCTTCAAAACTTCAGATAGATAGATGTTAGGAACTTATACGTACTCCATAAGACAACCTACGGAGAGCTAGAGAGAGAAAAAGTGAGTGAGAATGATAGAATGAAATTGAAGATTTACCTTGAATTCATGTTGGAAACTACTAAATTACAATCCTAGGAGAGATTAAGTAAGACTCTGTTTGATTCACTTTAATTTTACTTAAATTTAGTTCAGTTCAGTTCAGTTCAGTTCAGTTCAGTTCAGTTCATGTGTAACTTTATGACTCATATAACTTTTTATTCCGAAATAATTTCATGATGAAAATTATGTCGCCGGAAAGATCTCAAAGCATACTTTCAAATGAGTCCAATATTGACTATGTTTGGACGAATTTTAAATGGTTAACGATCAAGTTTAAAAAATCAGTTCAGTTCAGTTCAGATAAGTTTTATCCAGGTGAATCAAACGGAGCCTAAGTGAGAGAGAATTTGGATAATTGAATTTGGGAGGGCAATTACTCTAAAGAAGCAAAAAGGTAACCATCCAGGAGTTTTGTTGCCCTCTAGTAGAACTGTCTAGGAGCATTAGTTACCAAAGTGAAAAGAAGTAGGGCTAATTTGTTTGGCCATGATAATCTAACCCCTTCAATTTTCTTAGGGGGCGTTTGGTTCTTTGTAGGAAAAAGGATAGGGATCAATATAGGGAAATAAGGGAAAAGGAAAGGAATGGAAAAGGAAAGGAATGAAACTAACTACACATCCAATCAAGGGACAAGGAAAGGAATGGACCTAGTCTGTGATAAACTAGGTTGCTCAAAAGCTTCAAAACCCCAAGAATTACACATCCAATTTGGGTTTGTGTTGCCCAAATTGCAAGCTGAACAAGAGCACCCTTTAAATGAGAGAGAGAGAGAGAAGAAAAACTATTAAAAAAAGTAACAGAGACTTCAAAATTTCAGAATTGGCAGAGCGAGAGATAGGGGAGGGGAAGCAACAGCAGATGGGGTAATCAAAATCCCTGGGTTAGGCTGGGTAATCGAAATCTCCTAAAACGGTAAACCAATTCTGTGAGAATCGTCCCGGAATCCGTTTCGCGCTTTTTTGTTCCAAACAAGGACAAAGGTAATGAGGCTTTTTAAATTCCTTTCCCTTTCCAGATTACCTCCAACCAAACATCTGCTTATTGTAACATTGTAAGCCACTTAGATGAAGGGTAAAACAGGGAATGAAAAAAATTGACACCAAATACTTAGGATTTGACTTATTTAAGAGTAAAAGATAGATAGATAGATGATCCCATGTTGGGGGAGGTTGTGGCCCCTGCTCGTTCCCCTAGTTTTTCCACTGGTAAGGTCGGCCTATGCACCCTCCGCGATTCAAGTCCAACGGGCATTCGCGTGAAGGAACGTAATTATATAAAATTAGTTGGATCTAAAACTATCAACTTAAACTTTTGGTTGAGTTGGTTCTAAAAAAGTATCATTCACAAGTTCTAATTAGATTTGTTATATTCAACACCAAATTGATAAAAAAAATAGGACTTAAACCTCTATTTTCTTCACAGAATTGAACTAAACTGAAATAAAGCATCATAAACTGAGCTTCATTGATTTTCCTAATTGGCTTTAACCTATTTTATAGGTTATAACTCATCAAAACTACTACTTTCCTCCCCTCAAAAAAAAAAAAAACTACTACTTTCCTACTTGGCTTTAACCTATTTATACGTTATAACTCATCAAAACTACTACTAAACTACTGTAACTGTTACTGTTAAAGTTACTGTTCATGTACCGTTACTGCTATTGTTATTGTTGGGATCCACGCCCAATTATACTAGAGACCAAAAATATATCTTGGAGAATAATAATATTATTTGGAAGCAATTGTGTGGCAAGTAGTTTTCTAATTATGTAGGGAGTAGTAGTCATATGGAAGGAGGACTTTTTTGGAGGTCTATAAATATATGCGGTAGTAGATTGGAGAAGCGGGCTTTAGCCCCAAGGTAGAGAGAGAGCTCCTTTATTGCACTTGAAGAGTTGAAGGGTTTGTAGCTTTTCCCAAAAGCTATGCGATGAGGTGTGAGTGTGCGGGTGTGTAGAAAGCCAACCATTGAAGTGAAGGGTTTCTATCTTTGACCTCAAAAGTTATGTGGAGGGTTTCTAGCTTTGACCTCAAAAGCTAGGTTATGAAGTGGGGACGGTTTTGTGGCTTTTCCGTGCATAAAGTCATATGTGGGGTAGTAGTGTAGTGGAAGGGTTGTGAGGCCATCAAAGATATGAGTGTGTGAGGGGGTAGGGTCACTTACTAGTTAGAGGAGATTGAGATGTTTGTATTTAAGTGTCTATCGATTTAACTCTATCTTTGATGATGATGAGTATGTGTAATCTTGCAGTTATTTAGTAGAAGTGGTGGCCGGGTGTATTCAAACACCCTTTAATTCTTGTGTATTTTATTTATCGTGCTTCCGTTGTGGTCAAAGTAGTATGGTAGTGGAGCGAAAAATCCCCAACAGTATTGTTTTTGTTATTGTTATTGTTATTGTTATTGCAATTGCTATTGTTATTGTTTATTGTTATTGTTATTGTTATTGTTATTGTTATTGTCATCGAAAAATGCTCATTACTACCACTTTGATTAATTACCGCGTGACAGGAAATCGGAAAAAGAATTTTGGATAGTTGCAGCAGCCGCTGAGCAAAAGGAAGACGAGTCTACCTGGGATTGCACAATGTTCAAGCCCCAATTATTGTGCGATGTTAATGGAAATACTGTAGTGCATTTTGATCAAGTGCAGCTTGGACACAAAGTGGGGATGTCGAGCTCATCACCTAACAAATTTTGCTTATGTATCAACTATACAAGTGTCTCTACATCCATAGTGGTTGATTATGATTCGTTGGTGATCCTACCCAAGCGTGTTGCTTTTATAGGCAGCAACGGCCAGTATCTTAAAGCTTTAGAAACTGCAAATCGTGAATATCTGCTCCAGTTTGGGATCAACGATTTGGGGTCCGAGTGGGTTCCGCAAGAGGTGTTCAGTGTTCACCACCGATGATGGGTATTATCGTTTCAAGAACACTTTCTTTGGGAAATTTTGGAGGCTTCAAGACCCTAAATTGATTTGGGCTGATTCCACTGATACTAGCAGCGACGATAAGCACACCTGCTTGTTTCAGGCAGTTAAGGTTGACGATGATACTATAGCTCTTCGTTGCATGGGAAACAACCTCTTTTAATTTGCAAGAGACTTAACGGATATTGTGGAAAGCTGTTTGAGTGCTTGCAGCAACAACATCACAGCGGAATGCAAGTTAAGGGTAGTTGAGCCCGTCTTTAATAGATCGATCATGGTCCTCGAGTTTGATAGGGACAAAGCTAGGGTATATTTGACAAAATGCCCACAACCCGACCAACAGCACAGAAACCATGACTTTACCTTTTACATACACTGAAACTTTTACCAGCACTTGGGAGTAAGAGCAAATCTTGGAAGGCAAGTGTCAAAACCATATTCGAAACCGGTATTCCGTTGATTGTTAGAGGCGAGGTCGATCTTTCACTTGGCTACTCGAGACAACACACCTGGGGAGAGACTACCACTATAACCAAGCAGAAGCAATCTTCTTACACCGTGACTGTGCCACACCAAAGACTAAGGTTAAAGTCACTCTGGTGGCCAGTCTATATATAGGCAAATGTGATGTCCCCTTCAAATACATTCAGACTGACCAACTTACAAATGGGGAGAGAGTTAGTGTCACCTAGTCTGATGGTGTTTACATTGGCGTCAATGCCTTCAACTTCGACTACAAGAACGAAGAGGAACCCCTGTACTCGGAGTACAAGTATTAGGCTCTCTACATTTAGTTAACATGTTATGGTTTGCTGAAGGACTGTACTTCTAAATAATCAAGGCTTTGCTGCCTGCTTCATTGCATGCATGCAATGCAATGTCTTGTTTTTTTCTCTTTCCTTTTCTTAATGTCCTTGTGTAAAATCACTCTATGTGATGTATCAGTCTTGTTACTACATATATGTATGTAGTATATGCATCAAGACTCGGAATCTAATAAATAAAAGTTTTTATATTAAGACTGGATTGTTGAGTTTAATTTGTAATGCAAATAAGATAGGGAAACAAGCACAAAAATTCAACATAGTCGGCGATTGGAGATATTATTGGTGGCTAAACACGTAAAACCGGTTGCGAATCACTTTTAGCGATTGATGTGACACCAACGTGTTTTCACTCGAACCATCAAACGCCAAAAGCTAACATCCCGCAATAACGTCTGAAACCACTTCATCTTCAGATATAAAAAGAGGAAGAAGAGAAATGAAGACAAAACTTACATATAATTGTCGGTGCCAATTTTACTAACACTTCACTTCTCGATACTACAGATTTTGCGAGAAAAAAACGAAAAATTTGAAATAAAAATCACATGATCTAAGAAAAAACACAGATTTCATCCATGCTTTCACAAAATTACTTTTAAATGAAATCTACTCCATCAAAATTGCAAACTAATTAATCAAAAACTGGACAAAAAAACATAAAATCAGTATGATGTGAAAGTTAAAGAAAGTTACTGGATCTAACAACATCAATTGCAAAGAGAATGATCTATAAAAAATAATTACCTGAAAAAGCGCAAAATTCATCCACGTAGTAAAATTGATCGAAAATTGAAAATTACAAACTCTAACTCATACATTTTCAATGGGTCTGGACTAGATTTATGGAGAAGGAGAGCAACATCATACACAAGTTAAGTGAGATTCCATACTAAAATCAATTGGTAATAGGGGGAGTAGCCCATTTGACTTATAAGTTGATGTTTCTCCCTCAATTATTCCAATGTGGGAGACTCATCCACACTCACTTTAACAGGAGGTATCATTTTTCATGTACGGTGGTGATATCACTTTTTTTTTGCTCATATATATCACGCCTCATGTATAAGTCTGCTTCATATGAGTTTTGCGTGATTCTATATTAGTGTTTTATATGAAATAAAAAAGTATAATGCGGAAACATAATAAATGTCTATTTGTTTTTGCCAAATGTGATTGGAAGCTTTAATGAGAGTACGTTGATTACGATGGGAAAATCCACCGCAACTCTTTGTTTGCTACTGGGCCCGGAGGCGTAGTAGTAAGGATTGTTATTGAGAGGCTAGGACCAGGTCAGGGCTTTCCGCTAAGTGGAAATAAGGGAAGGACAGCCCAGAAGCAGTAGAGGTGACTTGCTTAGTGGTGGGCCTGATTCTAAGAAAAGGCCCAAACCTTTCTAACAATATGTAGAGTTCGATTGGGCCTCGCTTGGGTCGAACGTAGATGGGTAAGGACGAGGCCGGGCGGGCACGCTAAGTCGCTAACGACACAGTCCAACTCGATTTTGGCACGTGTAAGACACGGTTATGATCTTAGCACTAGGCTTGGCAAATAGATCAGGTCGGATTGGGTTCGGATTCAACTCAATTGACCTGTTTTTTAAATGGGTCAAAAACTCCAATCCTAACCCAACCTATTTAATAAACAGGTTAATCAGGTCGACCCGCTTAACCCATTTAACTAATTTATTTTAAGTACAAAATGATAAAAACTTAATATAAAGGGGATATATACCCTCAAATTTCTATAGTAAGTAGATCTATACAAAACAAACTATTGGATTAAGGAAAATTTATACTTTTCAGTGATTATTAATTATTTGGCTCATAAATATTTACTGAATTTTAAAAATAAAATTGACATTTGTAAGTAAACAGGTTAAACGGGTTGTTTTCGGGTTGAAAATTTCAACCTTAACCTAACCCATTTAATAAACGGGTTGAAAATCTCAACCATAATCCACTTTTTTCAGATTAGGTCCAGATCGGATTGTCGGGTCGGATCAGCTTTTGCTAGGCTTACTTAGCACGTTATGACATGTGATGTGAATTAGTGGGTCATGGGCGGATTATGGAAAAACCTAGTGCATAGGCACAACTCAACCCACCCATAGAGTAAATACTATTCTATATTAGAAAAAGCATTGGGCATGAGGGTGGCACGTATGCCGCACGAGACACAACCCTGTTGGTCATGGGTCGTGCCTAGATTATCCCTGAGCATGAGGTAACACATCGTCACTTGGTGGTTCCTGAGTCGTGCCTCTTGGAGCCCAAGACACGAAGGCATAACACGACATGATCCATGACCATATAGCTGTGCTTCTCACACCCCAACCACGCATCTAGGATTAGAGAGCTCGGATCATGGTCGGAGAGCTATTGGGTTAGTGCCTTGGTGGCATTTAACCTTGGTGGCATTTAAATTTAACCTTCACCTTTTCTTTTCTGTTCTTTTTCATTTTCTTTTTGAGGGGTGAGTATATGCTTATCATGGCTGCAAGAATGTGTTCAAACTTCAAAGCGGCTTTATAAAGTTGGTTACTTTTTCCATGTTCTTAGGGGCCAAACGACGTGAGTGTGAAAAACAAAGGTTACAGAGAGAACAAAGCCTTGACCATCCAATTTGGAACAAAAACACATTCTAGTCTAATGCACTAAAAATCTAAAATAAGTCTTGTATGAAGACACCAACTTATATAATGGGGTCAACATTTAAAAATATAGGGTCATTTTTTAAGAATCGTGATCCTTATTTTACTTAAATGTGATCCTCATTTCACTGAAAGTTACAAAAAAACCATCTTATAAAATTTTTGTGAAAAATCTAGGGTGTTACTAAATACCGCCCCTAAATTACTACCTACCGCCCCCCAAATTCCAATTTTGCCCTTTTTTAAATTTTCACTCATCCTCTCCCTCTCTAACTCTCACACCAATTCTCCCTCTCTACCACCCACTCTACCACCCACTCTCATACCCAACCTTCATCAACATTCACTCAAGCAACGGCCGCGGATGTCTGCCGGCGACCAGGAAGTGCTGTCGACGGTGGCGGAGGTAAATTTTTTTTTTTGCGCATTTTTTTTGCACGGGCGTCTGAAATTTCCGACTCACCCTTAGGTGAGTCGTCTGCGACCGGCGACCCACCCAAGGGTGAGTCGTCTGTCGATCTCGACTCCCCAAGGGTGAGTCGTCTGCTACAGGCGATTCACCCTTGGGCGAGTCGAGATCGACAGACGACTCACCCTTGGGTGGGTCGCCGGTCGCAGACGACTCACCCAAGGGTGAGTCGAGATCGGCAGATGACCGAAACAAAAAAAAAAAATTATTATTATTTATTATTATTATTATTATTATTATTTATTGTTATTATTATTATTATTATTATTATTATTATTATTATTATTATTATTATTATTTATTATTATTATTATTATTATTATTATTATTATTATTATTATTATTATTATTATTATTATTATTATTATTATTATTTATTGTTATTATTAATATTGTTTCTTCCATGGTCCAAACGGAAATTTGAGACGCCTGTCCCTTGGTTCAGTCGGTTTTGATAGACGTTTGAATTTAAGATTAAGCTAACATTGTTTTCGTTAGGTTTCTTTGGAGCGGTTCGGTGGTGATGGTGTTGATTACAGTACGCATTTCGTCACTGATGAGTTATTTGATAGTGATACAGATGCAATTAATTGGGCAAAACAAATTGCCCTTACTATCGGGTTTGAGTTGATAATTTCGTCACACAAGAAGAATGGAAGCGTAAAATTGTTAAGATGCAATCGAGGTGAACGCTACAGAGGGGAATTAAGAGACTTAGATACTGCTGCTCGGAAGAAATCGAAAACAAAGGCTTGTAAATGTACGTTCCAGTTAAGAGCTCGGCAAGTGTATGGGTCCAGTAGTTGGATGATTGTCACATTGCCTGGGATTAGGGGTACGCACAACCATGACTTTGCTGTGTTTCCTGAGGGATATCGTCAGATGAGTGGTCTTAGTCCTGGGTCAAAGAAACTCGTTCGTGACATGACTTCGGCACAAACAAAGCCATGTGCTATCTTGGCCGCTATTAAGGAAAAATTTCCCGAGGACAATGCAACTAGACGGCATGTGTACAACCACAGAGATCGTATAAGGAAACTTGATTTTGAAGAGAGAGATGTCATTGGTCAGTTTCATCATTTAGCTGTGGAGAATAAGTACGTACATTGGACAAGAGCCAACCCAGCTACTAATGAGGTAACTCACGTGTTCATGGCACACACTACATCAATTCAGTTACTTCGGTCTTTTCGTTGGTTGATTGGCTTAGATTCCACGTACAAAACAAACAAGTATAAGATGCCGTTTCTTGAGATAGTGGGGATGACTCCAACCAATAAGAACTTCCTCATAGCTTATGCCATTATGAAGGATGAGACTCAGGCAAGCTATGCGTGGGTCTTAGATAAGTTGAGGATGCTTATTGGAAATGATGTACACCCAACAGCAATTGTGACCCATCGTGAGCTAGGGTTGATGACACCTATTAGAGAGATATTTCCCGAGAGTGCCCATTTGCTCTGTACATGGCACATTAACAAAGTCGTTGAAGACAAAGTGTACAGACTTTGTGGAAATGATAAGCTTGTCGCGGAGAGGTTCAAGAACGGGAGGTGAAAAATTATCATGGAAGCTTCCACAGAAGCTGCGTACGATAGAGCAGTGCGTATGATGAAGGGTAGTTGGAGGAATTACCCTCACGTGATATCCTATGTAGAGGAGACCTGGCTGAGATACAAAGAGATGTTTGTGGCTGCGTGGACGAATAAGGTGCTACACCTTGGCAACACTACGACTTGCAGGGTGGAGAGTGCACATGCCGCGCTAAAACAGTGGTTGAACTCCTCAACTGGAGCTTTGGACAATGTTTGGAACAAGGTCAACAAGTCAATCGAGTCACAAATAACTGAGATCAAGTACACACTTGAAGAGTGCAGAAGACGAAGAAGTGTGATGTACTCGGGTTTCCCATTCAACTATCTGACCGGGTATGTTTCCCATTACTGCTTAGAAATATTATCGAATGAGCTGAAGAGGATGAGAGAATTGAGTCACCAAGTATTTGATCGTTGCGGTTGTGTATTGAGATCCACTCATCAGATCCCGTGTGCGTGTGAGTTGAAAACGGCCACGGATACGGGCACGCAAATTAGCTTGAATAGTGTCCACAAATTTTGGCGAACACTTGTTATTAGTGATGCAGTGGAGATAGCTACGCTTGACATGACTGAGCATCCATCTGAGGACCATCGATACTTTCAGTCTCTGGTCGACGAGGTTAACTCAAGCGACCGGGCAGTTGTGCGCAACATATCTGTCCTTATGAATGAGCAGCTTCATCCTGAGGAAGCGAGTTACGTCGAGCCGGAAGCGAACACGACAGTCAGAGGTCGACCGAGATGGAGTTCCTCTACCAGACGTGATCCTAGTTCATGGGAGTACTCCCAGAGGGGTCGTGGTCGCCCTAGGTCATCCAGTTCGAGCCGCGGGCGTGGTCGTACCTCATCCTCATCGAGTAACGTCGTGCGGAGTACTGGTATGAAAACCCATAATTTATTAACATGTACATAATGTTCTTAATTACTTTTTGATAAGTACTATTAATGACTGTCTATTATATTGTCTTGCAGCTGGACACGGAATAGATATCACTGAATTCTATCATGTTAACAAAATTCCGTGAATCATCATACCTTTCATTGAAGGATATCTCGATGTGCTTGGGGATGGTAATTGCGGTTTCCGTGTCATTGCGGACTACGTTTTCGGAGACCAAGAGCAATGGCGATTGACGAGAGTTTGCATTGCAAACGAACTCTTAGCTAACCGAGCATTGTACGAAAACATATACGTTGGGGGGGTCGACGCTGGTTACCGCCGTATTATGTGGGACGGAGGTGCGTGTAACGATGATCACTGGATGATAGTACTTGAGGATTTGTTCCCGATTGCCAACCTCTTCAATGCAGCGATTATGTTATTCGGATACGGCAGTGGAAGGGGGTTATATGCTTGTTACACAGTGCTACCGTTGCAAGCACCTTCGACTGCTACACGTCCAAGTAGGAAAATTGTCATATGTCATTTAGGTAATTCGTACATGCATTATATCCGTCTGGATTTAGCCTCAGATTTCCCTGTTCCTCCGATATGCGCAGCATGGTTTACTTCCCGTTCTGATAGTGTCGCTGGTTGGGAGCAAATGTATGTTAGGCGAAGAGCACATTGGGATCGTTTAGCGAGGTCGACGTAATTGAATGTTTTGCGTGATTGTTATACTTATATCATTGTCACATTTTTGTGTGATTGTTATATTTTGCATGTGGAGAGTGGTCGTGATTATTGGAGGTAAATAAAACAACAAATTACAATAAAACAAAAAATGTAAATAAGAAACAACAAATTACAATAACACAAATAAATAACAATAACAATGAAACTCTTATATAAATATATAACAAATTCATCTAGGGTCAATACATCATTTGGCAGCCCGCCAATCTCTCATATACTCCTCCATTTGGGATCGAGAACCTTCCGCTTGCTCCGGAGGAATCAAAGTAATGGCCTGCTCATGTAAGACGGCTAGACGATTCACCCACTGCAAAAAAGTAACAATGAGTGTGAGTTCAGAGATATGTAATACGTTAAAAAATATATATTTTAGTTAATCACTTACATAATCGCTGTTGGATCGTGGAGGAATCACAGGTGCTACAGCGTCACGTATCAGCCGAGGGTGGGAGTGACGGTAGTACCATGCGAGGTAGTCATCCGTACATGCTGTGGGATCTGACGTGGATGCCTGAAACCCATGGAGACCAAGAATGTAAAATCCCGGGAACATACGCCAAGCATCAGATGACATCCGTTCGGGGTAGACAACCTTGTACGAACGACTGCTCCATGACCTGATCGCTTTCTCTGGCCTAATGATTGGGAAAGGGATACTCTGTACGTACCCGATTTGTCGTAAACAACGACCAGGCATGTACGGTTCGATAATATCCCGATACCGTAGCCACCCCATGAATACAGTCCTCGGTACAGATACTGCCGGGTCAGAACCGTACGGCAGCCACACCACCTACGTAGAAATGTTCAAGTTACGGTGAAGTAAAAAAAACATAGCAAACGACGAAATAAATCATGAACACCGATAACTGCATGACGTACCTCTGACGCTCGCAGCTGATCCAAGTGTCTACGTAAGGAGCACAGTCGACCCACGTCCTTGCCCTCAGCCTGGGCACTCCATACGCACGTACGGGGAGTCTCGTTGTCCCCGACAACCATCCGCTCCCGATGAGGTCGGAAGCAGGGAAAGTACTCGTATATCCATGCCTGGAGGAGAGTTAGGCATCCGCAGATGCCCTGAGAATCCCCCCGACTAGCTATACCGAGCTGACGATATAGGAAGGCGAGGGCAGCAGATCCCCAAGAGAAGTCATGCACCGTTTCGACACCGTCGTCCATCACCTCCATCACGCAGGAGGGTCTAATACGGTTACCACTCTTGTCGACAAACAAGGTGGATCCAATAAGTAACCACATCCAAGCTGTCGCCTGGTTGTCCTCCACTTGCTCACGGCAAAGCTCAAAAATCGACTCCGTGAGGACCGCACCGCCCTGCCAGTGGCTACACATCAGTTCATCTCGGGTGACCCCGAGAACCTCCATGGCCGCCATCTGCAGCTGCCCATCCCGTCCCTCATTGGAAACGAGCTGTCCGTCTACAGGAATCGAAGAATATGCCATACATCGTGCAACATGATCGTCATCTCTCCGAACGGCATGTGGAACGAGTTCGTATCCGGCTGCCACCTTTCAACGAATGCAGATATCAGGGGGAAGTCAATATGTCTGAACATAATGTCTGCCAGGTGTGATAACCCAGTCCCCTCGATCTGGGCCCTCATCTCGGCCGACATCTCCGCTCGCCACTGACTCAGCCGCTGACAGACACTGAATCGGTTCTGACACTTCAAGAGACCCCTCGTCTCTCCATTCCACATACGAGACGCTACGTGGCCCAGGAAACTCGGTATGACGCTATCATCCGCCGGCCCACCGGGCACAGGCTCTGTAACAAGCCACGTACTGTCGTCCTCCGCTCTAGATCGTTTGCTAGTACTGGACGACCCAGTACTAACAAACCTACCGCCTCTGCCCTTCACCACGCGCCAATCTGAGGATGATTCGACGCCAATCTGATCATCGTCCATGGACTGATCCCCGGAGTAGAACTCGCTAGTTTCGTAATTGTCTTGCTCAGCAGTCATCTCCCTCATCCGAACTGCCTCTCTCTGTCTCCGTACAGAGGCATCAATCCCGCACGTCCTCGTGTGACGCGGTCCTGAACCAGCTAGTTCACTAAATAACCTCGGCACCGATTTACCGGCTCCTCCCATCTATCATTTCACATTTTTAATTAATTAAACAATAATCAATAATAATAATAATAATAATAATAATAATAATAATAATAATAATAATAATAACGATAAATAATAATAATAATAACAATAAATAATAATAATAATAATAATAATAATAATAATAATAATAATAATAATAATAATAATAATAATAATAATAATAATAATAATAATAATAATAATAAATAATTTTTTTTTTTGTGTCGGTCGTCTGCGACCGGCGACTCACCCTTGGGTGAGTCGTCTGCGACCGGCGACTCACCTTTGGGTGAGTCGTCGGCCGATCTCCACTCACCAAGGGTGAGTCGTCTGCGACCGGCGACTCACCCTTGGGCGAGTCGAGATCGGCAGACGACTCACCCTTGGGTGAGTTGCCGGTCGCAGACGACTCACCCAAGGGTGAGTCGAGATCGGCAGACGATCGACACAAAAAAAAAAAAAATTCAACACAACTTCAATTCATAAGTTCGCGATTCAATTCAAGGCAAAAAAAATTCAATTCAAGGCAAAAAAAATTCAATTCAAGGCAAAAAAAATTTCGAAAAGTTACCCCCCCGCGATGCGGTCGGTCGCCTCCTCCCTCGCCGTCGAAGCCTCTGCCGCTGCCGCTAGCCCCTGACATTCCGTTGTGATGGTGGTGGTGGTGGTGGTGCCGTGAGTGGTGGTGGTTGCCGGTGTGATGGTGTGGTGGTGAGGATGAGTGAGGAAGAGAGGAAGGATGAGTGAGAGTGAGTGAGGAAGAGAGGAAAGATGAGTGAGTGAGAGTGAGTGAGGGCAAAATTGGAATTTGGGGGGGCGGTAGGTAGTAATTTGGGGCGGTATTTAGCAATTCACAAAATCTAATGAGCCCTTGTTTTACTACGAAAACTAAAAATAATAAGAAAAATCACAATTCCACTTTTGCCCCACAACAAGAGAATCACAGTTTCAGAAATCAGAACGTACAAAAAGGACAACAACCAAATACTCCCACTCACACTCAAAACTCAAACTCAAACTCAAACTCAAACTCAAACTCAAAAATCTCCCAAATTCCAAACTTTACCATTTTCTCAGCTCAAAATCTTCACTACTCAAAAAAAATGTCACCAATTCAAACCAAAACCAAAACCCAAGCTCACTCAAATTCACACTCACTATCCCTCTTACTAACATCTTATCACACACACATACTAATTTTCTCTCTCCTCACCTCCAAATGCATAGCTCACTACACCACCCCACCATCTTCCTCTTCCTCTTCCTCCTTCTCCTCGGAATGGTCACCCGCTCGAGCCACCTACTACGCCTCCTCAGACCCACGAGACATAGTAGGTGGCGCTTGCGGGTTCGGCGATCTCGAGGAGAATGGCTATGGCAAAGCCACAGCTGGGGTTAGCACGACCCTATTCGAAAAAGGGTCGATTTGTGGGGCGTGTTTTGAGGTTCGATGTGTTGATGATCTTCGGAATTGTATACCTGGGACTTCCATTATTGTTACTGCTACTAATTTTTGTGCCCCTAATTTTGGGTTTAGTGCTGATGGTGGCGGTCATTGTAATCCACCTAATAAGCATTTTGTTTTGCCTATTGAAGCTTTTGAAAAGATTGCTCTTTGGAAAGCTGGGAATATGCCTATTCAATATCGCAGGTTTGTGGTTTTTTTGGGTTTGTTTTTTGATGTTTAATTTTTTTAAGCTCTTTTTGGTTATGTTGTTCGTGTTAGTTACTAATTACTATGTTTAGAGAGTGTCATAAGGTAGTGGAAATTAATTTTGGATTATAGGAGCTACCTAATTGGCAATTAAGAATGACCCATTTCCTTACTTGAGAATTAGGATTTGCCCATTTCTTTATTAACTAAAAAAAGGAAATAAAAAGAGGAGATTATTGGTGGGTTGTTAATTGTTATGGTGTTTGTGAAATGTTTAGTGTTTATACCAAAGTTTAAGAATTGCATTTGCATGTGGGGGACAGATGTGTATAAGCTGTGATTGTCATTTGGGTATTGCAAATTGCAGTGTTAAATTATAAGAGAGCTTAATGTTGTGTGGCTGTATGTGCTGAGCTAGCAGCTGCCTAGAAATCACAATTGGGCAGCCAAAAAAATGTGACAAAAGTCATGAGGAAGTTTAGTTGATTAGCTTCTTGGTTATGCTTTACTTGTCTTTTAATATAGGAGTACATATATTTGTCGGTGCCTGGTGGGTACTTGTTTTGAGCTTATGGTGGGTGGTGTAAATGGATCTCATCATTTCTCTGAGAAGCTTCTGCTGGATGAGCTTCTAGAGGATAATCTAAATAGACAACAAAAATTACATGCAGTTAGTTAATGGTTACTGGAAGAAGATTAGGGATACAATGTAATTCCTGAAAATTATCTTCGAGCAGCTAGAGAAGGGAGTGCTTGATAGTTCAGATATGAAGCAATGGGGAATGCCTTTGTTGGGTTAAATTGCTGCACCGAATGCAATGCAATATACTATACTACTATCATGTTTATCCTTGAGCTAGAATAGGCTTTGATTTCTGCATGTCATAGTTCAAGTTGGGGACCATTAAATTGATCTGGCTGGCCCATGGATGTAGTTAATGAGAACACCATTCCCACATCTTTACCTGTTAAGTTAGCTTCAGAAGACCTGAAATAATTATTGAGACAAATGCTTCAATTTTGGAAGCAAAAAGACCTCAAAACTTCTGACTGCGGTTTAATAACATCTGATTTTTGCACTTTGAGAGTTTCAGCTCTGCCGCTGTCCTTGGACTAAAGCCAACTCTGATAGTGCTTAAGAAGCTGTCTACCCGCTAACATACTTAAATCCCGTGTAGCATTGCAGTGTTTTTCTTGAATCATTGTTGCTGCTTCTTTAAAGCCTACAGGAAAAGCTGTGATTGCAAAGATTCTGAAAAGTAGGTTGAAAATGTTTTGAGATTAGAGAACATGCTTTTCAGATGTCACACACAATTGCATCTACAGAAAGGACACTCCACATTGAGCATTGTTATATGCTTTCAGGGTTACCTTGTGAGAAACGCATTGTTTAGGCTATTTATTAGCCAGAATGTCATTGTCTTTCTCAACTACCTTATGCATATTTCTTGCATCAAATTGAGCCTTGAAACTGCTTTTATTGTCTTTTATAACAGAAAGTTAGGTACCATTTTATAACAGAAAGTCAGTTGGTACCTAACATGATGTGCTTCCTAATGGGGGAATGTTTCCCCACTCACCTTCATACCTTTGAGGATGAGTTATCTTCTTTTGGGCACGTTCAGTAGTTCAGTCTTGGAAGAGTAGTCGATGTGTTAAAGAAAGCCAGAGTAACCTGGTGGCCTTGAAAGATGCTAAAATTGAGAGATATCTAATCTACATCAAACACATTTCTTGATCTACCCGTGCTTCAATATAAAGATAGCAGAGACCAACTTCACATCATATGATGTGGCAATGTTCATTAAGTTTCAAAGTACGTGAATCACAAGTATCCATGTGGTTTTGGCCACACAGCAAAGTTAGTCTACATTAATGGGGACACGGAGAAGTGTAATCCTTCTGTTTGAGCAGTTATAAGGTAACTGGTCGCCACTTTTGGCGTGTTTGGTTGACCTTACTTTGTGGATGTTCATACTTCTCTCTAGTTCACTTTGTGGATGTTCATACTTCTCTCTAGTTCACTTTATCAAACCATTATTGTAATCCTTCTGTTTGAGCAGTTATAAGGTAACTGGTCGCCACTTTTGGCGTGTTTGGTTGACCTTACTTTGTGGATGTTCATACTTCTCTCTAGTTCACTTTATCAAACCATTATTGTGGTTCTATGTATAAATCTTTTAGAATTCTGTCCAGTAAACATACTATATGTAGTTCGCAGACATCAGAATTCACCTTCTTATGCTTGCCTCAGATGTTGTATGATAGCTGAGGCATAGAGAATAAAATTGCTCAGTTCTGTGAAACAACTAACCATTCTGTTCTACATGAGCTTTAAAACAATGGTGAAGTGTACTGTAATTTAACAGCGAAAGTTAATCTGCTCCACGCTGTGCAAAGACATTAGTGTTTTGTAGTTAGCAGAATAGCAGGTAGCTGCATCATGTTATGTATCCTTCCTTGCATTTAGCCTTACAAGATAATCTTATGGATCTTCCCTTCTAAGAATTTTCCTATGTTTTGGCTTGGGCAGGATCAAGTGCAGGAAGGAAGGAGGGATTCGATTTGCTATTGATGGGTCTGGAGTATTCATATCTGTGCTTATCAGCAATGTTGCAGGTGCAGGGGACATTGCTGAAGTTAAGATTAAAGGTTCACAAACTGGGTGGCTTCCAATGTCCAGGAGTTGGGGCCAAAATTGGATTTTGAACGCTGATTTGAAGAAGCAGCCGCTTTCTTTTGAGGTTACTACAAGTGATGGAGCAAGTGTCACATCTTATAGTGTCACTCCCAAGAATTGGGACTTCGGACAGACCTTTGAGGGCAAACAATTCGACTAAGAACTGGTGGTTAATCATCTTATAGTGTCACTCCCAAGAATTGGGACTTCGGACAGACCTCTGAGTTAGATCAAACTTTGTAGGATGGCCTTAAGGATTTAGAAACTAGGGTAGAACTTAGGTGTGTATCATTGTATCACTTAAAAGTGTATGTACACTATTGCCCAGTTTTGAAACAATGCAATTCATAGCTTGAATGCACTCTGCCTTCGTTACTGAACTGCCATCTTGTTGGTACGTTTGACATGTATTGTGATGACAATTTCATACAACACAGCCAAAAATGTTTATAACAAGCATGCACCCAGAAGTAGGCCAGCACACATCAGCTAAAGCTGGTAGCTTCCGGGGCTAGCAACAAGAACTGGGGCTGCAAATGAATCTGTTCTTTGGCTAGTTTTCAGCAATATTAGCAATTTGAAAATCACACTCAGTTCTTCAGACAATGCTAGGACAGCATGATAGCAAATATTTCTGTATTGCACATTATTATCAACTACTTTTTCTTAATCCTTGCAATATCAAAGTATTCATCACAAATTCTCAACATAATCATGTAGATAACAGTAAAACACAAGACTCATAGAAATTCCAAAATATCAAGTCCTTGCTGTTATTCCATCAGTTCAATCTTATACTGATACAAATCTTCTAAACTTTTCAACCAAAGTGGATGAAAACATCCAGCTCTTTGCCTATAACATACAAGTATTCTAAAGTTCCATCTACTGCCGATTTGACAAGCTATAGGAGTAATAGTTCCAATGAAAAAAGTACAGAAAAATCAAGTAATCAACTTGTCTATGGCTACAAAAAATGAAGCTAATATAGCTAACACAAGTGTGAAGAAAAATACCTTGAAAAAAACCTAAGATACAAGAGTACAGGGGTGAAGCAACCTCTTCCAAGAAACCAAACTTTAGAATCCATTAGAGATGACTTGAGCCGAGTTTGCTAAGCAAAAAGACCAAAACTACAACTTCTGCTGTGATTGAATAAGCAAAGCATTCAACATGATATGAACAGAAGCTTCATATACAACCCCATTGTAATGCATCCCATCCTCTGTACACCTTACCCCACAATTCTCACTCAAAGACTGAATATCCAACAACACGAACGGCCCATCAGGGCGCAAGAGCTTACTACTCCGAACCCCTTGATCATACTCCAATTGCACCACATTGGTCATCTTTTCCCTCTTCTCCTCGGTATTCAACATCGAATTCACCAACATTGGCATACTAAGCCAAAACAAATGAGGCTGCGACTTACTCGAAACCGATCCCAAATCAGTCACAGGAACAAGCAAACTCATCACAGACCGCCCCAAATCCCGCAATTGATCACCATACTCAATGGAATTACTAACATGAAGCATATCCCATAAACCAGAACCCATCACAAGAACATCAGGACAAGTCCCATTTTTATTCAACCCCATAACTAATTTTGTCAAATTACTCACATAAGGTGCCCAAACAAAATCCAATCTCAACCCAAGTCTCTCAACCACTAAATGATAATCACTATGCCTTTTAAACAAATCACCATAAATTCTCCCCATTTCATCTTCATCCAACACAAGCTCCAACAATGATACAACAACCAATCTTGCTTGCGAATCCCCAGCAATCATAACCCATGACCCATTTAACAAATCCCTAGCATCATTCTTACCCAGTTTTTGAAAATCACAGGAAATCACATTATCATCAAATTTGGACCAATCCCATGAAAATTTGGTCAAATTGAGATGGGTTTTTTTGGGTTTGCTCCATTGGATCTTGTGTAGAAGAGAGAAACAAGATTGACGATTTTTATTGTCAAGAACCAAAAGGGTTGATGATGATGATGAAGTGTATGAGAGAGAGTGAGTGGAAGGAAGAAAATCTGTGAGAGAAGGGAAATAAGGAGAGAGATGAACAGCAATTGCAAGAGAGATGAAAAGAGCACCACTAAAGAAAAGAACTTTATTGCGACTTAGATGATAACCAGCTAAACCCATTGGAACTAAGATAACTATACTTGCTGCCAATAACCCTAATTGGACAGCGCTTAATATCATTGTTAGTAATTGCATCAATCTTTAGTTTTCTCCATTGTTGTTGGTTGTCATCTATCTATCTTGGATAAACAAGGAGAAACGTTGAAAGGGTTTGAAGGTGATGATGATTGGTTGAAACTGGGTTGTGTGTTTGATGGTTGTTAATGGGGGTTGAGGGAGATTGGGGAACTAGAGGAGAGAGAAAAGAGGGAAAACAAATGATGGGATGATGAATTAATTGACGAGGATGATGGATTTGTTCGTTTTGCTTGAAGATCGAGAGAAAGAGTGGGAAGGGAGTTGAGATGTCACAAGTGTCCGATGGTCTCTACTCTCTTGGACAACGGCATTTGGTGGTACTAACTATGATAATGCTAACGTGCGCTGTAGTTTTATTTTATTTATTTATTATTATTTTTTTAATTTTTATTAGTGATAAACAATAGGGCATTAAGTCTTAGGTTCGAATCCCCTCTCCCCAAATTTATTATACAATAAAGAACAGAGCATAAGTTGGGTAGCTCAATGGTTGAGTACTCACATCTCCAACATAAAAAGGAAGTCTCCGAGGCTCATTAGTCATTACCCTCAATTCTAAGATTGAAGGTGGTGCTCCATGCTTATATGTTGTGGCTTATGAGTTATGAATTTTCCCTTTTCCTATGATATAATGCCCTATGGGCCGACTATCTAGCCTTATCAAAAATTTCCCAAAATTTCTCTAAAAGATTTCCTAAAAAAAACTCAAAAATATAGAGTATTGAAAATTGGAAAAGAAAAGGTGAAACTGGGTTGCAAAACATCTACTGAGTAGTTAAGTACCCAAAGACGAGACAACTACAAATAGGCTACAAGCGTAGCAAAAAAAAACTACAAATAGGCTACAAAAGAAACAAACACAACCCTGTGTTCTTAAGATATTCAGTTGTATAGGTGAAAGAGGTTGAATTGAAATCAATTACAATCTTGGCCACACCACAAACTGGCCAAAATTAAGCTTGTTACAAGAGGTCGTTTGGGATAAAAAATTGCAAACTTTGCAGTATTATAAACAAGGAGTTCGGTAGTTCTGTTGCCCCTGCAGTATAAATTTGAAGCCCTAGGAGAAGAGTGCACTTTTGGCTCCTCATTGCTAGAGCAATGAATAGGAATAGGAACCCAACGCAATTAACATTCTCCGTGTATTTACCGGAGGAAATACTAACTGAGGTATTCGCTAGACTACCCGTGAAATCTCTGTTAAGGTTCAGGTGCGTTTCCAAAACTTGTCGCGTCATAATTGATAATCCCGATTCCGTATCTATGCATCTTTGTTGCTATAATAATAGTAACCAAAACAATAACAACAACAATGAAAACCAGTACGGTAACTTTTTAGCCTTAGAATTTGAGGAAGTTGGACCGAGACAGCTCCATTTCACAACAATAAATTATTGTGACACTTTAGAAAGAGTTGCTCAACTTATCAAGGCACCTGAAGATTATAGAAATCCTCGCTCTAGTGTTGATGGATTGTTTTTACTGTCTGATTTACACGCCAAAAACATGTTACTGTTGAACCCTTCGATTAGAAAATCATTACAACTTCCTCCATGTTCGTTGCTATTTGGTTACTATCAAAGATTTGCCTTATGATTTTCCGCGTCAAGTCATCAATATAAGGTGGTTGTTTTGGATTATCGTGGTACAAATACCATTGCGCCAGGGTTTGCAGTTTATGGACTCAATGATGGCTGTTGGCGGAGGAGCACCAAGGGCATGGATAACTTGGATGTAATCAATTGGTGAAAGTGCAGATTAAGTTCTGAGTGTCTTTGCACCAAGGAAACTGCATACTGGCTAATAAAATACGCGACATGGGGATGTATCACACATGTTGTTTCCTTTGACTTTGATGACGAAGAATTTAGCTTTCTAGAACTCCCAGATCATCCGGGTGCTAAAAAGTTGTGGGCGCTTTTCTTCCTTGGAGAATCGGTTGCAGTTTTGAGTGTTTCAAGTGTAAGTACATGCATATTGTTATTGGACAATAGCAAGGATAAAGCAAATGAGAAGATGTGGAGTAAATGGTACTCAGGGGATTCAAGTTTGGATGTATACAGAACCTTATCCTCATGTTTGAATAGCCTAGGACCTTCACATGGGAAACTTTTTTATGTCAAGAAGAGCGGTGTGTTTCTGATAAGAACTCCATATCGGGAATTAAAATCATACAACATTAGAAGTCATGAGATCCGTTGTCTCGAAAAATGTCCCTCTATATATTATATGTATACACATGTAGAGAGCTTGATATTGCACAAAGGAATGGAAGCCCAAACTTGACCTCTTTCTTGGGAGAAAAAGACGATACTACAAGATGCATGGATTTTGGAGACCATGGGGTCAATTTTGCTCACATAATTACCTATTCATAGTGTGAAAAGATCAATTCAGTGGAGTTTTGCTGACATGATCCTCTGCAGTTCTATAGGAATGTCAAATGTGGGCTGTCGACTGTCGAGTTCAGTGTGTGAGCTTGTCTTTGCAATTAGCTTTATCATCGGTGCTCCTCTATGGTCGCGGTTTTGATGGTTCATTATTTTGTAAGATTCATTAAGTAAAATGGATGTTGCATTTTAGACAAGTTCTCACCTTGCCTCTGCATCCTATGCTAATATATATTTACAGTTGTTTTACACCCCTTTTATGTAAGCATCTATTTATCCACTATATAGACTATCCAATGTTAAAAACTTAGCTTCAAGAGTTCCTTTGTATGCACTATTGTGCTTTTGTATGTGAAGATCGAATTTGAACTCACCTGAAACGAACAAACTATCCTTCAGCTGACTATTGCTAGCTAGACCATTTGCTGAATCCATCCTGTGTGTCAGAAACTGAGGTAACTGAAGCTGTAATAAACCTAAACATGGAAAAATATTATATCCAAAAAACATAAACATGACAATATATCAAACACCAGGTGACTAGTAAACTGCTTTTGCTTCATATATAGCTTCCAGATCAGAAGTGTTGTCAGCTCAGTAATTACTTATTAGCCTTCTTTTCGACGACTTTTGAGTATTATCTTACATCAAGTTCCATGTCATCGCCATGGACAGATGCAAATCCATGGCCATGATATAAATCATAAACAAACGCGATATGATATAGGTAAACTGTAGATTAACCAGCGCTGCTGGTTGATTACCAACTTCAGGGACGAAAACTGACAGTATTTAATTCGACGAGGCCAGCTAAAGTACATATCAAGAAGCAGGCTAAAAACATAATAATTTTGAGTGTAATTAAAGATTAGCGAGGATAATGTAGTAATTGATGCTATCAACAAGGGAAAGATAGCCTGGCTAATCAAGCACGCCCTGTAATAAGTTCTTATTAGAGAATATACTGTTGTTACCTTCTGTTTCTTACTTTTGGGATGTGTGGTTCTTTTGCAAGTTTTGGTGGTATTAATTGTTTCTTGGGCATGCTTAAGGAGCATGTGTTCTGAAAAGGAAAAAAAAAAACATAAACTGAACTTGATTACAATGCTTAAATTACTGCCTCAAAATGGTTGTTTTCTTGTGAACACAAGAGCAACTATTCGCAACCGCGAAAGAAAGATTTTGAGAGTGAGGGGCGAAAACTAAAAATCTATAGTGTGTATAAAGGAGTGGAGGAGGTTAAACAAAGAGAAATATATGGGGTTTGAACAAAGAGAAATATATGGGGTATAATAAGACTTCTGTTCTGGCACATCCCTGTTCATCCTCTACTATTCGATCACTAAGTTTCAAGTTAACTAGAAACTTACATCACAATATAGAAAAATGATATATAATTAAGACCTTTAGTGAGGTCCCTGGCGGAACCAGCTATGCTCAAGCAGCCTCCATTAACCCAAGAAAATTTCTGATTTTCATGTAATTTTAGTCTAAATCAAATATATTTATCTTTGTTCATTTCTACTTTCCCTTTACCCTAGATATTTTCAGTTTTCGTCCCCTCACACTCAAAACCTGCCTCCGCCATTGAGTGAGGTCCCTATATGTTGTTCGTATGAGCCTATGAGGTGACCACGGGTTTTAACATCTCCATATAGGGAAAATGCAGATATATGACCTGCTCTAAGTAGATATCCCTTAAAGACATATATTTGTACAAAAGACATCGCATCGTATTTGTACAATAAACAAACAAACGCAATCTTTAGAGTAGGTTTGGATTGGGGTAACGATAAAAGGGATATTATCGCAAATTAAATGGTAAAATAGGAAGGTAGATATATATGCTCTGAAAAATGAATTAAACTTGATTTGATATGAGTCGAAAACCTAACTAACTCGAATCCAATTTAATCGTAATCAACTAACCCGACCCGAGTTAACCTGACATCAACCTAAACCCGAATATATTCAACTTGACCTAGTCTGACTCGAAAACTCTTCTAATCCGAAATAACCTAAACCCGTAATAACACGAAATCGGAAGGACCCAACCCAATCCGCGCAGTTCCCACGGTCCCACCAACACTACATCGCGCACGGACTCGAACACTAGTTTGCCTAAATACTTTACCAAATAAAATAAAATAGGAAGAAAATAAAATAAAATAAAATAATAATAATAAATAAAACTTTTTAGTAGAGATCAGTAGGGAGAAAAAACCTACTTCGTATTACGTTTTCCGTATTCATCTCTAATACGGAGTGTATCTTTTTTCTTAGTTAATTTGCTTGCCACTCTAGTCCTGTTGTGCGACTCCCTCTACGCCCGGACGTCGTTGCCCTCTCAGCCTCTCAGGTACTCTCTCTCTCTCTCTCTCTCACTTATTCTTAGATTGGTTTTCCAAGTTGTCAATTTTTTTCCCTTCCATGAGGACTTGAATTGTGAAGTTGTTCATTATTTTTCCACCTCCTTTAGTACAGAAGTATAAATTTACATGGGAATTCTTAACTTTGGAAATTGATTGTGAAGTTGTCGAAATTTACCTCCTTTTGTTATCAATCATTGAGGAAAAGTCTTAATTTTGGGAAAGAAACTGATTGTAAAGTTAGTGTTTTTGTCTGATTTGTTGAGTGTCTATTCATGTGGGTATTTCTTATTTTTGTACTCTGATTGTCTATTCATGTTGGAATTTCTTCATATTGGAAATTGATGGTAAAGTTAGTGTTTTTGTCCTCTTTTTGAGTGTCTATTCATGTGGGTAGTTTTTATTTTTCTTTTTCTCACTTCGATTGTTGATTCATGTAAGAAAGTCTTTAATATTGTAGTATGATTGTGAAGTTAGTTGTTTTGCACACTAGTTGTTTGATAATTTTCCTGTGAAGCTAAGATATGCCATTGTAATTTACAGTTGTTTAGCTAAACGAAGAGCCTGGCTTTTAAACCTATACAAGCTGCATTCTAGAGCTTCACTGTTCCTAATTGTCTCTATATCCAATAAGTGCTGCTGTCGGAATGAATAAGAGAAACCCAACTCGGGTATTGTCGTCGTCATCATCATCATTCAACGTGCATTTTCCGGAAAGAATATTGATAGAGGTGTTTGCCAGACTCCCTGTGAAATCTTTGTTAAGGTTTAGGTGCCTTTCCAAAACTTTGTGTAGCATAATTGAAAACCCTGGTTTTGTTGCTCTGCATCTTTGTCGCTATAATAATAATAACCATAACAACAATAGCAGTGAAAACAAGTACGGTCACTTTTTAGGCTTTGAAGGTTGGTTACGCGGAGAGATCTATTTCACAAAACGTTGTAGTGACACATTACAGAGAGTTGCTAAGCTTGTCAAGGTTCCTGAATACTACCGTCCTGTTGCTAGCGTTGATGGGTTGATCTTACTGTCTTATGCTGGCGCCAAAGATTATCTGCACTTGTGGAACCCTTTAGTTAGAAAATGGTTACAACTTCCTCCATGTTCAATGTTATCTGGCGACAAACAACAATTTGCTGTAGGATTTGCCCCTTCGAGTAATCAATATAAGGTGGTTATTTTCAATTTTCACAGAAACAGGGATTTTGTGGTTTATGGAGTCAATGATGGCTATTGGCGGAGTAGCACCAGGGGCATGGATGTGGCTGATTGGCCAAACTGCGGAATTAGTTTCAATTGTTTTTCCACCAAAGGTGCAGCATACTGGCTGATAAGTTATGTAAAAGGGGAACATTACACCCATGTTGTTTCCTTTGACTTTGATGCCGAAACATTTAACGTGCTAAAACTCCCACATGAGGGGGGAGAAATGTCAATGTTGCTTTTCCTCCTTGGAGAATCGGTTGCAATTTTGGGTGTTTCCCCGGTAAGTACCTGCATATGGATAATGGACAAGGATGGAGGAAAGGAGTCATGGACTAAATGGTACTCAGGGGGTTCGGGTGTGGATGTATACAAAATCTTCTCATCTTGGGGTCATCAGGGACCTTCACATGGGGAGATTATGTATGTCAAGAAGAGTGGTGTCTTTCTGGTAAAACCTGCATGTCAGTCGGTGATATCATACAACATTAGAAGTCATGAGATCCGTCCTGTGGTGAAATCTGATCCCTCTCTAACATACATGTACACATATGTAGAGAGCTTGCTATTGCACAAAGGATTCGCATCCCAAATTTTGGCATCTTTCCCTTGAACGAACGAAAACAGTTGAAGATGAACAGTTTTGAAGATCATAGCTAATACTCTTATTCTTGTTATTGTTCAACTTCAATTTTGCAGACTATTGAGTGTAGAGAATGGAACCCTATCTACTAGATGAAAAGCCCCTGGATCTTGTATCTGTACGGGGAAAAATCAGAGTTACTCTAGCTCATGCCGCTGCTGTTTATAGAATGTCGAATATGGAGTGTGTGAGTTTGTCGTTGCAAGTAGCTTTATCATCAGTTTTCCTGCATGGTTGCAGTTTTGATGGCTCATTATTTCGTAATATATTATGTAAAAACGTTACCGCATTAGGTCGATCAAAAAATCTCATCCATGATAAGCATTTTAGAATTCGAATGGCTTTGTTAATGTTGATTTTGCCTCGTCTTGATATTGGTACATCCTCTTGAAAACCTGTCTTCAGTTACCCCCTTATCCAGTTCCTATACATAAAATCGTACTGTAAACCATAAGCATGTAGTTTCCAGGAGTGCTTTACAAACTCGCTAAATCGCATTTAACTGCAAAATTCAATTTACCGAGTTGATAGGCTACAGATAAATACACCAGACTTGATACTCCTAAAGTCCTAATACACGAATGTTCCGAAATTCAATTTACCATGTTGATAGGCTACAAATCACTGTAAAAGTATGCTAAAACAAAGATATGTGAAGCAGTCTTGCACAGTCATGAGTATTCAGCCCTTATCAATCATACTGTAAATATAATATATTGGAGTATCATGCTGACATCGCTGTATTCAAGCTTTTCGATATAGCATAACATTAAAGACTGCCATTTTGATGTTGCAGAAAACTCATCAACCAGTTGGAAATCCCCCTGAATGTGAATTGTATGTCTTCAATTTCTGACAGAGACAATAAGCTACCTAGTAATTGGGATCAGCTTTACCCAACTGCTACCCGGTACTATCCTCACTCGTCTCTCATTCATTTCCGTTCTCAGTTTCATCGCCTCTTCATGTCTTCCAGCACTTGCATAAACTCTCGCTAACAGTACATAATTAGCAGCATTATCAGGTTCTATCTCAAATAATGCTTTTCCAGCAATCTCCGCCAGCTCCACCTCCCCATAAGTTCTGCATGCTCCTAACAGGGCGCCCCAAGCTTTTGCGGTTGCCTTTACAGGCATTTTTGTCAATACATCATAAACCTCATATAAGCGCCCTGCTCTACTTAGTATATCCACCAAACAAGAGTAGTGATCACTGGTTACTTCCACGCCATAAACCTCTTACATCCTAGCAGTGTATCCCTTCTCTTCATCAGCTAATCCTGCATGGCTACAAGCTTTCAACACACCCAAGAAAGTGATCCCATCTGGTTTTACTATTGCACATTCCATTTCGCGAAAGAAGAGAACATAGGCTGAGATAAGCTGCTCCATACTTAGGAATATATAGCGAGCATAATCAAGACACCCACATCGCTCAAATTTTTTGTCCGAAAATCAGCACTTTTTTTCCGAAGGCTAAGTGTGTTCAAAAAAAAATTAAAAATGTAACGAGCCTCTTAACCAAGACCGTCTCATATAAGTTTTTACAAAAACTTGTGTGGACTTAGTCCATAGTAGACCAATACTTAAAGTCACCCCCTACTTCACCTGGAGCCAATCCCCTCTAAAAGTGGAGCCACCCCTATTTCACCTTAGAGCCACCCCTCGAATTTATACTTGGCACCATCCTTACTTCACCTGGAGTCACCCCTCAAAATTACTTGGTCCACGGTGGACTAAGTCCACACAAGACCTGCTGTTCCTTATAAATTTGTGAAAATTATTTTAAATACATCAATAAACACTTTTTGTAGAGATAAATAAGGGGAAACCTAATATATTTTCCTTAGTAGTCTCTACTTGTTTTGAGTAAAGTTGCTTGCCTTTACGCTTTCACCACCAGCCACTCTAGTCCTGTTGTGCGGCTCCCTTTACCATCCTCCCCGGACGTCGTTAGTCTCTCTCTCTCTCTCTCTCTCTCTCTCTCTCTCATTTTAAGATTGGTTTTCCAAGTTGTCATATTTTTCCCTTCCATGTGATTGTGGACTTGAAATGTGAAGTTGTCCATGTCTTCACCTACTTTTAGCAGTATAATTTTACATGGGAATTTCTTAACTTTAGAAAGTGATTGTGAAGTAGTCGAAATTTCTCTCCTTTTGGTATCAACTATTGAGGGCAAGTCTTAATTTTGGAAAGAAATTGAGTGTTTATTCATGTGGGTATTTCTCATTTTTGTACTCAGATTGTCTATTCATGTGGGAATGTCTTCATATTGAAAATTGATTGTGAATTTAGTGTTTTCGTCCATTTGTTGAGTGTCTATTCATGTGGGTATTTCTTATTTTTGTCCTCTGATTGTCTATTTATGTGGGAATGTCGTAATACAGGAAATTGATTGTGAAGATAGTGTTGTTGTCCTCTTTTTGAGTGTCTATTCATGTGGGGATTTTTTATTCTTTTTTTCATTCTGATTGTTGATTCAGAAAGTCTTTAATACTGGAAAATGATTGTGAATTTTGTTGTTTTGCACACCAGTTGTTTGATAATTGTTCTGTGAGGAAGCTAAGATACGCAATTGTAATTTGCAGTTGTTTAATTAAAGGAAGAGCCTGGCTTTTAAATCCCAATAAGCAGCATTCTAGAGCTTCTCTCCTCCTAATTGGCTCCATATCCAATCGGTGCTGCTGTCGGAATGAAGAAGAGGAACCCAACGCGGGTATTGTCATCATTATCATCATTCGACAGGTATTTTCCGGCAGAAATATTGATAGAGGTGTTTGCCAGACTTCCTGTGAAATCCCTGTTAAGGTTTAGGTGCCTTTCCAAAACATCGTGTGACATAATTGAAAACCCTGGTTTTGTTGCTCTGCATCTTTGTTGCTCTGCATCTTTGTTGCTATAATAATATCCAGAACAACAAGAGCAGTGAAAACAAGTACCTTCACTTTTTAGGCTTTGAAGGTTGGTTGTGCGGAGAGATCTATTTCACAAAACGTTGTAGTGACACATTACAGAGAGTTGCTAAGCTTGTCCAGGTTCCTGAATATTACTATCCTCTTGCTAGCGTTGATGGGTTGATCTTACTGTCTTATGCTGGTGCTAATCATTACCTGCATTTGTGGAACCCTTCAGTAAGGAAATGGTTACAACTTCCTCGATGTCCATCATTAACTGGCGACAAACCTCAACTTGCTGTAGGATTTGCACCTTCGAGTAATCAATATAAGGTGGTTGTTTTCGATTTTCATCAAAACTCGGATTTTGTGGTTTATGGAGTCAATGATGGCTATTGGCAGAGGAGCACCAGAGGCATGGATGTGGCCAATTGGCCAAACTGCGGAATTAGTTTCAATTGTTTTTCCACCAAAGGAGCAGCATACTGGCTATTAAGTTATGTAAAAGGGGAACGTTACACCCATGTTGTTTCCTTTGACTTTGATGCTGAAATATTTAGCTTGCTAGAACTCCCTGATGAGGGGGGAGCAATGTCAATGTTCCTTTTCCTCCTTGGAGAATCGGTTGCAATTTTGGTTGTTTCCCCTGTAAGTGTCTGCATATGGATAATGGACAAGGATGAAGGAAAAGAGTCATGGATTAAATGGTACTCAGGGGATTCGAGTGTCGACGTATACAAAATCTTCTCATCGGGTCATCAGGGACCTTCACATGGGGAGATTATGTATGTCAAGAAGAGCGGTGTGTTCCTGGTAAAACCTAAATGTCAGTCAGTGATATCATACAACTTTAGAAGTCATGAGATCTGTTCTGTGGTAAAATCTAATCCCTCTCTAACTTACATGTACACATATGTAGAGAGCTTGCTATTGAACACAGGATTTGCAGCCCCAATATTGGCACCTTTCCCTTGAAAGTACGAAAACAGTTGAAGATGGACGGTTTTGATGATCATAGCTAGTACTCTATTTTTTGTTATTGTTGTTCAACTTCAATATTGGGGACTGTTTGAGTGTAGAGAATGAAACCCTATTTACTAGACCAAAATCCCCTGGATTTTGGATTTTGCATCTGTTTGGGGAAACAATCAGAGTTGCCTAGCCCATGTCGTTGCTGTTCTATAGAATGTCTAATGTGGAGTGTGTGAGTTTGTCGTTCAAGTAGCTTTTTTTTTTTTTTTTTTTTTTTTTTTTTGATAATTAGGCATTCTTTAGCAGTAATTTTCAATCAAAGAGTACAATATACTCCAAATACAAGAACGCCTATTGCACTCACCCTTGGTAGCATCATTCAACTGCTTACTCCCACCTTCTAGGAAGGGTTGAGTGAGAAGTTGCAATCATGTGCTAGGGAGAGGGTACCCTAAGAGAAACAAACATTCAATAAGCTACTTTACAACCACGCCACAAAATCATGAACTCTTGAAGTGCCCTGTTTTGCAAGTCCATCCGCAACAAAATTCGCCTCCCTTCTTTGATGGATTACTTTGACTCTTGGCCAGTCTCTAATCACTCCTCTAATGTAATTAAGATTGAATCTTGCTTCCCCTAATCGTTGCAAGTAGCTTTATCATCAGTTTTCCTGCATGGTTGCAATTTTGATGGCTCATTATTTCGTAATAGTTTGGTGAAAACGCTGCCGCATTAGTCGATCATAAAATCTCATCCATGATAAGCATTTTAGAATTCAACTGACCTTGTTAATGTTGATTTTCCCTAGTCTTGATATTGGTACATCCTCTTGAAAATCTCGTCTACAGTTATCCCCTTAACCAGATCCTATACATAAAATCATAAACCATAAGCATGTAGTTTCCAGGAGCGCTTTACAAACTCCCAAAATGCCATTCAACTGCAAAATTCAATTTACCAAGTTGATAGGCTCTACAGATAAATAACACAGTGAACACAAGAAACACGAACTTACACCAGACTTAAAGCTCCTAATACACGAATGTTCCGAAAGGAGAAAACTTTTTCAACCAAGAACTCAAAATGAGCTATATAATTTAGAATATCAGTTAATAATAGATAAAATCGAAAATCAGATCATAGAATTAGATAAGAAAGAGGATATCAGTGAAGATGAGCAAGGGCATCTCAACACTTCCCTTTCCCAGTTCTTCATCAGTTTATCTCTCATTTGACCAATCATATCTCGAGTATGAAGTTTAAACAAGGTCCTATATATCATGGCATTACTGCACAAGATATATGAAGAAATCGTGCACTGTCATGATGAGTATATATATGCCTTCTCCATACCCACTTTTTCCCTGTCAAAGAACAACTTCATTAGAGATTGGCTGACGCATATAATGCTTAAATTCGCTGCATTCATTCATTTTAACACTGCCAATTTGATGTTGCAGCAAACTCATTAACCAATTGCAAACCCCCTGAATGTGAATTGTGTGTCTTCACTTTCTGACAGAGGCAATAAGCTACCCATTAATTATGATCTGCTATACCCAACTGCTACCCGGTGCTATCCTCACTCGTCTCTCTTTCATTTCCGTTCTCAGTTTCAGCGCCTCTTCATGTCTGCCAGCACTTGCATAAACTCTCGCTAATAGTACATAATTAGCAGCATTATCAGGTTCTATCTCAAATAAGGCTTTTCCAGCAATCTCGGCCAGCTCCACCTCCCCATAAGTTCTGCACGCTCCTAACAGGGCGCCCCAAGCTTTTGCAGTTGCCTTTACAGGCATTTTTGTCAATACATCATAGGCCTCATTTAAGCGCCCTGCTCTACTTAGTACATCCACCAAACAAGAGTAGTGATCACTAGTTACTTCCATAGCATAAATCTCTTGCATCCTAGCAATGTATCCCTTGGCTTCATCAGCTAATCCTGCATGGCTAAAAGCTTTCAACATGCCCAAGAAAGTGATTCCATCAGGCTTTACTTTCATACATTCCATTTTGTGAAAGATCTCTAGCGCGGTTCTTGCCTCCCCTTGAAAAGCATAAGCTGAAATCAAGCTACTCCATGCTACTACATCTCTCTCATCCATACTTTGGAATATATAACGAGCATAATCAAGACACCCACATCGCCCATATACTTCAACAAGGCAACTCCTCAATTGAGGATTTGGGTCAATGTCATTTCGTAGGGAATAACCATGAATTTCTTTAATCAAATTAAGACCCCCTATACCTGCACAAGCAGGTAACAAAGCAAGAGCAGTAATCAAATTCGCCTTGAGCCCAAAACTTTCCATTCTTTTATAAAACGCAAGTGCCTCATAGGACCCATCGTCTCTTCTCGACAAACTATTGATAATTGAATTGAATGTCGAAACATTAGGAGTAACATCCATGGATTCAAACAACCTTAAAGCAACAGGAACATTGTTAGAATGCGCATACAGTGAAATCATGGAATTCCAAACCACCACATTTCTGTGGGGAATTTCGTCGAACACTTGGCGTGCAAAAAACAAAGAGACACATTTCCCATAGAAATCAACGAGAGCACAAGCCACAAATGGGTTTGATAAAAGAGCGGATTTTGCAACATGGGCATGAATGGAAGCGCCAAAAAATGAACGGTGGAGAGCAGAGCAGGATTTAAGAGTAAGAGGGAATACAAAGGGGTCTAGAGGAAGAGCGAGAGTGGAGTGCATATGATGGAAGAGAGAGAGAGCTTGTTCATGGCGGCCTTGGTTAACGTGAGAAGTTAATTGTTTTGTGTAAGAAAGCAAGCGCAAGAAGTTGGAGTTGTAGGTACTCATGCCTGTAGCTCCTCATTGACGTTTGGTAACAAGCATGGTGAGAGCTAAGCTAACATCAAGAGAAGATAGAGAGGTAATGGATAATGACTTTTGCTAATGCAAACGAAATATCCAAAATGATACAAATATAACAATTAGCTATAAGAAAATTTGATATGATATAAATTTTTATCTCTACTTTCCTCATATTGATGAATTTTATTTTGAAAACCTTAACCTAACATGTCAACCTAGTATAGCGGGTCAAACTTAATAAATGTGCGGTTTTCGGGTTCGTTAATTAGCGGGTTTCGGGTTTGAGTTCTTTGTTCAAGATCCAAACTTTTTGGATTGGTAAGG
The DNA here is from genome assembly GCA_038025085.1 of Tetragonia tetragonoides. Classification (NCBI taxonomy): domain Eukaryota; kingdom Viridiplantae; phylum Streptophyta; class Magnoliopsida; order Caryophyllales; family Aizoaceae; genus Tetragonia; species Tetragonia tetragonoides. The sequence continues at coordinate 40,084,638 of CM076143.1, forward strand.
ATTCTTGGCTCATATCAAATTTTGGCATCCTTATCTAAAATCGAATATTATTTAGATGATCTTATATAAGTGGTTATTTCAGATTATACTTGTCAAACAGGTTGATTCTTGTGTCAAATCTTGTTATTAATTTATTTTCTTAGGTTGTAAACGGATTCACGTCGAAAATACGGTGTCAAGATCCGAAAAAATAGCCTGGTCCGGTCATGTACCGTAAATTTTTGACAACTTTTTTTTTTTTCTCGAGTTTTTGACCAACTCTAGTTTAGATGCATATAAGGAAACCAAATTCATTCAAGTTAGCAAAAAAAAAAAAAAAAAAAAAAAACTCACATCGCATAAATATCTCATTTAGTTTAGTGACGTGGATGGAGTCCAAAATAGTTAAAAGTCAGTTAGTTACAGGCGGGAAAACCCGTTATTTCCTCAATCCTCAATATCACTCCTGGACTGCACATTATAAAATAGACAATCAGCAACTCAAGAAACCACCTGCTGAACATCAACAAAAACACAAACCTCTCAAAAGAAAAGTTCCATCATCATCTACAATAAACAGCAACAATAAGCCATTGTGCAAGATTTGAAAAAGAAAGATCCTCCTATACGGAGATATTATGACAGGATCACCACCACCAGAAATACCACAACTTCGTGTGTCGCCTGAACGTATTGACATTGATGCAGAGACTAGTCATGTTGAGCAATTTGTAGATGACCCTGCAAGATGGCAAATTAATGATGACCCTCATATTTTAGGCGTTCGGGCTTGGGCCGATGGAGTAGAACCGGAAGATCACCGCGTAAATGTGGTCGAATCGCAAAGTAACATCGCCCAACGAGTAGCCCAAGAGGAGGAGCACCAACAGGAGAATGATTGTATAAACTTACAAGGCACCGTAAATTAAAAGGTGGGATTTGGCTATGATGATAATCTCTATGGATTTGGGTTCTAATATGGAACAAGATTTGGAAGATGCAGGTTCCTCATATTGCAAAAGTGTTTCTTTGGAGGCTTTATCCAAGTAAAACATAGTAACTTATTAGCCAAGGGGTGCACCTGTCATCAGTTTTGTCTAGCTAATAAAAAAAATTACAAGTATAATAACCTACTACTTATGAAATACAATGTTGTTTTTCCTATTAAAAAAAGTTAAGTTAAACACTATTCTGGTGGCCATTATTATTCACCATGAGTTCAACACAACTCCTTGAGGAAGAATTAATAGGTCTTATATGGGACCGCCTCATAGTGAGACGGAGTTACTTTTATAAGGACATCCCCATCAAATAGCTTTGTGAGAGATCTTTTGATCATACCACATCACTATCCTACAAACCTTTCTCCCATAAACCTCCCCTCCTATTGAAAAAAAACCTCTAAACCCCTCTCAAACCTGTAAAATTTCCGTTAATTTTTTGCTTCTCCTTTTTTTCCCCTCACAACAAGGTTTGTGGAAGAGGTTTGTACTGGCAAACCTGATTTGAGGAAGACCCCCTCAAACCTCTCTCCCCACCAAAGCTTTGAGCTTTTTGGCCTGCACAAAGCTCTCCCAAAAACCTTTGATGGAGATGCCCTAAAGAATAATGGCCAAGAAGTCACCCTTCTTATTCATAAAGGTAATTTCGTTCCACCATGGGATGTCTCATACAAGCTTTTGTGCTAATAGCTCCAGTTTAACAAGAACACTTTTTCAATCAGATACGTGACTGGTGGGCAGATCAAAGAGATCAGTTCCAGACCAACGATTATAATTTCTGACCAGCTGAGTAGTAAAACTGCTTGCAACAGATCAAACGAATGAAACATGAGACAAAAATATCCAAAATTGTGTCACTATAATAGCTACGAATAACAAAATCTTGTTGAGATGTGAGTAAGATTGACGAACAAATCAAAAGAAAATCTTTTGTAGAGATCCCCAGAAAGTACATTTTGGGAATCTAGAAATAAGACAATAAAAGGAAGTTACAAAGACTACTAGTACAAAAGCTCTCCACCAAGTACGGGTTTTCCTCTCAGCAAATTGTGCTTCAAAACCTGAAGCGTGAACCAAGACGAGAATGCAGGGATGAAATTGATGCCCTCACTACTGTTCGTAATCAAACGCTACAGTTTCTTCCTTTACATCGATTACCTCCTCATATTCAACTTCTTTAGCCTCGTATTCCTCTTCTTCATCACTAACTTCACCATCTCTAAGGTTCTCCCTCTCCAATTTCTCATCCTCATGATACTTCTTCCATTTACTAACCCAGGACTCCCATTCTTCCTTCAACAATCTCCTCTTCTCGCGATCTTGTTCACTCAATAACATGGACACATCCTGGTCCTCTGCTTCGTACTTCTTACTGTACTTCTTCAGATTCTTTGCTATTTCCTCCTCTTTTTCCGGACTCAAGAGAGATGGTGGTCTAGGGCGCCATTGAAACTGAAACAATGAAAAACAAGTATTGTCGTTCAAAAATCAAGTCAGAGAACAAAATAAGGAGGCATTGGCCAATGGAGCCTTCACATATTAGTCTGGTGGTAGGCATAAACCACGATCCGATAACCTATTATATGTCAATTTATAATTCTTCTCCTTGTGCTGTGCTGCTCATCGACACACTTGATAAACCACAAGTATACAACACTTCTAGTAACCTATTGTGGTAGGGTAATGGTCTAATATAGAAGAATAAAGTCAGGGTACTGAATGGAGAAGAAAAGGCTTTGGTGACCAGATCTCCTTACGTTTCTGAAAACAATTAGCACAATTTAACTAAGAATATAGCAGAACACTTCATACTTTAACCTATTCTAAAAATAATTCTGTAGTAATTGGCCTACTAGATACTACTATAGCTTACAAGATATAACGCAAACCCACAGAAGAGAATAACTGATCAAGTTCTATCAACTGATAATCCCTACCTGGAAGAAATGATCCTTGGGTATCCTGTATAGCAGTTTTCCGTTGAAAGACCAAATGTTGAATCCATTTTCCATCTCATGGACAGAGGTCACCGCAGTTGCAACATACCTAAGGAAGTGTAGAAAAAGGAAGGGGGGAAACAGCACACTCAGAAATACACAAAACACAGAACCCTAGGAGACAGAAACCATGATCATATCATCTACGAAGTGAATAAAGAGCAGCTGGAAATTACTTGCTTGTTACAAAACCAGAATCCATATTTACCTTCCAGTAGGGTCCCACTCTATGTCAGTACACATGAAATGCTCTGTTGTGGCCATAGTTTCAAGCTCATCGACATTGTAGAATTCCAACTGTCCATTGAAGCCCTTTAACCCGGCCAATATAAGATATCGACCACCAGGTGACCAATATAGAGCATTGGCCTGCTTGCTTTTAAGAGTAGTGAGCTTAGACACTCGGCTTGTGTGCTGAGCAGTCTTCATTGAGTAAAAACTTATATCAGGCCTCGGGTTGTCGCCATGGATAACAGCAAATCTGTGACCCTTGGGCTCCCAGGCAAAAGCAATGATTTTATCATTTTTATTTTCAAGCTCCAGAACTTCTATGGGTATGTCACGTTCCTTGATCCGGAAAAGTTCAAAACCAGTATATGTGCTTTTCTTTGTTTTGGTGTACCTGTCAACTTTGACAGCCAGGTACTCTCCATTGCTTTGCCAATACATTTTACAATCACTAACACTGAAAAGATTCTTCTGCCTTATTTCGACTTTGCTAGGGATCTGATAGAGACTGACCTGAGGATGGAAAAAGGTATTTTGGTAGTCAGGTAATGGGACAAAACATTTTACTCCAAAACCACTGGCCTTAAGAAGCCTACTTCATTCTCTTCGTCAACGCTATTGATACACATACCACAAGAATGAGAACATAGGTGGAAAGGACGAACTCACCTTAGCTGGCTGATTACCAAGCTCTGGAACAAAAAGTGCCAGTATCGGATCAGTGGGAGACCAACTGAAATCCATAACATTTTCCACCTTTATGGACTTCTTGTCTATAAGACTGAAGGTCTCTGTTTCATACACTGACACAACACTCTTCCCAATTCTGGCAAAATATTTGTCATCTCTTCCACCAGCCCATCTGCAGAAGAAACACCAAATAAGCAACCCAAGAAATAAGATATAAAGGTCCACAAATAATGTCAAGAGCATACCTGAAAATAGGCCAAGAAACCCCGGTCAGACCCCCAGTTCCTCCAACAGCAAACTCGTCAGCACTTCCCTTAAAATCTCTCATGACTTTTCCCGTTCTTACATCAAAGATATTGAGTACAACCCTCTGGAATTAAATCAAAATCATGTCAGTAAGGTCAATTCAAGCACCTAATTGCAGCCAACAAAAAAAATAAGAAAAAAGCTGTGTCGCCCTTTTCACCTTCTTCTTATGGGACGGAGGGGTTGGGGTTGGGGTTGGGGTTGGGGTTGGGGTTGGGTTGGGGGGAATAGAGAACTCACATGGGTGTCACGTGGATTGCTTGGCTCATGGCTACTGTAGGTAACCAGATACCTCTCTCCAGGAGAGTAGTCAATTAGTTTCACCTAAACATTGACATATTTGGTATAAGCAAAAGCAATGGATAACTCAATACTTAAACCCCAATAGCAAAACAAAACAGAAACTGAAAAACTAACCTGAGGATGAGCATAACGCATTAAACGATTAAAAGTAGAGGCACCTCCCCAAACAGCAGCACCTTGACGATGAACTGTAGTCAAGTATGTGCCCAACGGGGACCATTGAACAAAGCTCTCAGTCCACATCTGCCATGATAAAGAAAAGATATTAAAATCCCAAAAGTAAACCAAACTGATGACTGATATACTTTACAAGTACAATAATGGGTTATTAGTGACAAACAGCTAAGCTGACTGTTTATAATTTTAAATACGACGGAAACAAAAATAGATACATTCAAATCTGCTGTGCACCATAATATGATCACTAAAGACACACAAGACATAAGGAGGAGGCATACCGCACGTTTATAAACTGGATCAGGCTTCATGTGTCTAGCATCATTCCACAAGACCTCAGTATCTGGGCCAGCACGAATAACAAACTGATCACGAGCTTTGGAATCAGTAAGCCAACGCTGCAAATTTTCCTGCGAAGTCATGGTAGTAAATTAAAAAAACGCACAACAAATTGAAATGGGCCTGTTGATAGACATGATAACAAGCTTTGAAGGAAGATAGAAAAAGGATAGACTGATTGATGGTAGCAGGAAAATATACAAAAGAGTACAAAGCACTATCAACCAGTTTGAGCCTAGCAATAATTCAAGTTTGTCAGAAGACATCACAGGCATCATCATGTATAAACAAATTTGAAGTCATCTCTTTAGAAAAGGCTTTCACATTTAGGGGTCATTCTATTACTACAATCCAATGTAATTGGGCTAATTTGTAATTAGTTTCTCTTGGGAGGACATCTTGTCCTCATCTACTGTATTCTTTGATAATTCTTTAATAAAATCTTTATCAAAAAAAAAAAAAAAGAAAAGGCTTTCACATACTATTAATGAGATATAATATAAAAGGCAAGTCCTGGATGGCAAAACACAAGGACACGAAAACATACACAGTTACACACTAAGAGAGAAAATACCGCCTTCGAATCACAAAAATAAAAGATTGTGAGCATGCATTGATGCATGAATGCCTTTGTCTTTTGCAATATATATATATACTTTCTTTTTTGTCATTCACCAAGACTACGAACTGCAATCCTTAAGTCACATTTACTCAATAAATATACTATATTCCTAACATGAAATAAAACAAGTGAATAGAGAAGCCGGGGGGGGGGGGGGGGGGAAGGCACAGCAAACATCCAGCAAAGTAATCAAACTTACCCCAGGAGTGTATGGCTTCATCTCTGGTGGCGCCCACTCATCTGGGACTCTCATAAACTTTTCAATGTCCTCAAATACATTAACAGCAAAAATATGAGACTTGTCCAATTTGTATCCATTTGTCTTCTCTTTGGCAAGTTCAGCTTCCTATGGAAAATCAAAAAAAAGCAAGGCTGAGGCACTATGGAAAACGGAATGACATAGTAACAAAAAAACAATTCAAGTGTAAACAAATGAATCTAAAGGATTTGAGAAAATAGTAAACACTGCAGCATGACAGCTTCTGGGTACGAATATTGAATATTTTATAAGGCATCAATTAAAATCAGTACAAGTCCCAGCAAATTAACAGCCATTAACAGCAAGCGAGGGTTTGCTCATTATTTACGCCTAGAAAAATAATGCACTTCATTGGTCACCTGGGGATAAATATCTTATGGCAATGCGAGATAAAGATTTTTTTTATTCAGCAAACAAACCTAGTACAACATTTGAAGTATTTAATTATTGTGAGTGTTGTTATTCCAGAGGGATCCAGAATGATCAGCCAAAAATACAAAAACCACACTCTTTTCTAGTCTTCTAGTGGCAAAAGAAAGGAACTGTCAAAATTTACTTTTCCCTTGTAGGATATCAATTAATGTCATTGCACCAACAAGGTCGTAAAAGAATGCATGCCTTGCCAGGATCCTATATCTTGAAGAAGAATCAATTGTAAAATTGGCTATTACTAACAATGTTGCCTCCACTGAGGCCAGAAATAGAAGCACTTGTCTGCTGACAAATTTCCTGTAAAAGACTCCTCGCTTTGACCTTTGAGCATTTCACTCCTCCATTCCTTGCCCTCTATCTCCCTCACTGAATTATGCAACACAAATGGACTGAACATCACAACTTCCCAGGAATCCTTACTGTGCTCATGCACTAAAATTGGGTTCTAAACATTCAATACCATGTACAACAAAAAACTGTCAAAGAAAGAAATTAAAACCCAACTGCCCTCAAATTAAAGGTATATTGAAATAGTACATGCACCAACTAGCCCCTCAAAATCGTATGTATTTATGCAATATTAAGATAGTGATTGCACCAACTAGCCACAATCCACAAGGAAATATCACAAAACTCGTATTACTTTATGATATATGCTTTTATCCTATCCCAACTTGATTGACTCTTAGAGGAGTAAGATATTTACTTTTTAAGATAACATGGGTATCCAAGCTTTGCTTGACAATCTAATGGGCCTTGAAAGTAACGACCAGGAAAACCTCCAGTAGCCATGAGGGGACTCCAACGTAGAACCTCTGGAATAGATCTCGTACCTCCTCAAGGTTAAAGAGTGAGATATTTGCACTTCATTGGTATCAAGGACCGAGGAAGACCTCTTCCATGCCATTTAGGATATTCACTCACATGAAAAAATTGATCTCATTCAATCAAAGTGCATTTGTAGAAGAGAGATCGACTATGCACAGTATTATGATCTGTGAAGACATCACAAGACACTAAAATAGAAGAAAAATATATCCTAGATGTCTTTAGAAGGTAGACCTTTGAAAAGGATACGATATTATCCACCAGGGCTTCCTGATCCTAGGTGAAGTGTTGGATGGGTTTGGCTTCCCTCCTAAATTCAGCAAATGGGTTTTGGCATATGTTAGTATTGCAAGCTTTCCTAGTGTACGAGGGTTACTTTGACAGTAAGACGGATTCGACAGGGAGATCCCATATCTCCCCTCTTATTTGTGATGGTGATGGAAATTTTGATCTACAATTCCGAGATTGACAGGAAAAATTGCAGGCTTTAAATAGCATCCTATATGCAAATCACTGAAGTTAGCTCACTTGTGTTTTGCATCTGTAAAGCAACACCAGTAGCAGCAGTTTAGCCAGAATTATGGAAATTTTCAGTTATTTTTCTATTGTACAGGCCTGCTCTGCAAGCAGAGGTCATCTATAAAGCAACACCGGCAGTTGTAGTCTATGGTTACAAGTATGCAAGTAAATGCCCACAAGTCAAATTGCTATATTGCTGGGGTAGACAACTCTCCTAGCAATACTCGACTGTAATTCAAATATATGCAATACTCTTTTCACCAAAAGTTGCTGTTTGTATCTCTAGCCTATTTCGTATTAATATTATTATTATTATTATTATTATTTTTATTGTTATTATTATAGTTAGTATTATAATAGTAGTAGTAGTATTATTTAACTAATAGTTTTGCTACTACTAGTATTAAGTTAGTTGTACCATTGTTTCGGTCGTCTTTATAAGTAGTACTATTACTGTGTGTTGTTGCCTTTGTTGTGGGTATTTGTCATTATTATTATTATCATTATTACTATTATTACTATTAGTATTATTATTATTAGTATTATTAGTATCATTGTAATCATTATCTTATTATTATCATTGTCATTATTAGTACTATTACTATTATTGTAAGCAAATTTTGTTTGCAAGCATAGACTTTATCTGTTATATAGTTACGATTTGCGTTACCTAACCTGTTGGGGTGCTAGTACGTACTTAGTTTCATGGCTTTTCTAATTTGTATTTTGAGTTAACTGCTTGACCATTGTCTTTTTCGGTCGGTGTGGCGTCTTTGACTTCTAGTGGTAGAGTTAGGGCAATCCTCCGGTGAGCTCTGGGTCTCGAAGGGGGAGAGTTGGGGCAAATAGATTGCGGTTCGGCACATGGAATGTAGGGACACTCACGGGAAGAACTCTAGAGTTAGTGGAGGTTTTAGAAAAATATAAGGTTAATATCGTGTGTGTTCAGGAGACGAGGTGATCAGGCGCCAAGGCAAAAGAGATCAATGGATTCAAACTTTGGTATTCAGGGTGTTCGAGTCAAAGGAATGGGGTCGGGATCTTAGTCGATAAGGAGCTTAAACAACATGTTGTAGAAGTTAAGAGAAGCAATGACAGGATCATGTCTATCAAGGTTGTGGTGAAGGAGGAGACCTTCAATGTCATTTGTGCTTATGCACCGCAAGCAGGGTTGGATATGCAACTTAGGCGTCGCTTTTGGGAAGAGTTAGATGAGGCTATTCAGCAGATTCCCCCTAGTGAGAAACTCCTTATAGGAGGAGACTTCAATGGACATATAGGGGCTACTTCGGATGGGTATTTTGGGGCACATGGAGGTTTTGGATATGGAGTTAGGATTGAGGGTGGCACATCGGTATTAGATCTTTCGACTGCGTATGACCTAATGGTAACCAACTCCTTCTACAACAAAAGAGAAGAACACCTAGTTACTTTTAGAAGCAGCACCGCTAAGACCCAAATTGATAACATTCTTGTTAGATGTAGCGATCGGTGCATGGATTGCAAGGTTTTACTAGGCGCGTGTGTGTCGACCCAGCATAGGATGGTCGTTTTAGACCTTAAGATGAAGGGGTGGAAGAGAAAGAGAAGCGCACACAATTGTACCCAAATCAAGTGGTGGAATCTTAGAGGAACTTTGGGGAGTCAATTTAAGGCCAAGGTCGAGTCGGATAGCATCTGGAGAAGAGAAGGAAATGAGAGTCAAATGTGGACAGGGGTGGCGGATCTCATTAGAAATGCGGCAAAGGAGACACTAGGAGTTGCAAGGGGGATAGGAAGTAACAAGGAATCCTGGTGGTGGAGTGAGGACATTCAAAACAGGGTGAAGGCTAAGAAGGTTGCCTATAAAGCGCTAATGGATAGCACTATAGATGAGGAAAGGGTGGAGAAGCGAGAAGTCTACAGAGCGGCAAAGAAGGAGGCAAAGAAATCAGTAGCAGAAGCCAAAAGTAAAGCCTATGAGAGCTTGTATCAAAAATTGGCTACTAAGGAGGGAGAACAGGACGTTTACAGGTTGGCGAGAGCTAGGGAGAGGAAGACTAGAGACCTAGGATCAAGTTCGTTGCATTAAGGATGAGGCGGGACGAGTTCTTGTGGACGAAACGAACATCAAGAGGAGGTGGCATGGGTATTTCAATGAGCTTTTTAACAATGTTGGAGACGTAGACATTTCGTTGGGAGATCTTAGCACATCCGAGCAACACCGTAACTACAGCTTTTGTCATCGTATTACGAAGGAAGAAATCAGAGGGGCCATGAGGACGATGAAGAGTGGAAAGACAATAGGACCAGATGAGATACCCATAGAGGTATGGAAGAGTTTGGGGGAGGAAGGTTTATTGTGGTTAGTTAGGCTTTTCAACATGATCCTCAAATCTGCAAGGATGCCGGAGGAGTGGCGGCTCAGCACATTGATTCCTCTATACAAGAACAAAGGAGATATTCAAAACTGCAACAACTATAGAGGTATTAAGTTACTCAGTCACACCATGAAGCTATGGGAGAGAGTGATTGAGAAGAGACTAAGGAAGAGCACTCTTATCTCGGAGAACCAATTCGGTTTCATGCCAGGGAGGTCAACAACAGAAGCGATTCATCTGATTAGACGTTCTATGGAGTACTACAGAGATAGACAAAGGGACTTGCACATGGTTTTCATTGATTTGGAGAAGGCGTATGACAGGGTACCCAGAGAAGTTATGTGGAGATGCTTGGAATCCAAGGGGGTTCCAGTCGCCTATATCCGAGTGATTAAGGATATGTATGAAGGAGTGAGGACTAGGGTCAGGACTACAGGAGGGGAAACTGAGCAATTTTCTATAGATATTGGGTTACATCAAGGGTCATCGTTGAGTCCCTTCTTATTCGCAACCGTTATGGATGAGCTCACTAAGACTATCCAGGGGGATGTGCCTTGGTGTATGTTGTTTGCCGACGACATTGTTTTGATAGACGAGACTAGAGAAGGTGTTAACGCCAAACTAGAACTTTGGCGGGATACACTAGAGTCAAAGGGATTTAAGTTAAGTAGGACAAAGACCGAGTACTTGGAACGCAAATTTACAAGAGATGGGGTTGCCTCGAATATGGAGATTAAGATTGGTACTAAAGTGGTACCGAAGAGGGATTGTTTCAAATATCTCGGTTCAATCATACAGGGCAACGGCGAGATTGATGATGACGTGACTCATCGTATCAGAACAGGGTGGTTAAAGTGGAGGAGTGCAACGGGAGTTCTATGTGACAGAAAAATTCCACTAAAACTTAAAGGCAAATTTTATTGTACAGCCATCAGGCCAGCTATGCTATATGGGGTGGAGTGTTGGCCGGTGAGGCAGGTGCATGTGCAGAAGATGCGGGTGACCGAGATGAGGATGCTTCGATGGATGTGCAACTCTACAATAAGAGAGAGAATTAGGAACGAAGTATTGAGAGGCAAGGTGGGAGTGACCGATATTGACAACAAGATGCGAGAAACAAGGCTTAGGTGGCTTGGGCATGTGAGGAGGAGACATCGAGATGCACCGGTGAGAAGGTGTGAGAGAATTACACTTAGTGACTGTAGACGATGAAGAGGACGCCCGAAGAAGACTTGGGGAGAGGTAATCAGGCAGGATTTGACCCTTCTAGATCTTACAGAGGACTTGGTCCTAGATAGGAAATTATGGCGTAGCAGGATTCGTGTAGAGGATCCTCGTTAGATTATGGTTGTCCATTGGCTAGTACTAGAGGTTGAGTCATTTTGTTTATAGCCTGTAGCGTCTCCGTCACTTTATGTTGTTCAAATAGTAATATCTTGTGTTAGTATGTTTAATGCTTTACTTCTCTTGCCCGTTTGATCATTCTTTATTGCTTTTTTAAAAAAAAAAAAAAAAAAAACCTTTTTGAAAATGTATTTAAAAAAAAAAAAAAAGGGTTTTTGTGGGTCTTTCGGAAACAGTCTCTCTTCTAGGCGACTAGTTAGGGGTAAGACTGCGTACATCTGGACCTCCCCAGACCCCGCCCTAGGCGGGATACTTACTGGGTTGTTGTTGTTGTTGTTGTTGTTGTACTCTTTTCACCAAAAGAAAATATATGCAATACTCTTTTGGAGACCACTATCACATAAATACCTCACTATAAGCCTACAACTCAAGATCACTTCCTTCCGAGAAAAAGGATAATAATAATTTAAATCAACTTCAAAACAGAATTCTTCAATAACCCCCTTGTGCATGTACTAATACAAAATTAAAAAACGGTGTAACATCATTCAAAAACATCAGCAAAATAACAACCCCAGGTTTAACATTAATAATAATAATAATAATAATAATAATAATAATAATAATAATAATAATAATAATAATAATAATAATAATAATAATAATAATAATAATAATAATAATAATAATAATAATAATAATAATAATAATAATAATAATAATAATAATAATAATAATAATAATAATAATAATAATAAAAAACAAGAATAATCACAATGACTATTAGAATAAGAGAGAGAAAGATACCTGAGGGGTATTATAAACGATGAAGGCAAAGCCAAGAGTATTGCCAGTATTTTCATCAACAGGCATATGAAGACCATCATCTTTAATAACACCAATTTGACTATAAATCTTCCTCACAACAGTTTCAAGCTTCTCAAATTTCCCTTTGGGCACTTGTGGCAAATTATCAACTACAATAATATTCGACAACCCTGGCTGCTCCAATTCGGAACTTTCATCTTCTATTAGATCGTCATCATCACTGTATATTTTAATTTCATCAAATTATTATTCAAAAGTTTAACACTTGATTATTATCATTGTTATAAATAAATGGAAATCAATGTAATTGAATGAGAAAAATACTGGAAAATTGATGAATTACGAACCTCGGAATGCCGCAATCTTCACCAGGAGGGAGTTGAATTGAGTTGAGGTCGATTTGGTTGAGATCTATTTTGAGTTCAGCGGCTTTCTCTTCGATATCCACCGCCATGGTTGCGCGTTGGATGAGAGAGAAAGAGAGAGTATGAGATTCGCAGAGAGAGAATTAGCTTATTAGGGTTTTAGGTTGAGAGAACTCAGAGAAGGGAAAAGGGAAGAACGGAGATGGGTTGGCCCTTTAAACTCATTAGGTATCCGAGTGGATTGGGCCTTTAGACTTTTCTGTTTTTTTTTCTTGCCTTTTCGAAACTGTTTATCGTAAATCGAAAATTACCGAACATATACAAAAACTGTGTGGACTTAGTCTAACTTTTCGAGATCTATGCAACCATAACATCAGATTTGCAAAATTATATATTTGAAAATTTAAATTTAAACTACAGCAAGTAAACTAATAGAAAAATATGAAAAAAAATCACAATACATAAAATTTAGGACTATTCGCGCCGAGTTTGCGGGTTTGACCTTCATCCCAAACCCGTTCCAAATATTGGCGGGTTCGGGCCAGGCCCTTAGGCCGGATTTTTTTGATCAAGTTTAAAAGAAAGGATAACATGATGAAGATTTTCAAATAACAAAATTAGGCAAGTGTAACAAAATCTTAGAAGGCAAAAACTGATTTAGTATGAAAGTACGAATAACATGATCAATATTTAAAAATGAATCTATTACTTACTACTATACTAACCCCAATTGGAACTTTACAAATAAATCAAAAAAACGAAGAAAAGAAGTAATATGCGTATGGGAAGAAAAATAAAACGTGAACGTGTCGATACCTTTTACACTTTGAGTTACTTTTATAAAATTAAAGTAGGAATATAGGTAAAGACCATATAAAAAAAATAGAGGGTAAACTTTGAAACAAAATACATCTTTTTTAGCCCTTAGATCAAGCTCAATATCAGCTTACTATTTTGTGAGCTACTCGCCAACAATAATATAGTTTTTTTTTCTTTTTTAGCATGGTCCACCCGTGCGGCAGGAGCAGTATTCAAGTATTGGGCAAGGATTCTACCAATAAGTGGTTGGTGTGAAAGATTCGGCACTCTCATCCATTAAACAAGGTCGAGAGTTTGAATCTTGTGGATGGAAAAACTACTTATTGGGAGCACTTTACCCATTCATGAGTCTCAGATGCGAGCATGATTAATTTTGACCGAAAGGGCTTGGGTGAACTTGTGGTCTAACAAAAAAAAAAGTACTGGGCAATGTGTACTCAATTAAAGTAACGGGAATACGATACCCAAGAAATTATTTTATGTAACAAGCATTGATCTGCAATTTTATTTTATATGTTAGAAGGAGTAGTTTTTTTGTGGGATGCTAGCAAAATTTAATTTGAGTCACCTCCTTAATTCTAGCATATCATATTAAAATTTGAGATCGCACCTAATTAGGAAAACAAGCAACTAAATTGGAAACAAGCACATTAAAAAAAGAACAAAATAAAATAATTAACAAAACATAGCATCATCTATCACCCGTGGAAATGGCAACTAAATACTGTGAAAAGATATGGCACTTACCTTGCCTTTTTTTAATGCTGTTACACTTGGCCTTTATATTTTTTGCATCAAAGTTACACTTACCTTTTATCAACATCGTATACTGTATACACATAAATACATTGATTAGGCAATCAACCGTTCTAATGTATAGAGTGTCATCATTTCCATTTTATCTCTTTAAACCATAGTTCAAGACAAAACTTTTTTTTTTCTTTTTTGTGAATAGAGAGTCCAAACAGTTTTAAGATACTAAATATAGGGAAAATAACTTCTTCTTATTAGAATGGAAAAAAATAGCTTTTGATATAAAAGGACTTAAACTATTCACTTTATAAATTACATTTACACATGTCCAACATTGGAAAACTAAGAGAGAAATGAGGGAAAGAACGGGTATAGAAAATAATAGGGCAAAGTTTAAGTAAAACACACATATTTTGGCTATTTGCCTAAGATGTGTGAGTTTAATATTTTATATATGGGTAAGTGGGTGATCTGTTATGAATATTTTGGTTTCTAAGAAAATTTCACCATGATAACTTGATGTTATGTGTAATATTCCGAAAAATCTAAACCTTTAATTAATCTCTAAACTAACTAATTTAGTCTTAATTATGTGGTTGTGCGTTAATAAGTCCTCTTTATATTTTCATTACTATTCTTTTAACTGTTTGATCTCACGATTTAGGACTATATTACACGAAATCATTAGGATTTCGTTAATGCTTGATTAGTTCTTTAATTACTCGATTAACCTATAACTAAACAATTAAGGATTAATTAACCTCTTGAACTACATGGGATTGCCGTAAAGTAGCAAAAAGGGAAAGTTTTGCAAAAACTTGACACTGTTCCTCAACATGCACATTTCCATATTTTATACCTCACAAAAACACTAAACCGTCCATTTTTAGACATGTGTACCCTTAGGTAGCATCCTCTAAAAATGGCCAGAAATCAGAAAATCACAACCCATGGTTTTGATTGTAGGTGACTCATTGGTTTTGATTGTAAGTGACTCATTGGTTTTGCATGGGACTTACGGTTTGTGCACATGAGAAGATAAATTTTGGAATAAAATATAGGGACATTAGAATGTGAGAGAAGATGAGACATATGAGATGAAACTTGGAACAAGAGATAAAAAAATTCAGAAAACCTACTATAAAAGGGGGAGGGGAAACCGGATGCATCAAAGAGAAAAAGGAAGAGCAAAAGTAAAATACTACTTTATAAATTGCCCAATCCCACCAAAAGCTTCTTTCCCCCTAAATCATCATTAGCAATAGAGCTTTTACTCTTCCCAACTCTTGATAATTACTACAAGCAAACACTACCCCCCTACTCCCTTTCACCCAACCGAAATATGGCACAAGACACCAAACCATTAAAAAATAATATCTCTTCCAAATCTTTAAAATTCTGAAAATCTTAACACCTCCTATACACTCTCCCACACCTCAATTCAGAAAATTTAGAGAGAGAAAGAAAAGGAAGAAAAAGAGAGAAAGACGAGAGGAGGAAGAAGAAGAAGAAGAAGAAGAAGAAGAAGAAAGAAAGGTAAAAATCCTTACAACTTCCATTTTCTAAATTTCTAAATCAGTTTTCCTTATTGAATCAAAAACTTACAAACCTTAATCTCCATGTTTCATTCGAAACTCCATAATCGAAGTTCAAGGATCCACAAGCTAAGACTCACCCAAAGGAGACTCAAGTGAGGTAAGAATTTCTTAAACCCTTTTTTGATCAACTATTACGAAAAATAAAAGAACAAAAATAAAACCATGGAAAAACCTAAGCAAAGCCCTACTCTTCGACATTTTGGACAAAAATCAAGTTGAACTAAGATCACCTAAGCTAGCTCTAAACCCTAATATAATTGCATATTGATTTTAGGCAATATTGTTACAAGATGAAATTTTCGAAATTAATAAGCTAAAACTCTTAGATCAGAAAATCCACCTAAAAACCCCAATTACCCAAAAATAATGAGGAAATGGGACTTTATAAAGATTCATTTAATATGAACAAAAAGAAGTAAATTTTTGAAAATTAATTTTGATTTTTGAACTTAAAAATCTCTAGGGAGATTCGGTTAAGGAAGAGAAGAGGAAAAGAGAGTTCAAAGCTTGAGATTGATCCTCAAAGGTAATTTTTCATGTCCATTATTTTTCCCCTTTAGCCTTCGAAACTGATTTTGATGATTGATGATTAAATCTTGATTTTTGTAATTAGTTTATATTAATTTCGAAATTATGAAATGATTTGATGATACTTGGATGTTTATATGTACCGAATGATATATGGATGATTGAAAGTTTATTTTTAAAGTTTTAGACTTTATAAATTCTACTTGTGAAGTATAGGTACCTCTGTAAAATAAAGGAAAGAATATATATATATATATATATATATATATATATATATATATATATATATATATATATATATATATATATATATATATATATATATATATATATATATATATATATATATATAGTTAAAATAAACTATATTAACTATATCATGAATTAAGTGATCACGTAAGGTACTAGTAATGCCTTAAGGAGACTTTGTTGAGAATTATGCAATTATGATTAATATGTTATGTAACTTATGTTTCGAAATGGACTTTACTAAGAAGAATTGGATTATAATTTCATCCAATTCGGTGGTTATATTCAAGAGGAGGATTATATTGAAAAATGTTGTAAGCCTTGTTCATATAACAAGTAAATATGGACATGCAACTAATCCTAAGTCTTATTCATGTAATTTTATACATATATACATGGATATGCATTTTGTGATATGATTCTAAGAGTGGCGCCCTTAGAATTATGAAGAGCATGTTTTGGAAGTGAGCTCACTATAATATGATATGTGGGGTTATAATATCCAAGTTTATGAAATATTGAGACTATAAGTCTAAATGATGATTATATGGCAAATGGCCAAGATGATATATTATGATGATGAATATGACTAAAGGTCATAATGATTGAATTTGGCTTGTATATTGATTAGCCAAGACATGCATGCTCTTCCATATCACCTAACCTTCGAATTAAGAGAGATTAGTCTAAATTAATTTTTGTATTATACTTTTTAAATTCTAGATTAGGAATTAGGGAAGTCTAAGTTGAAATCCATTATTATTATTATTTCTAACCTATACGAAATGGATATGCGTATATATATGTACTTATACATGTATAAGCGTCAATACAAGTGATATGCATGTGCTTATATACGCGTATTTGCTAACTAACAAATTTTCTCATTATAAGTAATTGCCTATTTCCTTACCGAGGCATGCAAAGGTTATTTCTATCCTATACTTAATTTTATTAATTATTATGATCATTTAATCTAATATAACTCTATTATTATTTTTACAAAATGGGGTGAAATTACTTAGCTTTCCGCTAATTTTCTCTCTTGTTTTTGTATTGAATGCATGATAATGTTTGGAGCTGTTTGATGGTGGACGTATGTGCATGGCAAGGATCAAGGCTTTATGTTTCTACTTTGGTTGCTTGATTGTGAAGACATGTTTATATGTAATAATCTAGTTTTTATTTCTTGTTGGATGTTTATGTAAACTACTTTTCCTTAAGCCTAATATCCACTCTCGGGTGGATATGGCGGTAACAACCCGGACAACTTAATTATAAATAAATGATGCAATATTATTAAGTATATTAATCTTGCTTTAATCTTAGGCCTAATCGTGATTAAAAATAATTAATCACTTAGCTAGGCCGGGTCGTTACATTATGGGTTTCACCTTTGTGAATGGTTCATTTTAAACTTCTCTAATATACCGCTTAAATGTTTTCATTTTATATATTTTTTGAGTTTATCTCGAAAAACAATTAAATTATCAAATTTCAGTTATTATTATTTTCTTAAAAAAAGTATATGACTTTTTAAATATTTCTCTTGAGATAACCTGTGAAAATGTTAACGCCTCAATTATTGTTGATGTTGACGTAATAAGTATTATTAAAGTAAAGTAATGAGCCTCTCAAATATTTTAAAAGTGTGTGAATGAAAGTTTCTTAGTGTGAAAAATATTATCAGTTGTTGGGACCCAAAATATTTATTTTGACCACTCTTGACCGCCACGTCATCAAAGGAAGTCAACAAGTCAAACGACCAATCAAAAGCCGACACGTGGTAGTCAAGGAGCTACATTAGAGCCCCCTAAAAACCCGGGAATATTCCCCGACGCGTCAGCATGACTAATATGATCAGCCTGGCCCATAGATACTGCAAATGGCAGACCCATTTACCGATGCGCGGAGGTTTCCGCCTGACATCTGACAGGGTACGAAATCACATGCCCTACCATTGACGTCCTATAAATATGCGGTCACTGTTCATTTCAGGTAACAATTAATTTCTCTCTCTAGCACTACTTCCAAGATATTCTCTCTGGACTTTCTTTCTCTTCCTGCAAATATCTGACTTGACCGTTGGAGGGGCCCCTCCCGGGAAACCCCCCGGGGCAGTCACACTTTCTCTTTTGCAGGTCGCCCGTTTAGACCTTCGATTCAGGAGCTCCCTCACTTTGACACTTATCCAGTCGACCCCTCAAAAAGGACCCCGAAACATTGGCGCCGTCTGTGGGGAGCCCTTTGTTGAATGGTCTACTCCACAAGATCCAGAGACTACACATTTTCTGTTCCGCTCAATTCTCAACCTCTCCACCAGAACCAAATGCCGACTATAGAAGAGGATGGTTTCCGGGTTGAGGATGAGACTAGAAAGTCAGTACAATCTAGTGAGACCCCCCAATCCTCGGGAGACCACTCGGGTCGACATTCGACTCGTCAAGCCCAGTTTGTCACAGAAAAGGATCTTGAGAAATCCATGCATAACATGCAGAAATCTATGCATAACATGCAGAAATCCATGATGGATCTCTTTCATAGGGAGATGAAGGATGCTCGCTCAAGTGGCTGCGGCGACTCAGCCAAGGCTCTATGCCACCACTCGCCCTAACCTGTCCGCAGTCAACTCTCCAGAACCCTAATCTGGGCGGACGCTAGACAGGCAGTCGCCACATCCTCACGATTCCTGGGCGACAGGACCCCTCTGTGGCGGCTCACCCAAACCCTGGAAAAGGCACTCGCCAACTCTCAAAGCGTGAAGGTAAGAGGCCTATTGACCCACAGATCGCCCAGAAGACTACTCACGATTCGCCCACCCTGGGGGCCATTTCCAGGTAGATGCCCGTGTGTACTTAAACAACAAGAAGAAGCTCTACTCACAGCAGAAGCATCTGGCCAGGTCGACCTCCATGCCGGTCATGGAAAACAGCCAACCTTCACTTCATCTCACCTCGGATGCGTCATCCATGCCCAAGTCTAAAGGTAAACAACCCATCCCTATTTATCCAGCATTTTTGGGGCAGATGACTATGGGGAGGACGAATATGAGGCGAGCGAGTATGACCCAGGCTACGGAGGAGAATATGATGATTATGGGGATAATGATGCTGAATATGAGGATTATGAACCAAACCCCCCAAAGGGCGATGGGGTTGGCTGTAGTCGCCCCCTGAGCGATCGCCTTGGCCCTAGGGATGGTAACACTTCGGGTAGGCTCCCACTAATGCCTCTACCATTTAGCAAAGCTATAATGAACGCCCCTATGACTCCAAAACCAAGAGTGCCTTCAATGGCCTCCTATGCTGGGAAAACGGACCCGGATGATCACCTGGCTGTTTTTGAATCCAAAATGATGTTGCAAGCGGCAAGTGATGCGGTTTGGTGCCGGTACTTCCAGTCGACCCTAATGGGTGCAGCTTTGAGGTGGCTCAAAAACCTCCCACCAGCAAGCATCCATAACTTTGATCAACTGGCCAAAGAATTCTCAGACAGATTCATGGCACATAAGCAAAAGAAGAAGACAAGTGTCCACCTTCAAGGCATTGTTCAAAAAGAGAATGAAGATCTAAGAAGTTAGCTCAAAAGATTCAATGATGAGGCTTGCCAGATCGCCCATCTTTCAGACGAGGCCTCCTACATCGCTTTTTTCAATGGGCTGCAAGACAGCGACCTTAAGTTCTCACTCGCCAAAAAGGCAAACTCTTCCTTCGCCTGTCTGATGCAGAAGGCGGATGCCTACCTCACAGCTACGGACTTGGTGGGGTTCAAGAGACCGAGGAAAAGAAAGGCCTATGAAGGGGCACTCACTATTGAGGACAAGCAAATGAATAATAAGAAGCCGCCCTAGGGGCAGGCGCCCGAAAGAAAACTCCAAGAACAGGGGCCTTCGCCCTTCAAGATCGACATACAGATCATATTCATGGAGATCCAAGACCTCATTACCCTGCCCATACCTCCACCACTCACAACCCCTGAGTAATACAAAAACAAAGCTAAGTATTGTGAGTACCACAAAGAGCATTGCCATTACACAAACACATGTAGGTTCCTTGATCGAGTGTTGAGAGGATGGGCTAAAGAGGGCAAGCTGAACAGGTACCTCAAAGATACAAAAGGCAAGACCGTGCATTCAGTTAAGCCTATCGACGAGGCGGAAGGTAGCGTTAGCACAAAATTTTGTGCAGTAATTTCAGGAGGCTTCGCCTCAGGAGGTCCAGCAGTAGCAGGAAGAAAGACTTATGTAAGAAGCCTCAGACAAAACCTGATGGTGAAACCCCTCACCATGTTAGAGATGATTTTTAAGGCACAAGATAGACAAGACCTACACTCCCCCATGACGACCCGTTGGTCGTCCAGATGAAGATAAGTGATTTGATCGTTCCTAAAATTCTGATAGACACTGGCAGTTCAGCCGACGTGATCCACATCAACTGCTTACAAAAGTTAGCAGGGGGCGAGGAAAGCATGTTCAAATACGCCTCCCAGTAGTGGGTTTTGGTGGCCACAACGTAGAGCCATTGGGAACTGTGAAACTGAAGGTTAGAGTGGGGGATAAGAAACTCAACAAGGTGAGAACTATTGATGTTGACTTCCTTGTCTTTGACGTTCCATTAGCCTACAACGCCCTTATTGGGCGACCTACCCTGAACAAGATCAAGGCGGTCATCGCCACTCACATGTTAATGCTGAAGTTTGAATGTGATGATGGAGTTGTGGGAAAGTTGTGTGGAAGTCAAGAAGAGGCGAGGGAATGCTACTACACCTCCCTGAAGCTCCAGCCTACGGTGAGAGCCGATCCATTGGATATCCATCACAACCCTGAAAGCAGTAAGCCCTCCCTCAAAGAGCCACAAGCTGGTAAAAAGAGAAAACTGGAGGAATCAGAGTCGCCCAAAGAGCTGGGGCCAAGCATAATGTCGATTGATGCTATAGATGTTGATGCAAGGGTTGAGTTTGAGCATCATCCAGAGCCAATGGAGGAGGTGATGGAACTCGCCCTAGATCCCGCCCGCCCAGAACGTACATTAAGGGTTGGCGGAATGCTTGGTCAAGAAACCCAAGGAAAAATCCACCAACTCCAATCTGAGTACCAAGACATACTTGTGTTCTCTGTGGGAGAAATTCCCGGCATCGACCCAGAGGTAATCATCCAAAAACTGAGTGTGGATCCCCGGATTTAATCGGTCAAACAAAAAAAGAGAAATCTGGGTCCTGAGAAAAACACGACGGTTCAAGAAGAAGTCAAGAAACTGTTAGAGGTAGGGTTTATCAGAGAGTGCCAATACCCGGAGTGGGTGATCAGCCACGAAGGCAATAAGTACGAATACGCCATGCAGTTCCTATTCCCAGCCTCCAACAATGAAGCTGAATATGAGGCCTTGGTGGCGGGAATGGAAATGTGTTCTGCTGCTGGGGCTAATTGCATAAAAGCCTTCACAAACTCCCAACTGGTGGTAGGGCACATCAATGGCGACTATGAAGCCAGAGAGGACACAATGCAAAAATACCTTGCCAAGGTCAAACAAGCGATTGAAAAAATATGACAATTTTGAAGTCAAACATATCCCCAGGTCTGAGAACCAAGAGGTTGATGCCCTGGCCAAGCTAGCCAGCTCATCACCAAATGATCACCCCAGATCTGTTTTTTGGGATGTGCTCCCTAACAAAACCATCGAAGACAAACAAGTTTTATGGATCGACAGATCCGAGGATTGGATGGACCCAATTATGCAATACCTGAGACATGACATGTTGCCAGAAGATAAAGAAGAAGCTGAGAGAATCAAGAAAAAGTCAGAGTGGTTTGTTTACCACAAGGGATTACTCTATAAGAGGGGTGTTACTCAGCCCTTACTGAGATGTCTTACACCAGAAAGAGGGAAGGCCATCCTAAAGGAAATCCATGAGGGCGATTGTGCAGCCCACCTGGGAGCCCGCTCCTTGGCTGGAAAGGCGCTCCAAACAGGGTACTACTGGCCGACACTAAGTGCAGATGCAGCGGAGCTGGTCAAGAAATGTGACAAATGCCAAAAGTTTGCCCCGGTCCATAGACAACCCGCAAACAAGCTCACTCCTATCTCAACCCCCCTGCCCTTCTTGAAGTGGGGAATGGACATCTTGGGTCCTTTTCCTACATGCTGGCACCAAAGAAAATATCTGGTAGTGGCAGTTGATTATTTCACCAAGTGGGTCGAAGCAGAGTCGACAAAAAACATCACTGTGAAGGATGTGACTAAGTTCATCTAGAAGAACATCATCACAAGATTTGGCATACCCAAAAACATGGTGTTTGACAACGGGAAACAATTCGACACGCCCAAGCTTACTGACTTCCTCGCGAAGCATGGCGTTAAAGCGCTGTTCACGTCAGTTGCTCGCCTCGAGACAAATGGCCAAGCTGAATCCTCCAACAAGCAGATTTTAAGTGGGCTAAAAAAGAAACTCGACGACGCCAAAGGCAAATGGGTCAACGAGTTACAATGTGTACTGTGGGCCATAAGAACTACAGAGAAAAGTGCAATTGGCGAGAGTCCATTTATGTTGGTGTATGGCTCAGAAACTGTCATGCCAGTTGAAATCAAGGAACCTACTTGGCACATGATTGAATATGAAGAGGAAGAGAATGAACAAGCAGTGGCAGACGCATTGGACCTCTCGCCTGAAGTTAGGAGCAATGCGGTCTTGAAGCAAGCAATAACCAAAGTCCAAATGGCCACGTATTACAATAGGCCTGTCAAGGCTCGCCCACTCCAGGTAGGAGACAGGGTACTCAGAAGAGCCGAAGCTGTAGGACAAGGGGCCATCCATGGAAACCTCACAACCAACTGGGAAGGACTATACTTGGTCGTGGAAGAAGTAATGAAGGGTACCTATCACCTATCCACTCTGGAGGGTGAACAACTGCCAAGATCTTGGAATGTTGATAATTTGAGGAAATACTACATCTAGGTGGTAGTACTGAATAAAGTTCCTTAGCTTTACTGCTTTCAATATTGTAAGTTTCAGGGGCAGCTTCTATGTAACTACTCACTTTGTATTGCAAATCTCAATGGAAACTTACAACACTAAATAATATTATGTTGCTTGTGATGCTCTTACCTAGGACTCGCCCAAAAAAGGCTTTCTTAAGGTCCCCCAATTGTACTCTATGTACCTATGGGCCTAATTCAACATTAACACCCATTGGACCCTCTTGTGGGCAATGTGGTCGTGTTCTTACCTTGGACTCGCCCAAAAGAGGCTTTCCTAAGGTCGCCCAATAGTACTCTGTGTACCTATGGGCCTAATTCAATATTAACACTCATTGGACCCCCCCAATGGGCAATATGGTCGTGTTCTTACCTTGGACTCGCCCAAAAAGAGGCTTTCCTAAGGTCGCCCAATACTGCTCTATGTACCTATGGGCCTAATTCAGCGTTAACACCCATTGGACCCACCAGTGGGCAATGTGGTCGTGTTCTTACCTAGGACTCGCCCAAAATAGGCTTTCCTAAGGTCGCCCAATAGTACTCTGAGTACCCATGGGCCTAATTCAACATTAACACCCATTGGACACCCCATTGGGAATGTGGTCGTGTTCTCACCTTGGACTCGCCCAAAAGAGGCTTTCCTAAGGTCGCCCAACAGTACTCTATGTACCCATGGGCCTACTTCGGCGTTAACACCCATTGGACCCCCCAGTGGGCAATGTAGTCGAGTTCTGACTTGAGCACGCCCAAAAGGGCCTCCCCAAGGTCGCCCAGTAGGACTCTGTACCTATGAACTCCAATTACGATTCATACGAACGAGCACAAGTATTTGGCAAAAATTGAAGAGCACGCACTCAAGACAAAAATAAAGAAGGAACATTCATTAAGGCGAGCAAGGGGTTGCCAGGCCCAAACTTAGCACATTCAAAGTTAGAATTTACAAATGGTGGAATACTTGTTCAAACTTCAACAATAAGCAAGTCAAGGTGTGCACAGGTCACACACTCATTGACACAAAGCAACACTCCCCTATTGCTCAGTGTCCTCCTGCTCTTGATCTTGATCCTCCTGGGCTTGATCATCGTCCTTCTCGTCCGCCTCAGAAGTCTCAAGCTGGGTGCCCTGGGCAGAAGCGGCGGTGAGGTCAGACTTAGCGCCCCCGTCTTCTCCACCCTAATCTGCTGAAGCGTCCGCCTCAGAAGCACCAGTCGCCTTGAGCTCCAACACCTTCCAAAGGCAAGCCTCCTCGCGGTGGTGCTCTTTGAGCTTCTTCTTCAAGTGGCCCTCTATTTTGGGGTGCTCAACGTCCCAGTCAACCAGAGAATTATACTTCTCCAAGGCGGGCCTGAGGAGGCTCCTAGCCAAGTCATAGCCCTGCTTGACAAGAATCTGATCCCTGTCAGCATCCTCAACCTCCACCAGCCTCTTGTTGAGGCCGTCAATCTCGCTTTGCAACTCGGCCAGGTGAGCGTCCTTCTCTTGAATCTCCTTCATGGCCTTAGCATGAAGGCCTTGAGCCTCGCCCCCTTCTCAGCCTTGGCCAGCTCCTGCTTGGCCAAATTGAGGTCTTTCCGAGCCTCCTCTATTTTGGCCCAGCACTCGCGGACGCGCTTCCCCTCAGCAGAAGCCTCCTGCCTGACCAGAGCCATCCTCTCATCGTGGTGAACCACGCCGCGAGTAAACTGCAAAGAGAGAATCGTCAGTCCAGATTCGTGAAATTACATTAAGTAAAGAATATGCCACGCCCCTTACCTCGGCAAAGCTCTCGATCAGGTTACTATCAATACTAGTTCCCTCGCCGTTCAGGTGGGCGCGGTCTTCATCCGTCAAGACCCCCTTGAGCTTCGTGATGGCAGCCTGGTTGTTTCGGGAGGACGCCACATAAGGACGGAGGGGAGAGGGAGTAGCTTGGACTGGACTCTTCGCCCCTTCCTGGTTCTGCGCCTCAACGTTTCTCTTGAAGGGGAGCTTAATCTTCAAACTCCCTGAAGAAGGGGTATTAGTAGTAGAAGGACTCGCCCTCTTTGTCTTCTTGGGGGAGGGGGGATGACCAAAGGCTCAGAATTGCTCCCCTCAGAATCGGAAGGGGGGAGCCCAGTAAGGATGCCCTCGGCGAGATCCTTCTTCAGCTGCTCATTCACCTGGTCCTGCTTCCTCTTAGCCTCAACCTTGGACTTGGTCATGGTTTTCTTGGATTTGGTCACCACCCGAGTGACCTGCATTGAGGGCGGTTCCTCATTGCTGACAGGCATGTCGCCTATCTCTGGAGCAAGCAGTGACTCCTGAATCTTGCCCGCTTTGGGAGCCTTGGGGGGAGGCTTGGGTTTGGTGGTCTTGGTGGCGCCAGCCGCCGCAGAAAACTCGTCACCCTTCTTGCCAAACTTCTGCAATTCAAACTAAGTGTTAAAAGGGATTCACAAAGTTAGAAGCATGCAAGTCAGAAAGAAGAGAACTCGCCTCTAAAACCGCCTTCTGCTGAAGCTATCTAAGCTCAGCCGCCTCCCTGGCCTTCTCCTCAGCCTTAGAGAGAGTTCCAGTCTTAGCAGGATCAACCATGATTGCAGCTTGACCTTTATAAAAGAGAACATAAATTATTTAGTACTATATGAATACAAAAAGCACCAAGTTAAGAAGGGTCGAGTACCAGAGTCCACTACGGAGGAGATGCCACAGAGACTCAGGAAGATGTCGTCCTTGAAATAATCCTTCCAAGGCAACCAGTTGATGGGTCTCTTGATCGACTTTTTTGGGTCATTGGGATGCTTGGGGTCTGGCCTCAACTTGTATTCAAAATACTGGACCACCCTAGATTGTTCAATAGTGAGGCGAGTGATCATCTTGTTCTTGGCATGGACATCAACATTATCGTTCCACTCAGTTGGTAGACCCAGCCTTCGCCAACTCTTATGGCGCTTTACAAAGAAAAACTGGTGCTTCCAGTTATGGTAATTGTTGGCCTTCTCATGAGCAGTCAAGACCGTGTTACGATTGGCGATCGTATACGAACCCACATCCTTCCCATTCACTCTGGTCATATAGTGGGTCAACACGAAGGTTTCTATTGAACACTCCAAGCCCTTAAAGAAGATGATGGCAATAAAGCTAAGGATATTCATCCAACTATTTGAGCGAGTTGTGCAGGGACGATCTCATAATGACTACAGATTTCTATGATGAAAGGATGTAGGGGAAGCCTAAGACCCAACTGGAAAGCAATTTTGTACAGGGCTATACATCTTTTGGGCGGCTTCTTAACCGTTTGAAGCATCTCAGGAGGTATCAGCTCATAAGGGTAATTTACAAAGTAATTAAAGGCGAAGCTCTTAAGAAACTCGTTGTCCCCATATAACTTCTTATGCCACTTTTGGTCTATGAAGTAACTTGAGGGGAGGTCATCCGGATCCAAGGTTGGGGGTTGTTGGTTAACAGACCCTCCAGATTGCCCAGATGTCGTGGGCTTATCTACTTCCTCCTCTGCCATTATTCTAACAGCAGGATGCTTAATCACCTACAGTAAGTCGTTCGCCTTCATCACTTGCCAAGGATAATTCACAGGGGGATCAACCCCACTTGAAATGCTAGACACAGACCATTCAAACCCATCGCCATCCGGAAAAATAACAGTATACGCCCTACCATACAGAGGGACCGCTAAAGATACCTCTACCCCCGCCTCTTTATTCAACACACTCTCTACAACTATATTGCACAACATTGGGCGAATACTCTCATTCGCCACTTTATAGGCATGGGGATTATTAGTGGAGCAGTTTTCAGAGCAATATGAATTAACATGCGAGTTTGGATTGATGTTATTGATATAAGGCAAGTCAACAGAATCACTATGACTAATGTGCGGGGAACTCATTATTTGCACAAAAAGGAAGAAAAGAAAGATAAAAAGTACAAGTATATTACAAAACGGAAATGTACCTGATGAAGATTGACTTGAGTCTGGTTGAATATTTGAACTAAGATGAAGATTAAAGTGAAGATTGGGAGATTCTCTCTCTAGAAGCTCTTTCCTAAAATTGAGAAATGGACAAATGATTAGGAAAATGACGTTTTCAAGGCATTTGTAGCAAGGATTTTGGACGTCAACCCCTCCGCGTCATCATATTGGGCCAGAAGAGTCTCTTTAAGCCCAATCTAGGCAAACAGTTCAAAGCCCACGTTGGAACAGTAGGCCCATCACATGACAAGTACAAGATCGATGTAGAGAAACGCTGGCTACAAACAATAGCCACCTATGAATAGTTGGCTAGTACTTGGGTTCTCCCAGGGGCTTATTTAGCCCAAGGGGTCGCCCATTTCACTCAAAAATGACTCGCCATCATAGGGGCTTCATCCCCATACAGTTGGCTAGTACTTGGGCTCTCCCAGGGGCTTATTTAGCCCAAGGGGTCGCCCATTTCACTCAAAAACGACTCGCCATCATAGGGGCTTCATCCCCATATAGTTGGCTAGTACTTGGGCTCTCCCAGGGGCTTATTTAGCCCAATGGGTCGCCCATTTCACTCAAAGACGGCTCGCCATCATAGGAGCTTCATCCTCATACAGTTGGCTAGTACTCTGGCTCTCCCAGGGGCTTATTTAGCCCAAAGGGTCACCCATTTCACTCAAAAATGACTCGCCATCATAGGGGCTTCATCCCCATACATATGGCTAGTAATTGGTGTTGGATTTGCCCTATGAACTAATCATAATAAGAATTAATAATTGCATTATTGGTTGGACTATGGAAATCGATCTTTACTTAATATGGGTAACCGTAATGTTTTGCTAGAAACCAATTACGGTTTGTGGGCCCGGAAAGAGTTTTGGACTTACTGCCACATTAAGTAAACCAGCAGGGTCGCACACTTAACATGCTCATTTTATTAGAAGGGTCTAATTCGGATTAGGCCCATCACACACTTAACCTAATCAGCCCTCCTGCCTCCCTATATATGTCTTGACTCCTGATCAGTTAGGATACACGTGATAATCAGTTTTCACAAAACCCTAACTGTGTGTCATTAGAGTAAGGAGAGAACGAAGGTTGTGAATAGGATCGTTGTACTAGCATACTGACGTGTGGATTCGGGCCTGTGTGTGGATACCAGTTGAGGCGGGACATCTGACGTGTTCATCCATACCGAACCACTGTTCATCCAACCAGCGACCAAAGGAGTGAGGTAGGATTTCGATTAAGTATTTAGTTACAGTAATCACATGTTTTTTCTGGGTTAATCGAATTTCTATTATGCATGTATGATCATGTTAGTAGTTAGAAATTCATTCAGTAGTATCAGAGCTGCTTGTGTTTTACTGTTTTCGAATATATGATATATGGTAGATATATGAGTAAGTTCGAAATCATGATATGTATATAACACATGTTTATGTGTGATTCGTTTTCTGTTTTTCTAATATTCCGATCTGAGCATGTTAGTATTTATCTATCTATGAAAGCATGTCTGTATGAATATTTCATATGTTAAGATTTGCATGTTACAAATAGCATGTTGTTTGAATACAAGTCGTTGTAATTCTGTATGCTACTGTTTGACGAATTCACATAGATAAACTAGGGAAAACCCTAAAGGTATGTTAATACAATTAGCCTAGGGTTCACGATTAATAAGATTAATCGTGGCAGTTTCCCCACTAAACGGGGGGGGGGGGGGCACCGCCCCCTTGACCCCTGCATGGATCCGCTTGTTTGTGCGAATGATGTTTTATTTTTATGCCATTACAAATCTTTGATGTTTGATATATGATATCTTAGTTCACATGATGTTGAATGGTATGGTATGGTGAATAGTATGGCCTATAATTTTACTTTGGTTTAAAATACGGCCTGCGAGTCATTTATTTGAATGTAATTATTAAATACGACCTGCGTGTCGTTACTGCGTGTCGTTACTTTGAATGTAATAATTAGATTATTGCTAGTGTAGTAGTGTAACTTTTATGATATAGTTGATTGTAAGATCAAGCCCATGAAGGTCAAAGGATATCATGGAGATGACCATCCAGCTGCTATATGGAAGAAGCAAAGTGTGGAGATTAGATCACCATAGCTTAGGGGGCCATACTATATCACATGTGTTGTTATTTATGCTTCCGCTTATTTAATGTTGATTATATTTATTGTTATGTTTGCATGAAACTCAACTCCATAAAATCAATCACATCCCTTAATAATATTAAGTTAACTTGATGCCTTTCAAATCTAATACACCTATTAGAATTTGGTTCATTAAAATGTGTCTGCCAAAGTAGAGCATCCTTAATTACTCAAGTATGTTAGGATGAGTAACAGTTACCCATATGTATAAATTGGTTAACTTAATAAGGCTATCAAAACAATTTTGGGCCTTAAGGCATAGAGTTGGGAGCCGGGACATATGAAGTCATCCCAACAACCAGGAGTTGTATAGGATACAATTAGTAAAGGGTTACTTACCTAAATAACTAAGTGTAAAGTGATAAGCCAAAGCTTACTTGATACTTAGGAAATATGGATCTTGGCTCCACTATATTTTATAAGGATATTTGTCACATTAATATAGTGGATTTATTTTGTTAAATTGTTAATGAAATATTTATGAAATAAGTCACTAAAATATTTGTACATTTGTTGTAGATAATGTAAAACCCTACACCATCACACTCATTTTCACTGCGATCCGTCCTTGAGAAGGACAAATTGAATGGAACCAATTTCTTAGATTGGTATCGAAACTTGAGAATTTTTCTCAAACAAGAGAAAAATGAATATGTCCTTGAGAAACCAGTCCCCAAGAAGGTTCCTGCTACCAATGCTCCTCATGCTGAGAGGATCGCTTATTAGAAACTCAAAGATGATTCAATTGATGTCAGTTGTCTCATGCTGGCCACCATGAATTCTGAGCTTCAGAAGCGATATGAAATTAAGGAGGTGTAGACGCCAAAAAAGCGCCTTCAGATTTCTCCGCAAAAGCCCGATGATGAAAGGAGTAATTTTTAAGCTTGAAATGCTATTTTTGCTTTAATAGTTAAGATAAGGTCTCAGATTTTTCCTCGATCACTCTTTCATTTCCACTTCGTTCAAAAGTCCCTTTTAAGAGCTTTCCATTGCTTCATTCCGTGTTAAAATACGATTCCACACCTAAGAGTTATGGCCAAACGAAGTTAGGGGTTAAAACAGATGTAGCCGAATACTGTGGACCGTGTTTCCAGCCCCACTTGGGAGTTTATTTGGTTGAATTAATATGTAATCCTTATATTTTTGGATTCTTTATTCAAATATATTTCCAATGACATATCATGAGCCCACACCACATTTCACCCATGGAGTTACGAGCCCAACATTGATGCGTACTCTAAAACTGACCTCTCCTTACTATTTCCGGTATGTCTATTTTTACTATTCTTTATTTTTACTATTCTTGTTAAATATAGCCTACAGTTCAGGTACAAATTCCTGAGGGCTCAAATTAAATTAATTGCTTAACTGTTTATTTTCTAGTAGTCATAATGTAGATATCATGCTAGAATAACGTTTTTATCGCTTTCTAAATACTGTCTGTATAGTCGTTGTGCTGCTCAACTTGTTAATCAAATGCATGTCTAAATAAGGGTTAAAAATAAATGTTGTGATGCTTATGATGAACCAATTAATAGTCTAAGTCTAGGTTTGTTAATCCGGTTTTGCATGGGAATTATGCCTTTAGATTATTAAGCAAACTTGAGTTAGTAGAGGCCGTCTTAAAACGGGCGAGTTGGGTGCCTAACACCTTCCCACCTCGTAGCTTCTCCCCCGAACCTATTATTCTTGGGTACTCATATGTTCTATATGAGCGGGAGTCTTTCTAAAAACATGATTAGTTCACTTATCGCGCTATTGGGTTGTCCCTTCGGTTTGTCCCTTCGATAAGACGTTGATAGCAGATTTGTGACCTCTTTCATGGTTTTTATTCAATTCAAGTCTTTACAAAAGCTTTTCTAACTCGATGGTCCCTTGAACTTATCTAAGCCCCCAATTGACAAATTTTCTATAAGGACGCACTCCATGGAACAAGGTAGAAAATCCCGGGTCCTTACAGTGGCGACTTCACTGGGGAATTGTTTAAGAGGGTGAGACTCGAAATTTAAGTTTACTTAATTGTTTAAAAACATGTTCCATATATTTTGCATCATTTGCATGTGCTTTTGCATAACCTTTTGACCCTTATCGACCCTCGAGGAAGTTTGTGTCACAACTCGTAGACAACCCGTATATCTAAAGGAATATACAGTTGTCCTATCGTGCAAATCGACGCTTCCTCACCCATGACTCATCAATCCTTTGTTGATGAAAAGAATTACAATCGATGTGTCGACCATCCATCGAACGGAAATTGTAATTTGTCGTGGTAACCTTACAGGAGCAAAAAGCCTTTAACTCACATTTGTGCATCCGTTTGCTTGTTGTGCATGTGTCGTTGTAATGCCCGTCTGATCACATGTTTGCCTGTAAACTACGTTGTTATTATGCTTGCATGAATGCATGATTATCGTGATTATGTGCCAACATGTACTTATGTGTTAGGAGTCGTTTTTTTTTAGCTAGTTCCTAGTGCCCGAAGATGGTGCGGGAATTCAAATTCAATGAACACTCATCATTTTCCCCGATGATATCTTTTCATATAGCGTCGAAGTCATGAACAATTTTCTAGGACCTTTTAGCAAAAAAAAAAGAGTCAGTCTCTCCAATTCCCCTCTCCCACTTTTTTTTTTTTTTTTAAAAAATTTTCTTTTCTTTTCTTTATTGTTTTGATATAATTCAGATTCGGCAAAAATAAAAGAAAAGCAAAAAAAAATTGGCGAAAAAAAAACCGCCGAAAAAAAAATTTCGGAAAAATAAAAAATTTAAAAAATGCTGAAATTCTTTTTTTATTATTCTATCCCATTTACCATTTTCTTTGAGTCTAAAAAAAAAAAAAAAATAGGATGGTCCGTCTATTTCTATTTTTCTCATTTTAGTTCATCGACTTTATTTTTCCTTTGATATGAGGGATAATAATCGGGCATTTAGGCTTAGGTTTTATTTTTTTCTTTCCCATTTTTTTGCATTGCATCGTACGTATTAGACGCTCCATGCTAGGATTCATAACTAATCGCTATGCATAAATTGTCGTCATTTTGCATCTGCATTTGTACAAACGTCCAGGTCATGCATTCATCTATGTCTCCATTTGTTCATTACGTCTCATGCACTAGAAGTCTAGACAAGTCATTCATTAAGTGCTTTAGGGTTATTATAGGAAGCATCCATTCATTGTCATACATGTCAAGGTCAGTCCGTCATGCATCTTGAATATTGTTGTCGTAACTCTGTCATTACATTGTCATCATCATGCATTCGAGTTCATATATAGACGTCCATAGGCACATTCACCTTGGGAGCTATCGAGGGTCTTCTAAAAATAACGAGTCTTTGTTTTCAAGTCCTTTCTTTGGCGTCTTTCTAAGTTGAGACTTGTGTTCAGGATTGGGGGCTCGAGGAAGAATTACGGTGACAAAGGTTGGGCTCGATCGTCCGGCAGATTGGTTCGTGTACAAGCCACCTCCAAGACACTACCACATTCCAAAAGGCCATCACCCCATAATCCATCACCACCACAAATCCCGCCACCACTCAATACATCCCTTACCTCACCGATCATACCCCCAAACTGCACAATGTCTAAGACCACCGATGAAAGACTTGATGACCTCATGAGTGAGTTAGAAAGGGTTCGACTCAAGGTTGAAGATATAGAGAGGAAAAGAGAAGAAGAGTCAAGGATCCCTTCCGATTCCGATTCTGAGGAAGAAGGGTCAGATGCCATGCTGGCTAAGATCACCTCTGTGCTCAAGAGTCGCGGCTTGATCTCCAACTATAGTGCCAACGTAGGAAAGTTTGACACTAAGATCAAGGGTAAGCTTTCGGCCAAATTCTCTATGCCTGAAGTACCCACCTTCACGGGAGTCGACGACCCGCAGGATCACCTGAAATCCTTCACTACTGCTATGGCTCTAAGGGGAATCAACAAGAAACTCTATGCCCATCTGTTTCCCCAGACCCTTGATACACATGCTCGACGATGGTTCTACTCCCTAGATTTGGAAAGCTACCCAACTTGGTTCGATTTTACCACAGTCTTCCTTGCACGCTATAAGGAAAATGTTGCTCTACCTATGACCCTTCGAGAGTTAGAGTTCACCAAACAAGAAGAAGATGAGGGATGCACTGCCTTCCTTAGGCGTTGGAAGCTAAAGATAGCCAAAGTGGTTGAGCAACCTTCGCAAACTGATCAAATCCGCCAACTGATCAAGAACCTGCAACCTGCTTACAAGGAACCCCTCAAGTATCAAGAAATTGACTCCTACAAGTGGCTCTATGTTGTGGGCATCCTAATTGAAGATAACCTTCCTAAGAATTCCACTTAAGTCGTGAACAACGCGTGTATCTACAGGGGGCTGTCCTTCGTATCCCTATGAACAGCCTATGCTCGAGAAGTTGAAGAGGGTCGAAGTTTCCTAGTGTGCAAGTCTAGTTGAGTCCAGTCAAGTTTAATGATGTCTAGTTTGTATTTTCGATTCGTCCATAGAGTTTAGCTTACTTCTCGTGTAATGCTTTTCTTCGATTCGATAAAGATTGCATTTTGATTCCCATCATTGTTCTTTGTTCAATTCTATGACGAACTTAAGTTGCCTATGACGGAATAAAAAAAAAATCAAAAAAAAAATCAAAAGAAAGCCTTCATTGTAGAAAACATCAAACAAAAACTCCCTAATGATCATCCCCATAAAGGACATACAGTTGAACCGTCCGTGCTGAGGACAGGAGGCATTCATTTGGCACCTCACATCAATATCCATTACTACCCTATACATCATTACCACTTGCAATCCTTTGAGCCTTAAACACGTAGCCCTTCATTTCTTAACCACATCATCCTTACCCAGGGGATGGGTGTGTGCGACATGGAAATAGGAGCAACCTTCTAGGCAAGGTGGACCGACCTACAAAAAGAGCCACCGAGAGAAATACCAAAAAACCAGAGAACTCGAAAGTTCAAAATAAAAATTAAAAAAAAAACAAAAGAAAAAATGTTTTCGAGAGCGATCAAAGATTCAAAAGAGTGCAAACACTTCAGGCACAACAAAACGGTGACATTACCTAAACATAGGTCCCTTAGCCACCTCGCCTAGATCAAAAACTTCTATGCAATCTAGCATACTTTGGGGAGGGGTTTTTCATTGGGTTTCTTTGAGCCTTTATCCTTTCTTTGACACCTTAACCCAGCCTGACATTACAACCCAAAAGCCCTCCAAGAGGTACGACCATTCAATTGTATAGTCCTGAACTACATTGGACTGATTCCATAAACTGGATACGTAGAAAACCTCAAGAAGGTCCGGCCACGACAACCACTTTGTCACATGTTCATAAGGAGTTTTCCCATTCCACCATTCTCATCTAAGGCTAAAAAAAAAAAATGAGTCCGGTAGGTTGAAAACCCGAAAGGGCGGCCTAGGCAAAAGTTAGGGCAACCAAAAAAAATATTAAACAAATTCAACATCTTGAGGCAACTTAAATTTCTGAGGATTTAGAGCATTGTTTCTCATGTAAGAGCTCTTTGGTCAGTCGTCTAGAGGTCATACTCATCACCTTTTTTGTAGGCTTGCACATGGACTTCCCAACTGGGGGCTTTTTCAGAATGAGTCGATTCCTTGTCCGCTACATTCCAAGTTGTCCATTCTGTCCCAATACCTTAAGTTAGGATATTTTGTACCGCTGCACCAACACCCATAGCTCCTCGAGTAGGTCATAACCATCAAGAACCGCACATCAAACTGGGGGTTGATTCTTCCTTGATTGCACCCAGTCTTGTCCACTTGTCTCTTACTCTGTCAAGATCACCACAGGAATGAAATTCTTGATCACAAAAACTTTTCCCATATGAAGACCCTCTTCAGACCCTATAGGAGAGTCGTGCATGTTAGGCCAGGCTGCATGGAGCTGTGAGTCAATAGAGTCTGCATACATCATATTTGCATAAGTACTAGAGTCGCCTTCAAAGGCATGCATGTGTACATAATTTCTCAGTGTCTTGAGTCCCTACGTGTTTACATGTCAATCCCGCTGTGCCCCACGCATATTACTATGTCATGTCTTGTGCATTTTGTCATGGTCAGTCGGGCATGTCTATTGCATCTTTTCCCTATGTGCATATTGCCACTGCAGGTTTGAGTCTACCCGCTCTCCATCGAAACCAGCAAGCCCGGAACTCATGATCAAGCCCAGAAGCGACCTTCTGACTACAACCAAGAATGGAGATAACCTTCCAACAAAAGCCAAGCGCGCGGGCCCCTTTGCTGTCCTACGACCCCTTTTCCAGTCCAAAGTTTGTTACTACAGTTCATTTGCGGCAGATGTCAGTACCAAGCGCGCGGGAGTGAAGCACTCTGGCCCACAAGTTCAAATTCGACAGTTGGCCTATTTTACTTACCAACTATTTTCAGGTAAAACTAACCCGCTTATTTTTGCAGGTCCCAAATACTGAAACCCGGATCTACACTGCGATGACTCTCACCGCCCGGAGCGCCCAAGTTATTTATGAGCCCGAAAATTTTTATCGGCACTTGCTAAGCAACACAACACTACAAATTTTGGGCCAATCACTGATCGCTTAAGCTATTGCGATTAAACTGTCCTTCTGCGAAACTACGAATTTGGGGTCAGTCAATGGTCGCTTAAGCTATTGTGGCTAAAATGTCCCTTTGCGAGGTTACAAATTTTTGGGGGGTTAATCAATGATCGCTTAAGCTATTGCGGTTAAACTATCCTTCTACGAGGTTACTATTTTTGTGTCAGTCAATGATTGCTTAAACTGTTGCAGTTATACTGTCCATTATTTTTATATGTTTCAGTCAATGATTGCTTAAACTTTTGCATTTAAACTTTTCATATGTCCTGACCACTTTACGGCCGATTATTTTTAATCGCGCTTATCATGTTGACTTTTTCGTTTCTTATATAGGGACGGAATCTCGACATCCGCCGAGCGGTGTTTTGTCACTGTTTGTCGAAGCACTCTACGATTGATCATTCTCGAAGTATTGCTAACTTTATTCATTCATTCTGAATACAGGTCCCCGGCAGACGTTTAGACCATCTACGAGCGGTGTTCTATCTTGTTACCATAACCTTTGTTTTCTCTTGTGTTCACAGGGATGAAATCTTAGCACGCCACGAGCATGTATCAACTCAGGTTTGTTTTCATATGCATACATACTGTACACTCTCACACACCGTGTGCACATCAGCATCCTGCATGTCGCCTTTGGAATACTTTGATCTTTGCTTTTACTCAAACTCGATCAAAGTGGGGACTTCTTTAGACGCCAAAAAAGCGCCTTCAGATTTCTCCGCAAAAGCCCGATGATGAAAGGAGTAATTTTTAAGCTTGAACTTCTATATTTGCTTTAATAGTTAAGATAAGGTCTCAGTTTTTCCTCGATCACTCCTTCATTTCCACTTCGTTCAAAACCCCCTTTTAAGAGCTTTCCATTGCTTCCTTCCGTGTCAAAATACAATTCCAGACCTAAGAGTTATGGCCAAACGAAATTGGGGGTGAAAACAGAAGTAGCCGAATACTGAGGACCGTGTTTCCAGCCCCATTTGGGAGTTCATTTAGTTGAATTAATTTGTGAGCCTTATATTTTTGGATTCCTTATTCAAATAGCTTTCTAATGACATATCATGAGCCCACACCAAATTTCCACCCAAGGAGTTACGAGCCCAACATTGATGCGTACTCCAAAACTGACCTCTCCTTACTATTTCGGGTATATATCCAGATCCACAAAATATTTGGACCTGAAACTAAAGCCATATGAAACAAGACCTAATAAGATTTCCAATGCATCTTGAATCATCTAATTCGGAGCCCAAACGAGTGAGATATGGTCCGGCCAAAATCCAACTGGCAAGCTGACAGCCGTCGGCGGCCCTGGGATAAAACCCAGGGCTGCGAGCGGCGCTGACCAGTTTCCCAGGGCCGCTAGCGGCGCTGACTTCCCTTCGGGCCCGGCTCATTTTTCAAGCCTGACTCATTTTTTATCTCGAATTCTGCCGTCAAACCCTACCTCCCTCGCCTATATAAACAACCCTTCACCCTCAGTTCAAAACACACAGCCTACAGTTGGCAACCTCTATTCTCAGGAGTATTAACACTGAGCTTCCCCCTCTTTCTTCCAAACTTGAGATCTATTTTTACTATTCTTGTCAAATATAGCCTACAGTTCAGGTACAAATTCCTGAGGGCTCAAATTAAATTAATTGCTTAACTGTTTATTTTCTAGTAGTCATAATGTAGATATCATGCTAGAATAACGTTTTTATCGCTTCCTAAATACTGTCTAAATAGTCGTTGTGTTACTCAACTTGTCAATAAAATGCATGTCTAAATAAGGGTTAAAAATAAATGTTGTGATGCTTATGATGAACCAATTAATAGTCTAAGTCTAGGTTGTTAATCCGGTTTTGCATGGGAATTATGCCTTTAAATTATTAAGCAAACTTGAGTTAGTAGAGGCCGTGATAAAACGGGCGAGTTGGGTGCCTAGCACCTTCCCACCTCGTAGCTTCGCCCCCGAACCTATTATTCTTTGGTACTCATATGTTCTATATGAGCGGGAGTCTTTCTAAAAACATGATTAGTTCACTTATCGCGCTATTGGGTTGTCCTTTCGGTTTGTCCCTTCGATAAGACGTTTATAGCAGATTTGTGACCTCTTTCATGGTTTTTATTCAATTCGATGGTCCCTTGAACTTATCTAAGCCCTAATTGACAAATTTTTTATAAGGACGCACTCCGTGGAACAAGGTAGAAAATCCCAGGTCCTTACAGGAGGCTTATGAGATTAAGGGCCTAAAAGGAATGTTTTGGGAGCAAGCACGAACTGAGAGGTTTAATACTGTGTCTGACTTGGTCAAGTGCAAGATGGGGAAAGGAAGTTCAGTTAGTCCTCATGTATCAAGATGATTGGTTATGTAGAGTACTTGGAAAAACTGGGCTCCCCAAGGGTCAAGAGTTGGCTACTGATATCATCTTAGCGTCATTGACTAATGATTATGATACTTTTGTTATGAACTATAATATGCATAACCTTAACAAGTTATTGGCTGAGCTGCACGGGATGCTTAAAACTGCTGAGCAAAACGTAAAGAAGGACCCAACTCCCAATGTTCTAATGGTTAGAAAGGGGGCCCAGTTTAAGAACATGGTCAAGGACAAGGGAAAGGCTATCATGAAGGGTCCGATTGTGAATCAACCCAAAGGAAAGTATTGAGAGCTTATTTTGTAACTATTCTGTTGATATTTTGTTGCACATATTTAGGAGTTTTGCTGTATCTTAGGAGTCCTTATTTAGGAGCCTTTATTTTAGGAACTTCTTCCTATTCCTTCGGTTATTTTTCTTGTATATATATTAAGCCTTGTCTGAACAAAGTAATTAAAAGGGAAAAACCTTCTTGTCTCCTTTAAGTTTTCATGGTATCAGAGCAAGGCAATTAAACTACAAAATTCCAAACATTTTTTTTTTTAATCTGCTTACCTGCTTAGCAATCGAAGCATATTGCTAGCTATGGTAGGCAGTGAAGATAGGCAGGATGGAGATGAAGGTGAAAAGAAGAGCGGTGCCCCAGTTCTTCATCTCCCTTTTATTTGCATCCTTCTGATCATCCCGGGATGAACATATGTCCCGTCCTATTTAAAGGTGATAACTATGACGAATGGGTTCGATCTATGCGTAATGCGTTTCGAGCCAAAAGGAAACTTGGATTTCTGGATGAAACAGTTCTGAAACCAGAAGATGATGATGTGTTAATAGAAGATTGGTGGAGTGTCAATTCGATGCTTGTAGCATGGATTTTTCAGTCAATTGAGTCGAGTCTCCGATCAACCATTACCTATTATGACTCGGTGAAGGAACTCTGGTAAGATTTGAAGCAACGATTCTCTATTGGGAACGGACCACGTATTCATCAGTTACGTTCCGATCTTGAAAAGTGCAAACAAGAGGGACAGAGTGTTGCTGCATTTTTTGGGCGGTTCAAGGTCATATGGGATGAACTATCAAATTATATTCAACCACCTATATGTACTTGTGGTGGGTGTAAATGCAATCTTGCTGCTCAGTGGGACAAACAGCGAGAAGACGAGCGAGTTCATCAATTTCTTATGGGTCTTGATGATGATCTTTACGGAACCATTCGTTCCAATATCATTGCTCAAGAGCCACTGCCACCTTTGAACCGAGCTTATGCTCTAGTTATTCAGGAAGAACTTCATCGTAATGTAACTCGTGCCAGGGACGTGCGAACCGAAGCCGTCAGTTTCGCCGTTCAAGGACCACAACCTTCCAATGGATCAACAGGTGACAAGCCCTTTTGCAAACATTGTAGCAGGACAGGACATGACATTAGTATGTGCTTTAAGCTTATTGGCTACCCTGATTGGTGGCCTGCTGGTCGTCGTCGAGGCTTCGGACGAGGCCATGGTCAGCAAGGAACATCTGGTCGTGGACGTGTGGCTACAGTAGTGGCGAACGCTGCTCATACCATTGGTGCATCTTCCACTGCACCACCTATTTCCTTAACCACGCAGGATAGGTCGGCTTTCGCTGCTACACTTACTGATGATCAATGGGCCAATGTGGTATCCATGGTTAATTCTCAACCTTCTACTAGTAAAGATAGTCTTACTGGTAAGTGGATACTTGATACTGGTGCATCTCATCATATGACAGGAAACAAGGAATTTCTTATTGATCTGAAAAATATTGTGGACTCTCCAATTATACTTCCCAATGGAGTGTCTACTACTGCCACCATGGAAGGACGTTTGGTGTTACGACCAAACTTGATTCTTGACCATGTTCTCTTTGTGCCACAGTTGACTTGCCATTTAATTTCTTTAGCCCTTTTGATCATTGATTTGCAGTGCATGGTCACATTAACTGATAAATTATGTGTGATACAGGACCGCACTACAAGGACTTTGATTGGTGTAGGTGAGCAAAGAGGGGCGGTTTATCTACTATGCAGTGTGTCGCAAGCATAAGCAAATCATACTTCAGTGGCTGATAACTATTTATTGTGGCACAGACGTTTGGGCCATGCTTTAAGTCAGATGATCTCTCTACTTCCTACCATTAATCCTAGTGCTTGTCGTTAATCTAGTCATGAACCTTGTGATGTTTTTTTTTAAAGCTAAGCAGACTCGTGCAACTTTTTCTATTAGTACCAATAAAGCCAATGATCCTTTTGATTTGATTCATTGTGATGTATGGGGCCCTTACAGTATTTCCTCTTCATGTGGTGCTCATTATTTTTTAACTGTCGTTGATGATCATTCTCGTGGAGTTTGGGTATATTTAATGGCCGATAAAACAGAGGTGGTGAGGAAATTTCAGAATTTTTGTGCAATGGCAAAAACACAATTTAAAAAGTGTGTGAAAATTGTTCGCAGTGACAATGGGACAGAGTTTAAGCCTTTGCAGCCTTATTTTGTTGATAATGGTATTGAATTTCAAACCTCTTGTGTAGGCACGCCTCAACAAAATGGGTGTGTTGAGCGCAAACATAGACACATCCTTAATGTGGGTCGTGCTCTACGTTTCCAAGCTAATCTCCGTTTTCAGTTTTGGGGAGAATGTATTCTAACGGCGGCTTATATTATCAATAGGACACCCACTACTTTACTTCATGGTAAAACCCCCTATGAAATTTTACACGGGAAAATGCCCCCATATTCTCATTTTCCTGTTTTTGGGTGCTTATGTTATGCTCGTCATGTTCCCCGTGACAAAAATAAGTTCAGTCCCCGCAGTAAAAAATGTGTATGTTATTGGGTATCCTCATGAGAAGAAGGGGTGGCGTGTTTTTGACTTGGAAAGCCATGAAATTTTTGTGTCTCGTGATGTTGAGTTTTATGAAAATAATTTTCCTTTTCCTACGGACCCATCACCTGATACTTCCTTGCCTACATTTACTATACCTTCTCCTGCTGCATATGAGGGGGCTCCATCCACTCCACTCGAAGGTTCGAGTGTTGCTTCCCCCTACCATCTGCAACTGATATGATATCTTCTCATGATACTTCCAGCATAGATGACAGGGGGAGTGGCAATATAGCCACGATCGATCATAGGGGGAGTGTACCACTAGATTCCTCTGATCTGATTACTCCAGTGTCTACTGATGTTCCGTCATCTACACCAGTTCTTCCAACATCATCGGTTCGACGTTCTGAACGAATCCGTCAACTGAGTACCAGGTTGCGAGATTATGTTTGCCACACTGCTCGTCATCTTGACCCCTCGCCTCCGCTCACCGCTCCATCTTTGTCCTCAAGTACTCCTTATCCATAACTAATTATGTGACTTGTGCTAATTTTTCTGCAAATCATACACGGTTCCTTGCAGCTATTTCTGGTACTATTGAGCCCACTCGTTTCTCTGATGCTGTTCAAGATCCCCGTTGGCGTGATGCTATGGCTAAGGAAATTGTAGCTCTTGAAAAAAATGGTGCTTGGACTATTGAGGATCTTCATAAAGGGAAGAAAGCTATTGGGTGTAATTGGGTGTACAAAATAAAATATAATTCTGATGGCTCAATTGAACGGTTTAAAGCAAGGTTGCTTATTTTTGGGAATAATCAAATTGAAGGAATTGATTTTACCGAGACTTTTGCTCCTGTTGCTACGATGGTTTCAGTCCGTGTATTTTTGGCTGTCGCTGTTATTCGAGGGTGGGAGTTGCATCAGATGGATGTACACAATGCTTTCCTTCATGGTGATTTAGATGAAGAGGTCTACATGCAACTTCCACCAGGATTCTCTTCCTCAGCAACTGGCAAGGTTTGTCGTCTTCGAAAGTCCTTGTATGGGCTTCGCCAAGCTCCGCGTAATTGGTTTGCTAAACTTGCTGGTGCTCTTCGGTCTTTTGGCTTTGTGCAATCATATGCTGATTACTCCTTATTTACTTATATAAAGGGTGATGTCTCTTTGCATGTTTTGGTTTATGTCGATGATTTGATTATTGCTGGAAATAATTCAGCTGCCATTGCTAGCTTTAAGGCTTAT
Organism: Tetragonia tetragonoides; assembly: GCA_038025085.1. Lineage (NCBI taxonomy): Eukaryota > Viridiplantae > Streptophyta > Magnoliopsida > Caryophyllales > Aizoaceae > Tetragonia > Tetragonia tetragonoides. The sequence goes on from CM076143.1 coordinate 40,127,278, forward strand.
TTGAGTCGGTGTTTTCATATGAAGGATCTTGGTTTCTTAAAATATTTTCTTGGCATCGAGATTGCTCGTGGACCTCATGGGTTATTTCTTTCTCAACGTAAGTACACATTGGACATCTTATCTGAAACTGGTTTACTGGCGGCCAAGCCTGCTGACTTCTCGATTGAGCAAAACCATCAACTTGCTCTTGATGATGGCCCGTTATTTGAGGACCCGGCTAGGTATCGTCGTCTCGTTCGGAGACTTATCTACTTGACTATCACTAGACCCGAACTTTGTTATGCAGTTCATGTTCTAGCCCAGTTCATGCAGGCTCCACATATCGGTCATTGGGATGCTGCTATCCGTGTACTTCGTTATTTAAAGTCTCATCCTGGTCAAGGAATTGTCTCGCACCGTGATAGTGCACTACATCTTAATGCTTACTGTGACTCTGATTGGGCCAGTTGCCCTTTAACTCGGCGTTCGATAACTGGTTATTTTATTCTTCTTGGTTCTTCTCCTATTTCATGGAAGACAAAGAAGCAACCTACTGTATCCAGATCCTCAGCTGAAGCCGAGTATCGCTCAATGGCTGTTACCAGTTGTGAGTTAACTTGGCTCAAATCTTTGCTCAAATCTCTTGGTGTTCATCATCCTCAGCCTATGAGGCTATTTTGTGACAGCAAGGCCGCTTTACATATTGCTGCCAATCCAGTTTTTCATGATCGCACGAAACATATTGAAGTTCATTGTCATTATGTTCGTGATCAAATACAGGCAGGCAATATTGTTACTTCTCCTGTTCGAACAACTGAACAACTCGCTGATATATTCACTAAGGCTCTTGGCAAGACTCAATTCGTGTATCTTCTTCGCAAGTTGGGCATTCAAGATCTTCATGCGCCAACTTGAGAGGAAGTATTGGGAGCTTATTTTGTAATTATTCTGTTAATATTTTGTTGCACATATTTAGGAGTTTTGCTGTATCTTAGGAGTCCTTATTTAGGAGTCTTTATTTTAGGCACCTCTTCCTATTCCTTCTGTTATTTTTCTTGTATATATATTAAACCTTTTCTGAGCAAAGTAATTAAAAGGGAAAAACCTTCTTGTCTCCTTTCTCTAAGTTTTCAGAAAGCCTAAGTTCAAACCCTCGTCTGGTCCTAATGATGAAACCAAGTGCTTCTACTGCAATGAGCTTGGGCATTGGAAGAGGAATTACAAGAAATATTTGGAGGATCTGAAGAAGAATAAGGGAAGTGTTCCTTCAACTTCAGGTAAATGTTATGTTATAGAAGTAAATGTATTTACTTCTTCAAATTCTACTTCTTGGGTATTAGATACCGGATGTGGTGCTCGCATTTGTGCAAATGTGCAGGGACTAAAGAGAAGTAGAAAGTTGGCAAAAGGTGAAGTGGACCTGCGCGTTGGAAATGGAGCAAGAGTTGCTGCGTTATCTCTAGGAACATTTTATTTATGTTTGCCATCTGGATTGGTTTTAGAACTCAATAATTGTTATTATGTATCTGCCATTAGCAGAAATATTATTTGTGTTTCAGTTTTGGACTTGGAAGATTTTGTCTTTGTGATTAAGAACAAATGTTGTTCCTTTTATAAAGATAATACGTTTTATGGTAGCGGTCCAATGAAAAATGGCCTTTATGTTCTAGACCCTAAAATTCCAGTTTATAACATAACTACAAAGAGGCTCAAATCAAATGACTCTAACCCAACTTACCTTTGGCATTGTCGTCTTGGACATATAAATGAGAAGCGTGTTCAAAAGCTCCATAATGATGGACTTTTAAACTCATTTGACTTTGAGTCATTTGAAACATATGAGTCTTGTTTATTAGGGAAGATGACTAAGGCACCTTTCACTGGTCACATTGAGAGAGCAAGTGATTTATTAGGCCTCATACATACTGATGTATGCAGACCATTAAGCACAATGGCTAGAGGAGGTTACCACTACTTCATTACCTTTACTGATGACTTCAGCAGGTATGGTTATGTCTACTTGATGAGGCATAAATCTGAATCCTTTGAAAAGTTCAAGGAGTTTCAGTATGAAGTACAAAATCAACTTGAAAAAAAGATTAAAACCCTTCGATCGGATCGAGGGGGTGAGTATCTAAGCCAAGAGTTCGATAGTCATTTGAAGGATTGTGGAATTGTTTCACAACTCACCTCTTCAGGTACACCACAATGGAATGGTGTATCAGAGAGGAGAAATTGAACTTTGTTAGACATGGTTCGATCAATGATGAGCCTTACTAGTCTTCCAATATCTTTTTGGGGATATGCTCTTGAGACAGCAGCGTTCACACTTACAGGAGTCCATCAAAATTAGTAGAAAAGACACCATATGAGAAATGGACGGAAAAAGTTCCCAGCTTGACTTTTCTAAAGATTTGGGGTTGTGAAGCTTATGTAAAACGTTTACTTTCTGATAAGCTTGGACCTAAATCTGATAAATGCTTCTTTGTGGGAAATCCTAAAGAAACTAAAGGATATTACTTTTACCATCCCACCGACAACAAAGTGTTTGTGGCTCGACACAGTGTCTTCTTAGAAAGAGAGTTTCTTTCTAAAGGAACCAGTGGGAGTAAAGTGCAACTCGAAGAGGTTCGAGAGTCACAGGAGAGTACTCCAATTTCTGAGGAGACTCAAAGTAGTTTACAAGATGTTGTAGTAGTTGCACCTATGGCACCATCCCCTCGTAGGTCTGAAAGAGTGCGCCGAGAACCCAATAGATATGGTTTCTTGGTGACTGAACATCGTCATATATTATTAATAGAGGATGATGAGCCTACGACCTACACGGAAGCAATGATGGGCCAAGTTTCCGACAAATGGCTTCAAGCCATGAAATCTGAAATGGCTTCCATGTATGAAAACAAAGTATGGACTTTGGTAGACCCACCCGATGGCGTAAAAACCATTGAGTGTAAATGAGTTTTCAAGAAGAAAATTGACATGCATGGGAATGTTTATATATTCAAGGCACGATTGGTGGCAAAAGGTTATAATCAAATTGATGGGATAAATTATGATGAAACCTTTTCGCCCGTCGCAATGCTTAAATCCATTAGGATACTCCTTGCCATTGCTGCATATTATGACTAAGAGATATTGCAAATGGATGTGAAGACAACTTTCCTTAATGGAAACCTAGAAGAGGATGTGTACATGACACAACCCGAGGGATTCACATCACCAGGAGAAAAGGTATGCAAGTTTCAGCGATCTATTTATGGATTGAAGCAGGCATCCAGGAGTTGGAATCTTCGCTTCAATGAGGCAATCAAAGAGTTTGATTTCCTTAGATGCGAAGAGGAACCTTATGTTTACAAGAAGGTTAGTGGGAGCGCTGTGGTATTCTTGGTCTTATATGTGGACGACATATTACTGATTGGAAATGATATTCCTACACTTCAGTCAGTCAAGGCCTTTTTGGGAAAGTGTTTCTCAATGAAAGACATGGGAGAGCAACCTATATCTTGGGGATTAGGATCTATAGAGATAGATCAAAAAGACTCTTGGGCTTAAGCTAGAGTACCTATATAGATAAGTTGTTGAAAAGGTTCAACATGCAAGATTCCAAGAAAGGTAATCTTCCCATGTCACATGGCATAACTCTTAGCAAGACTCAGTTTCCTTCGACACAAGATGAGCGAGATCGCATGAGTAGAATTCCTTATGCTTCTGCTACAGGGTCTATCATGTATGCCATGATGTGTACTCGTCCTGACGTTGCTTGTGCTTTGTGCATGACGATTAGATACCAATCTAATCCAGGTGAAAGTCACTAGGTCGCAGTCAAGAGCATCCTCAAGTACTTAAGAAAGACTAAGGATGTATTTCTTGTCTATGGTGGTGAAGAGGAACTCACTGTAAGTGGTTACACTGATGTAAGCTTCCAAACGGATAAGGATGATTCCTGATCGCAGTCAGGATTTGTATTCATTATGGATGGAGGAGCAGTTTGTTGGAAGAGTTCCAAACAAGATACAGTTGCTGATTCTACAACAGAAGCCGAGTATATTCCTGCTTCTGAAGCAGCAAAATAAGCAGTGTGGATTCGAAAATTCATCATTGAACTTGGGGTGATACCTAATAGTTCGAATCCAATGGACCTTTATTGTAACAGTAATGGGGTCATAGCACTGGCGAAGGAGCCTAGGGATCATCAGAAAACTAGGCATATACTCAGACGTTACCATTTGATACGAAGCTTTGTACAAATGGGAGATGTCAAGGTGTGCAGAGTATCATCGGAGATGAACATTGCTGATCCGCTGACTAAGCCTCTACCACAGGATAAGCATGAGCGTCATACTATTACACAAGGACTTAGATTCATAAATGATTGGTCTCTGTCCTAGTGGGAGGTTTATCTTGTGACTTATGTTCGATTTATTTATTACTGTCCCAATGAATAATTTATATGATGTAGATCATCAAGTATGTGACTTGATTGTGAGACTCTATTGTTATAAATATAATTATTCTAAAAATTGTCTGTAGTCAGTTATCATTATTTGTGGGAATTTGATAACTATTGAGACTATCATGTGGATTGATTGATGACCAAGTTTCACAGGTCATAATTATGAGATATGAAATTGATCACATGGATAAATGTTGGAGAACATTGTATTGGGCCGACCCATTTCAAAAACATTGAAAGGATTGTTATATAAGTGTCATCAATGTTTTTCATATGCAACTTTTAATTTGATCCTTTGACCTGAACTCACCATGGTTTCCTACATGATGTTTAGCATATCTTGATATTGTCAAACGTTAATCCTTAATCGGATGACTACAAAGATAATTTAATGATGTGTTGTAAGTCATGAGGAGGAATGTGAGTGAGCAAGATGGGATTTGTCACTCTCATATAACGGGAGTTAGATATCTGTGGGCCCCTCGATGAGTTTAATTGTGAAATGCATGGTCGTGCTCAAAATGGATTGAAAGTCGATCGTTTGTTTAAACAGTTTAAACTGCGGAATCGAGAAAGTCATAATTGAACTATATAGGGATGACACTACTCCTTCCTTATGGTCAATTTAGGTATCATATAACAAAGGGATCATCGGTATATGATTAGCTATAGTGCAAGTGAGAGATTGCTGGATTTGCCCTATGAACTAATCACTGCATTATTGGTTGGACTATGGAAACCGATCTTTACTTAATATGGGTAATCGTAATGTTTTGCTAGAAACCAATTACGATTTGTGGGCCCGAAAAGAGTTTTGGACTTACTGCCACATTAAGTAAACCAGCAGGGTCGCACACTTGACATGCTCGTTTTATTAGAAGGGTCTAATTCGGATTAGTCCCATCACACACTTAACCTAATCAGCCCTCTTGCCTCCCTATATATATCGTGAATCCTGATCAGTTAGGATACACGTGATAATCAGTTTTCACGAAACCCTAACTGTGTGTCATTAGAGTAAGGAGAGAATGGAGGTTGTGAACGAGATCGCTATACTAGCATACTGACGTGTGGATTCGGGCCTGTGTGTGGATACTAGTTGAGGTACGACATCTGACGTGTTCATCCATACCCAACCACTGTTCATCCAACCAGCGACCAAAGGATTGAGGTAGGATTTCGAATAAGTATTTAATTACAGTAATCACACGTTTTTTCTGGGTTAATCGAATTTCTATAATGCATGTATGATCATGTTAGTAGTTAGAAATTCCTTCACTTGGGCTCTCCCAGGGGCTTATTTAGCCCAAGGGGTCGCCCATTTCACTCAAAGACGGCTCGCCATCATAGGGGCTTTTCTTATTATTATTTTCGTATATTGGATATATACATTTGAGGTTAGTTAGCTTCATACCTTGTAGCAAAGTTGGCTAGATCTATTGTTGCATTGGTACCAAATTTTGTTGCTATTTTGTGTTTGATATCTTCAGGGAGAGACATGTATGTTAAGGTTGTAAGCATTTTGTTTTTTGTTTGGGTGGTTTATGATACCCATTTGTAATCATGGAAGTAGTTTTTTTTTTTTTTTTTTTTTTTAAATGTTTTCTGATATGTTAGATAATTTATAGTAGTATTTATGTTATAGGTGTGTTCAGAGGCATGTTTTTCCTTTTTGAACTCGGGTCATCTCATTTCCTTTTATATGGTGTCTATAAATTTATTGATTAGCGTTAGATAGTTTTTCCCCTTTTTTTTTTTTTTTTTGGAAAAGGCAAGATAACCAGGTTAACGCACCGGTTAATCTAAAGTGTCCTTTACCAATAAATTGGTAATGGACTGGTCAAAAGGAGTTGACCAGATATGAAGCGAGGAGCACGAATGTACCAAATGAGCCAGATAATCAGCTACGGCATTTGCTTCCCGGAAGCAGTGAAGAACCTCAACTCTATCAAAGAAATGCAGGTCCTTCTTGGTATCAATGATAATGTTTTCAATCTCTCATGGTATATGTCATTCTGCTCTGATTGCCTTTATGACCGCTAGATTATCGCCTTCAATAGTGATGCTTTTAAATCCCTTTTCTCGCGCAAGCTTGACTCCTTCACGTAATCCGATAGCTTTGGCCATAAGAATGTATCCTGTACCACAAGAACGAGCTCCCATAAAAATAGGTTCACTGTTCGCATTACGAAGGATGAAACCTGCAGCCGCTTCTGAATCATTGACTTTGGACCCATCAAAATTTAGCTTGATATAGTCTTGGCGCGGAGGGTGCCAAGAAATATTCACTCTTGGTCCCTTTTTTTTCCCTTTTTCTATGAAAAGCACCTCTAGTGTCAAATTCAAAGCTCTTATGTGCTAAGGCTTTCCACTCAATAAAACTAGTTTTAACCGAGACTGCTATCTGAGAGGGGGTTGTTGATAGCTCATCAAACTGTATCTTGTTCCGAGCAAATCAGAACATCCACCAAGTCATTATGAGAAGCACTAAATCCCATTCTGACAAAGTATTCTTTAAAGAGTTTAAATTTTCAATGAGGGAAAGATTCTGGTGTATGTGCAAATTAATTTTCACATCACAAAGTACCTCAGTTTCTATCAGTGTTTGAATAAAAGACGAACAATGGAAAAATAAGTGGACTTTATCCTCACTATGAAAGTTGCAAAAAACACATTCCTGTGGAATAAAGATATGGCTTTGTTCGAGACGAATTTTTGTTGGTAAGCCGTCTAGGCATAATTTCCAAAAGAAAATTTTAATTTTTGATAGTTTTTCCCCTATGATTACTTAGGATTCCTATCTTTATGGTGTATCACACTTGCCATTTAGTCTGTGTATGACTATATGTCTTTAAGTATTTGTATTTAGTGATTCATTAACTTGATTTTTTCATTTATGGAGTTACAGGTTAGGTTCTATTTTCTCTTGGTGTGTTGTTAAGATTCTTTTGTTTTAACAGTGAATTTTTTTTTCTAGCTTTTGTTTTCTGTGTTAGTTGTATTTACGAAATAATTGCACCGGCTGGTTTCTTTGTTTTTTTTTTGTTTTTTTTTTTTGAAATTTGAGGTTTTTATTGTATCTTATTCTCTTTGTACCTTTGTTCCCTTATTTTTTAATGTTGAATTCGTGTTGACCTTTGTATAAGGGAATGATACTTTGATGATGATGTGTTGGGGGTCCTCATTGATGTAAGAAGCAATGAGCATTTTTACAATTTGATAGAGTATTGCCATCTATCAGTTATGCGTAGTGGTGGTAAATTCTTTTCATATGTGTTCTACATGTATGTGAAGGTTGTAAGCATTTTCTTTTTTATTTGGGTGGTTTATGATACCCATTTGTGAGCATGGTACTAATTTTTTTTTATAATGTATTCAGATATATTAGACAATTTATAGTAGTAATTATATTATAGGTGTGGTTAGAGTAATTTTTGTTTGTTTTTTCAATTTGAGGTTTTTATTATCTTATTCTCTTTGTAGCTTTGTTCTCTTTTTTTTTTAATGTTGAATTCGTATTGACCTTTGTATAAGGGAATTATACTTTGATGATGAGGTGTTGGGGCTCCTCTTTGATGTATGAAACGATGAGTATTCTTGCAATTTGATATAAAGTACTGCCCCCTATTTTTCCCAAACTATGATGATCACCCCCTGTTTTTTTTTGTTCTTGTCATGTTTAACTCATATTGAACTTGAATTTAATAAGCAAATTTATTTAATTGAAAGATGATTTTTTGATTGACATAAGCAACTAACGATTTAACAATGTATTTACTGAGAAGTAGATGTACTATGAATCTTAACTATGTCTAAATGATATGTTGATCTCTCTCTTATGTAGTTTGATTGAACTTTCTACATTTCTTCCAAGTTGAAGTCTTCGATTACCAAGCCATATATCTCCTTCAAAAGTTTGACGCCTCTCTTTGCTGCATCTTGTTCTGCGTCATACTTTTGGTTGTGTATGCCTATTATTGGTGTGTTCTCGCCATCCTCTCATGAGAGTTCTAATGTTACCACATATGGACGTAGTCTCTCTCTTGGTTCCAGAGAATAAGTTGCTTTTGGTAGACCAAGTGTCCTCAATATTTGGTTCAGAATGATCTTGAAAGATATGTTGATAACTTTTGTTGCCTTTGCCATTTCTGCATGCAATATGGGACGTTTTATAAGTATTAGTTAGTTTGAATGTTACTGGACCTTTTTTTTGGTTACAAAGGTTATTAAAAAATCTATTATACCACATTTTAAATATATTTCCAAGTTTCACCTTGAAACAAAATACACTTAGTTCGCCCCAAAAAACAAACCAAATACACTTTGAAATGATTGTATTTGATTTCTCAATAACCTTGGCTGTTGTTTCCTGTTTTGAATTAGGAGTGGCTTTGAACAGTGCAATTTAGATCTATATTTAGTTGCTTTTGCAAATTTTTTTCCCACTTTCAAACTAAGAGGAGAGAAACTTTTGAGATGCCAGTACATTATTTAACCTTCTTTATGGGCTCCAATTCTATTATTACTCTAACTTTAATTAAATTGTAAATAATATATGAAATTTAATGGATGTAAACAATATTACTGTACTCCTAATAAAAGATTCTGTCACTTAGTTAACAAATAGGACTTACGCTTATAAAACAATCAACAGTTTTATTTTTCGTAGTTGTTTCAAATGAAACTCATGCAATCAAACAAAACAATTTATAAACGATAAAGGTACGTTGTTAATGATATCTTGGAGTAGTATGACTGTTTTTTGGCCCTGGCTTGCACTATTCAAAATTTTAAACTATTTATTGGGACTCTTGGTTGCACATATCAGTTATGTTCCTTTAAATTTCTAAACACACAAAGAAACCAATAGCATAAGTATGTGTGAGTTTGGTGACTTACCGAGTGAAAGAACTTTTTTGTGGTCGTCTGGAGTGTATGATCTTGTTAGCCTTCTTTTCTGGTGCATTGTAGTTTCTTATTGAGTTAATGCACCTTGTAGAAGTTGGTTATATAGTTAAATGAACACGTGAGTTAATGGTTGACGGAAATGAAAAGTTGTAATTAAATGATTGGGGCCTTTATGTTTGAGAAGTGAAGCATTAGATTGCAATTAAGCACAATAAATATGGCTGTTATTTTATAGAATAGGATTCTATGGAGTATTAATGGTTGTTTTTTTTTTATTATTTAATCTCTTTTGTATATAGGCATGCCACTAGTTTTTCCTCAATTGGATGTAGATTGTTGGGGGTATTTAGGAGTCTATTTCACTAAATGACCCTAAACATGTTGTTTATTTTTGTTCTTGGACATTATATTCAACTAAATCTGTTTATATATATTTTTTTTTAATTTACACATAAGTTAATGTGGACACATACATTTAAACCTTTTCATGTTTAGTATGTGTTGGTTGTGAAGAGGGTGTGTTGCTCTATTTTTTTTTTTTAAGCTTTGTGTTTTTTTTATTTATTTATTTCCCCATTAACTAACTTTTTATTTATTTTTGTCGTCGATCTTTTCTGATTTGTCATAGCATGTATGTTGTTTTGTCTTGTGCTCCCTAAACTCTCCATATCCCATTAAAACACCTTGCATCCAGTTCAAGCGTTCTCTATTTTGTTTTTCTTAATTAATTTTTGTTCTACACTTAGATATTGGGATGGTTAACTTAATTAGGTGTTGCCTTGGATAATACCTACAGCTATTGGTTATGTAGTTATACAGTTTCATAGGTGTATGAGCATTGGTTTCATTATTTTTGCTTTTTTGTTTATTTTCCTGAGTAGGTTTGGTGAAAGAGTTCAGTCTTTGTAGAGACGTTATCCATGTAGAGCATGTGTGATACCCCAATATTTTCTATAATTATAATATCGATTTATAATTCATTTATAAATAGTTTCGGAGATTTAAATCGTATATTTATTTAACGATTCGTTTTACTCAAATTAAGCCATATTAATATTAATTATTATTATGAAAATTTCGGGATTTAAAATTATCAAATTGAGGGATTTAGTTAAAATGGTTTTGTATATGAATAAGGCTTATTCATATTGTTTTAATTGGTTTTAATTAGCATTTAATTAGTTTTAATTATTTTTAATTAGCAATTAAATCAGAAAATAATCCTAATTCTAGTAGGGTTTGACTTTCCTTGACTAAGCATCTATTTAAGCTAAGAGATGAGTCAATTGATCAGTTTACAAAACTGAGCCAAAAGCCCTAATTATCTTCTCTCTCTCTTTTCTCTCTCTCTCCACCGCACACCTCTCTCTCTCTCTCCCCCTGCTGTCGTCGGCCACCAGGCTAGCACCGCCTCCTCTTCCTCCCTCCGATGAGCCGCCCTTCCCCCTCTCTTTCTTTCTCTCTCTTTCCCTTTCTCTCTCCCCGTACTCTGTTTTCCCCCTCCCATGTTTTTCACCGAGGCGCGACTGTCGCGCCACCGCCGCGCTACCAGGCCGCGCCTGGGTGGTCGCCGGTGAGTGGCCGACGCGACGGGACCTTGCCCGTCGCTCCTCCCCCTCTCAGTCGCTCTCTCTCTCCCTCGCGAACTCTCTCTCGCGATCTCTCTCTCCCTCTCTCCTCCGTCGCTGGTGTTCCGGCGAGCCACCGCCTACCATGGTGGTCGGTGGGTGGTGGTCTTGGTGATGGGCTAGGTCGTGGGTCCCCATGCTTGGTGTATCACGGCCTAGACTCGAAAAATCGATTAGGGTTTCGTTTAATATTTTCGTTTTAATTAATTTCGTATTTTCAGTATTTTTCAATAATTGTTTTTATTTTTTCTGTACTCGTTTGGAGTCCAAATCAGGATTTTCAAAATCCTATATTTGTTGGAATAAATCAAGGAATTTAATAAAAATATTACTTTACAGTTTTAAAACTGTTAGGATTTTCGTATTTATTAATTATTTCTCGATAAATATTTTTAATTAGGACCAAACGGACAAGCGTGATCGGGTTGTGATTATCCAAGTTACCTACTTCTTACTGAGCATTTTTTAGGTAAGTGATTGTGCCTACCTCTTTCCAAAGCCCCATCAAAACTATTTTGATGTGTTATGTGCTAATTGATTATTATTGTGAATTTAATATGCGAAGCATGATTAAATTATATCGATGTTAATTATGAGAATTTAAAATATATTCTTCGCTGTAAATATGATTTATATTGAGTATGATAAGTTTATAATATTTCGTTAATTAATTAGTTCATATGCTAATTAATGTTTAATTATGGCGATGTTGAATTTCTAATATTATTATGATATAATAATATGTGCTATTTGGAATGGGATATTATTGAGTGCTACTGAGAATCTACTATTATATTGGATGGTTTATTTGTGAAAGTGTAATTTTTGGATATCATGATTTACTGTCGAGGTGCTGCCGAAATTTCGTTAGACATATATGAGCATGACTATTGTTAATATGCCCTTATGTCGTAATCGTCGTTATTATTATTCATTATCATGAGCACGAACTAAAGTAGTATGTCGTGGTGTCGTTGTACCACTAGGTCAATTAATGCAAGTAAGTGAATTGAATTAAATGAGAATAAGACTCCTAATGGATCCCTAGGAGTAGTCGAATGATCGAGACTTATCTAATTGATATAGTCTAGGGATGTGTGATTCCCAAGTTACTTCTATGGACACCTCGTAGTGTGTTCGGGATGGATCATTCCCCATTGTTTAATTCTCTACATATCGATTATTATGTTAGAGGTAGTGTGAGTATACACTAGCGTAAGTCCATCGCATGTCTATATCTATCTATGAACAGTAGTATGGGTAATCGTTGTTCTATTCGCTCTCTTATCTCTCTTATCAAGATGGTTTATCTATGTGTGTTCGAATGATCACTAAAGCAAGAATTGCATGTAATTGAATAGCGAGTATGCGTGTGCTTGATTGTATGACTACTTGTGCATGCAAATGAATTTCAATGATTCTTCTAAAACCCAGGTAAGGTTTACGAAAGTGTTTTTACTGGGTATGGACGACGTTTATTCAGTTTATCTGATTTTTGTTTTCTTTTATTTCTTCTCTTTTTCTTCTGTACCTTGTTTTCGTCACGGAAACCAAAGTGCAGGTGTAGCTGAGTGAGGACGGTTTGTTAGAAGGTTGAATGTGGGCTGTTTGTTTACAACTATGGATTTATTGGTTTACCTTGGATTATTTGGGATTTTGGTTTGTGCCCTTGAAGGCAAAGTTGTAATAAAACTATAATGGACTTAAGACCGCTGGATAAACAACTCTGATATTTATGTTTAATTTGTTTAGATGCTACCTTTGATATCTAGTTTTCCTTTCTGCTTAGCATTTACTCCTTAGCAATAAATGTTGCAGTAGCATTCCCTTGGGTTCGTGACGGTTTGGCGGTGTCGAGTCGTGTACAGCGACGTCGATAGTTCCCTGGAAATCGTTGCGAATTCGGGGGTGTTACAAATGGTATCAGATCCAGGTTTAAAAGGTTGCATAGGTTTAATAAATGAATTAATAAAGATTAGTTTCATTTTTGGGAAAATCAAATATAATTAAAGCCGTTGAGCGTAGTAGTCCTAGAAGATAGGAATTACTTGAAATCACCTTAATTGTGATTTAAATGTTCTTATTGTTTGATTGCCCTTTTGTAGATGGCAATTATTCGTTTGACCGCGATGAAGTCGACTAGAGGTAGAAAACCATGAGCGATGATTGTTGCACTCGAGAACGAGGTGGAGTATGTAGACATCTCCGATAGTGAGCCTACACACGACGAGCGTGACGAGGCCGCGGCTGCCCTTGTGGCGCAAGGCAATGGCGCGCACGAGGTGGACCATCCCACGCCTGATGCTCGTGACGATGACGTTCCAATAGAGCCTAATCACGACTTAGATGCTAACGAGGATCTTGATCCTGAAGAGGAACCTACCGAGTCCGAACCTGAGGCTGACGATGCTCCTGCTGACGAGCCAAGTGTTGAGCCTAACTCTGTGGAACTAGAGATGCGTTTCGAGTATGGAGCTGGTGTCCCTGATTCACCTAGCATGCCAGACTTAGAGGATATTGGTGATGCAAGCGGCAACAACTCTGTACCTCCTTCGCCTACTGCTGATGTGTCTCCTCCTGTTGAGCCTTTCTTTGCCACTGATGCTGAGCTAGATGACATCCGTGCCTACATTGATCGTGCATTCACTACGATCGAGCGTTACGAATATGAGAACCGTACGAGGATACACCATGGTTTCTGGGTAGAACTCTTATTAGCTGGCTTACCCAACCTACATCCTTGGAGAGGTCTCAAGGAGAAGTATGATGATGTGGTACTGAGGAGTGGCTACATCAACGATGGGAAGTATGGCAAAGGCAATCGTTGGGCGCTGACTTTTCAAGGTGTTGGCAATGAGCTATGTTTGTCTGAGTTCGAGTGGAAGGTAAATCACGTTCTAGTGCCTGCTCCAAAGGACATTTGTGAAAGCTGCTGGTCTAAGAAGCGCAAACTCGTGGATAACTTTAGAAGGCGCTTCATGCCTCAAAAGTTTAGAGGTGACGAGCATCCTTACACTCCATGTAGGGAAGTGAAGCCAAGTAAGGATGATGATGATACGCCTCCCGGATCGAAGCAAAACCCAGTTGCTGTTTAGTTATTTTGTTGATTAGAGTAGTTGTTTTGTTTAGAAACATTATTCCACTTTTGTGATGGCCCTGCGTGGTCAAGTTTGATGATGGTGTGTAGTTCCCTAAGCAACAAATATTTTTGACTCTTATTTATTTTGGAATTTATCTTATTGCAAAACTATTTCATTTGATTATATGAAAGTCATTATGATTCGTTTATATCATTGTGTGTCACATATTTGCATGATTGACCAAAAGCATGATTGTTATCTCTTATCGTCGTGACATGATGGGAAATCCATGTCGAAATTATGGCAAATTTTTTATTGAGCATTATCAACTCTCTTGTGAGCCAAGTGCTAAAGCATATCAATATGATTAAGTGTGATTATCTATTACCTTACTAAAATAGTATGGAGCCTCTTTATGTGCATTATGAACATCTTTGTCTATTCATGTGAAACCTACATGTCTAAAGTGTATTGTATGCCTATCGAACTATTACGCATGAGAACTGAGAACAATAAAGCAAGTATGTTGCTTAGACCTACACTGTAAAGTCGATCATCGAAACTTATATGCTATATGCTAAATGTCAAGAGAAAGGTTTCAATTACAACCTACTTCTCTCAATTAGACCTTAATGGGTCGAGATGTGCAAATTGTGTGAATGGTGTTCATACCATTACTTTTATATTCTCAGATTCGCAAAAATGTCAAGCAACGCCGATAGAATCGCTAGACTCGAGGATGGTCTGACCGATGTGGTCGACATCATGGCACGACAAATGGCACGCCAAGAAGAGATGGAAACCGCACAAGCCTCTGTAGCGCGTAGTTTCCGAGATTTTGACGCTCTTAAACCTCCTACGTTCGAAGGTGATGCCGATCCAACAAAGCTGGACACTTGGATCATCGAGTTCGAGAATTTGTTTCTGGCTATAAATCGGCCTAACAACATGAAAGTTAGCTCTGCGACGTACTATCTGAAGGGCGAAGCTAACAAGTGGTGGAATGATGTGAGAACTGATTTACTTGCAATGCCGAACTTTAATTGGGATCATTTTAAGGTAGCCATCCGTGCTAGATTTTATCCTAGTGCTCTACGACGCCTGAAGCAGCGTGAGTTTGAAGGGTTAAGCTAAGACAAGCTGTCTGTGGCCGAGTATGCTGCCAAGTTCAACGAGCTTGCTATTTTTGCTCCTAATCTGCTGACAACTGAAGCTGAGCGAATCGAAAGGTTTGAGGACAGACTGAAATGGGATATTCAACGTTTTTTCGCTGGACAATCTATCACTTTTTAGGAATCCTATGACAAGGCCCTGAACCAGGAGAGGATTGTTGGACGTCGTGACACGCATTTGGGAAAGAACAAGCGCGACGAAGGCAATCCATCGCAATCGAATAACGGCAACAAGAGGCCAAGACCGAATGGCAACAACAGCTACCAAGGTGGTCATAACCACAATGCGAATAGAAATCGTGACTCGAATAGTCATCGAGCTACGATAATGGCCAGAAGGAATACGCCTTGTACTCGCTGTAACAAGACGCATGCCGGTAAGAACTGTCGAGTTGACGTGTTGCAATGCTATGAGTGCAACAAACCAGGTCACAAAGCTTCTGAATGTTGGAGCTGAGGTAGGAATGGTAATGGGCAGAACCGCGATAACAACTACAATCGTGGTGGGAATAACAATGGCTATTGTGGTAATGGTGGTAACTACCGTGGAAACGGGGGTTACAACAACAACAACAACCGCAACAATGCTGCTCCTGCTGTGAACAACCAAGTTCAAGCTCCTGCTACTGCTAATCCCGCGCCGAACAACAACAACAACAATAACAACAACAACAATAATAGAGGGGTTAATGGTAGAATCTTTATGATGAATCGCAATGAAGCAGAAGCAAACCCGAACGTGATCGGTGGTACTTTTCTTGTTCATTCTTTTCCCGCTTTTGTTTTGTGTTGATAGTGGTGCAACGCATTCTGTACTTTCTAAGTGCTTTGCATCTAAGATAGGATATGAACCTAGTTCTGTGTACAGTGCAAATATGAGGATGCCAGATGGATCAATCGCTAAGTGTAAAGCGTTGTATGAAAAGTGTTCGATTAGGATAGCTGGTTCCGATTTACCCGCGGATTTGATTCAGATGGATTTGAAGGACTTTGATGTGATATTGGGAATGGATTGGTTAGCCAAGTATAGGGCTAAGTTAGAGTGCTTTGAACAACGCGTTTCTCTGCGAGGACCTAAAGGTAAGAGGATCACTTACCGAGGAGTAGTGGCCAAGCCTAAGCTGAAGGTGATGGCTACTATGAAGGTTAAAGAGTGCGTGACTAAGGGTGAAGCGATTTACCTTTGTCATGTGGTGAACACGAGCCGCGAGACGGAAGCTTCTCAACCTATTCATTTAGTTTCCGAGTATGCTGACGTGTTTCCAGAATAGATTCCTGGAATTCCTCCACAACGCATTATCGATTTTACGATCGAGCTTGTTCCAGGTTCTGCACCAATCTCAAAAGCACAGTATGGTATGGCACCTGCTGAGATGAAGGAACTGAAAACACAACTTGAGGATTTGTTACAAAAGGGATACATACGTCCGAGTGTATAGCCTTGGGGTGTTCCTATTTTGTTGGTACGGAAGAAGGATGGTAGTATGAGACTATGCATTGACTACCGCGAGTTGAACAAGATCACGATCAAGAATAGATACCCACTTCGCCGAATTGAAGATCTGTTTGACCAACTGCGTGGTGCGTCAATTTTCTCAAAGATAGACATGCGATCAGGATACCATCAGTTGAGGATCTCTGAGCCTGATATTGCGAGGACAATGTTTGGGACGAGGTATGGGCACTACGAGTTCACTATGATGCCTTTTGGATTGACAATGCGCCTGCAAAGTTTATGGACTTGATGAACCGTACGTTCCTGCCTTACCTAGACCAGTTTGTTGTAGTCATTCGATGATATTCTGGTTTACTCGAAGAACGCCAAGGAGCATGAGCAACATCTACGTACTGTTTTGGAGATTCTACGAAGACATCAACTTTACGCCAAGTTGTCTAAGTGTGAGTTTTGGTTAGACACGGTATCTTTCTTAGGACACGTGGTGTCTAAGGATGGAGTGGCCGTAGATCCAGAGAAGATTCGAGCTGTTACAGATTGGCCAAGACCAACGACTATGACCGAAGTTAGAAGTTTTCTTGGACTTGCTGGATATTATAGACGATTTGTGGAAGGTTTCTCAAAGATTGCGCAACCAATCACGAATTTGATGAAGAAAATGACAAAGTTTGTATGGTCCGACAAGTGTGAGACTGCTTTCCAAGAGTTGAAGAAACGTCTTACAAGTGCACCTATTTTGACATTGTCGTCCGGAGCGGAAGGATATGAGGTTTACAATGACGCGTCTAAGCATGGCTTAGGGTGTGCTTTGATGCAACACGGAAAGGTTGTGGCTTACGCCTCACGACAACTAAAGAAGCATGAAGACAACTATCCTATGCACGATCTAGAACTTGCTGTTGTCGTATTTGCATTGAAGATTTGGCGCCATTACCTGTATGGTTCCGCAGTCAGGATGTTTACTGATCACAAGAGTCTCAAGTATATCTTTATGGAAAAAGAGTTGAACATGCGCCAAAGGAAATGGCTAGAACTTCTGACGGAGTACGACATTGATATCCAGTACCATGAGGGTAAAGCGAACGTAGTCGCTGATGCTTTGAGTAGGAAGACTCGACATTCGTTAAACACTGCTTTAGTGCTTCCTAAGGAGATCATACGTGACTTGCAAAGTATCGAGGTGGAGATTGTGTTTCAAGGTGATGTTCAATGTACCTTAGCACATATGACTGTTCGACCAACACTGCTTGAAGAGATCAAAGATAAACAAAGTGGTGATGAGGATCTTCAGCGGATTCTAAACCACAAAGACGAGGGTAGGTCCGAGGACTTCACTTTGGGCCAAGATGGAATTATGAGATTTCGAGAACGTGTTTGCGTACCCAATGACCTAGATATCAAAAGTCAGATTCTGGGTGATGCTCATAATACACCGTATTCTGTACATCCTGGTGGAGATAAGCTTTACAAAGATCTTCGCCAAGTGTTCTGGTGGAAAGGTATGAAACAAGATGTCGCTGAGTTCGTAGCGAAGTGTTTGACATGTCAGAAAGTCAAGATCGAGCACAAGAGACCGGGTGGAATGGTACAATCACTGGAAGTTCCAACTTGGAAATGGAATTCGATTTCTATGGATTTTGTCATGGGTTTACCTTTGACACAAAAGAAGAACAACGACATTTGGGTGGTTGTAGATAGTTTGACGAAGGTCGCACGATTCATCCCTATGCACGACACGTGGGAAATGGAGAAACTGGCTAACGCATACGTCAAGGAGGTCATGAGACTTCATGGTATACCTGAAGATATTGTTTCTGATAGAGACTCGAGATTTCTCTCTAACTTTTGGCAGAAATTACAAGAAGCTTTCGGAAGCAAATTGAAGTTTAGTACCGCTTTTCATCCTGCAACAGATGGCCAGACGGAAAAGACAATCCAGACTCTAGAGGATATGCTTCGAGCGTGTGCCCTCGAATACCAAGGTTCGTGGGATAAACACATTCCGTTGATCGAATTTTCTTACAACAATAGCTATCATTCCAGCATTCATCGAGCGCCATATGAAACCTTGCATGGTAGGAAGTGTAGATCGCCTGTATGTTGGAACGACATTAGCGAGACTGCAGTTTTGGGTCCTGATATGATCCAGTAGACTGTCGACATTGTGAAGGTGATTCAGACGAAGATGCGAAGTGCACAAGATCGCCAAAAATCATATGCAGATAGAGGTCGTAGACCTGAAGAATTTGAGGTGGGAAGCAAGCTACTTTTGCTAGTATCTCCTACCAAGGGTGTTATGCGTTTTGGTCGTAAGGGGAAGTTAAGTCCTCGTTACATTGGACCTTACGAGATCCTAGAGAGGATTGGTGAAGTTGCTTATCGTCTAGCTTTACCTGTGGAACTTGAGAAAGTCCACAATGTCTTTCACGTCTCTCAACTGAAGCGAAACGTACATGATCCAACTCATGTCGTTCAACCTGAAATGATCGAACTTGACGAGAGTTTGACATATGAAGAATGTCCGATCGAGATCACCGACCGCAAAGAGCGCTCGACTCGCACAAAGACTATTTCGATTGTGAAAGTTAATTGGTCCCGTCATGGTCAAGAAGAGGCAACATGGGAAGCTGAATCCACGATGCGCGAGAAGTACCCAGAACTCTTTCTCGAAGGTACTAATTCCATTCGACTTTCGGGATGAAACCCTCTTTAAGGAGGGTAGAATGTCACACCTAGTAATTTCGTGTTTTGTTTACCGCTTTGCACGAGTTGCATGTTCTAGAATTGCATGCTGCACTGCTAATCGACCTAGATCACAACCGTAGTACACGCATTGCATTGTCGTTGTCCTAAAATCGATTTATACCTTCGTATGGGTAAACTCGTTTCGTCGTTGAGAAGTGATTACTTCATGTTTCAAGTTTCGGGACGAAACTTCTTTTAAGGAGGGTAGAATGTGATACCCCAATATTTTCTATAATTATAATATCGATTTATAATTCATTTATAAATAGTTTCGGAGATTTAAATCGTATATTTATTTAACGATTCGATTTACTCAAATTAAGCCATAATAATATAATTATTATTATGGGAATTTCGGATTTATAATTATCAAATTGAGGGATTTAGTTAAAATGGTTTTGTATATGAATAAGGCTTATTCATATTGTTTTAATTGGTTTTAATTAGCATTTAATTAGTTTTAATTGTTTTTAGTTAGCAATTAAATCAGAAAATAATCCTAATTCTAGTAGGGTTTGACTTTCCTTGACTAAGCACCTATATAAGCTAAGAGATGGGTCAGTTGATCAGTTTACAAAACTGAGCCAAAAGCCCCAATTCTCTTCTCTCTCTCTCTCAGGCTATTCTCTCTCTCTTTTCTCTCTCTCTCCACCACACACCTCTCTCTCTCTCTCTCCCCCTGCTGTCGCCGGCCATTAGGCCAGCACCGCCTCCTCTTCCTCCCGCCGGTGAGCCACCCTTCCCCCTCTCTTTCTTTCTCTCTCTTTTCCTTTCTCTCTCCCCGTACTCTGTTTTCCCCCTCCCCTGTTTTTCGTCGAAGCGCGACTGTCGCGCCACCGCCGCGCCACTAGGCCACGCCTGGGTGGTCGCCGGCGAGTGGCCGACGCGACGGGACCTTGCCCGTCGCTCCTCCCCCTCTCAGTCGCTTTCTTTCTCCCTCGCGAACTCTCTCTCTCTCGCGATCTCTCTCTCTCTCTCTCTCTCTCTCTCTCTCTCTCTCTCTCTCTCTCTCTCTCTCTCCTCCGTCGCCGGTGCTCCGGCGAGCCACCGCCGACCATGGTGGTCGGTGGGTGGTGGTCTTGGTGATGGGCTAGATCGTGGGTCCCCATGCTTGGTGTATCACGGCCTAGACTCGAAAAATTGATTACGGTTTCGTTTAATATTTTCGTTTTAATTAATTTCGTATTTTCAGTATTTTTCAATAATTGTTTTTATTTTTCCTATACTCGTTCGGAGTCCGAATCCGGATTTTCAAAAGCCTAGATTGGTTGGAATAAATCAAGAAACTTAATAGGATTATAAGTTTACAGTTTCAGTACTGTTTGGATTTTCGTATTTATTAATTATGTCTCGATAATTGTTTTTAATTAGGACCAAACGGACAAGCGTGATCGGGTTGTGATTAGCCAAGTTACCTACTGCTTAGTGAGCGTTTGTTAGGTAAGATATTGTGCCTACCTCTTTCCAAAGCCCCACCAAAACTATTTTGATGTGTTATGTGCTAATTGATTATTATTGTGAATTTAATATGCGAAGCATGATTAAATTATATCGTCCTTAATTATGAGAATTTGAAATATATTCTTCGCTGTAAATATGATTTATATTGAGTATGATAAGTTTATAAAGTTTCGTTAATTAATTGGTTCATATGCTAATTAATGTTTAATTATGGCGATGTTGAATTTCTAATATTATTATGATATAATAATATGTGCTATTTGGAATGGGATATTATTGAGTGCTACTGAGCACCTACTATTATATTGGATGGTTTATTTGTGAAAGTGTAATTTTTGGATATCATGATTTACTGCCGAAGTGCTGCCGAAATTTCGTTAGACATATATGAGCATGACTATTGTTAATATGCCCTTATGTCGTAATCGTCATTATTATTATTCATTATCATGAGTACGAAATGAAGTAGTATGTCGTGGTCTCTTTGTACCACTAGGTCAATCAATGCAAGTATGTGAATTGAATTAAATGAGATTAAGACTCCTAATGGATCCCTAGGAGTAGTCGAGCTATCGAGACTTATCTAATTGATATAGTCTAGGGATGCGTGATTCCCAAGTTACTTTTATGGACACCTCGTAGTGTGTTCGGGATGGATCATTCCCCATTGTTTAATTCTCTACATATCGATTATTATGCTAGAGGTAGTGTGAGTATACACTAGCGTAAGTCCATGGCATGTCAATATCTATCTATGAACAGTAGTATGGGTAATCGTTGTTCTATTCGCTCTCTTATCTCTCTAATCAAGATGGTTTATCTATGTGTGTTCGAATGATGACTAAAGCAAGAATTGCATGTAATTGAATAGCGAGTATGCGTGTGCTTGATTGTATGACTACTTGTGCTTGCAAATGAATTTCAATGAATCTTCTAAAACCCAGGTAAGGTTTGCGAAAGAGTTTTTACTGGGTATGGAAGACGTTTATTCAGTTAATCTGATTTTTGTTTTCTTTTGTTTCTTCTCTTTTTCTTCTGTACCATGTTTCCGTCACGGAAACCAAAGTGCAGGTGTAGCTGAGTGAGGACGGTTTGCTAGAAGGTTGAATGTGGGCTGTTTGTTTAGAACTATGGATTTATTGGTTACCTTGGATTATTTGGGATTTTGGTTTGTGCCCTTGAAGGCAAAGTTGTAATAAAACTATAATGGACTTAAGACCGCTAGATAGACAACTCTGATATATATGTTTAATTTGTTTAGATGCTTCCTTTGATACCTAGTTTTCCTTTGTTCTTAGCATTTACTCCTTAGCAATTAATGTTGCAGTAGCATTCCCTTGGGTTCGTGACGGTTCGGCGGTGTCGAGTCGTGTACAGCGACGTCGATAGTTCCCTGGAAATCGTTGCGAATTCGGGGGTGTTACAGCATGTAACAATGTACAGAGCTTATTAGTAGTAAATTAAAATTGTACCATACGTTCACAATATTTTCCATTCATGTGGCATACCTAGTGTTGCATTTGCATTTCAGCTCCACTGGTTGAAGGTGAGTGTCTATCTTGTTGGTTAGTTGTACGCATTTCCTCGCCTTCTTCATGTTATTTCTGTTAAATTAATTTGTTTTACTTTGAACACCCCTTAAGCTGCATTTGGTATTGCTTCCGTACCTCTGGTATATTGTTGAACACTTCCTTGAAAACTATATTCCTTGTGAGCCCTTTGTATTGGTCTTCTTTGTCATGAATGAGGAATTTCGATCCCTCTGGAGAAGTTACTCTTGAAACGGCTACGTATAGTTGGCCATGGCTGAATACTAGATTTGGAAGGTATACACCCACATTTTTGAGTGATTGGCCTTGACTCTTGTTTATTGTCATTGCATAGCACAACCTCAAAGGGAATTGTCTCCTTTTCAAGACAAATGGCAATTTCCCGTCATTGGATGATACTATTATTCTTGGGATTGCTACTTTTGCCCCTACATTACTCCCTGTAATGATCTTTGCCTGTACCGTATATCTCCCTAATGTGGTGACTATCAACCTTGTCCCGTTACACAATCCCAAAGATGGATTGATGTTTCTCAACAACATCACAGGTATTCCTACTTTCAGTGTTAAAACATGGTTTGGCATCCCTGGAAATGTGAGTGTGTTTAGGTATTCTGTGGGGTAAGTTGTGTGCTGATCAGCCGAGTGTGTTGATCCCTGACATACCTCGTCACAACTCTTGTATGTCCTGGCCTCTCCATCAATGAGGTTTAACATGTACTCATTAATCTCATTGGCCGTTTCATTTAAAGGAGTCAGTATTGCTCTTTCTCTCAGGTAATTATCATCACACCAGCTTTTATCAAAAGTAGGATATGTACTGTTGACTATATCTTGAATAGGGTGGTTGTCACTTTGAATCAGATATTTTGGTGGGATTTCTATCCATGTTGCCTCCTCTTCATTATGCCTTGACACTGCTTTTGCCCTTCCGTTGCCTATATCTAGTATCCATTTGTTAAATTCATTCTTGTTTTGATCTATAGTCCCTTGAGCTGTTTCACTTTGTACTCTCATGCTCTTTGATAGCCTGAATACTTTGCAATCCTCCCAAATGTATGATCTATTGAGGGTTGCTTGTACTATATCTTGTCTTTTTCCTTTCGGTATCATGGGAAGTACTTGCCGAAAGTCTCCCCCCAGAAGAATCACTTTTCCACCAAAGGGTAGCATTGAGGCTTCTGTATTCTCAAAACCAACAATATCTCTCAATGTTCTGTCAACTGCTTCAAATGCAAATTTGTGATCCATTGGTGCTTCATCCCATATGATAAGTGGGGCTTGTGTTAGAAGTCCTGCTAGATGTGTATTCTGACGAATGTTGCAGGTAGCCCCTTCAAATATTTCTATGGGGATATCAAATCTGCTATGTGATGTACGCCCACCCGGGAGCAGGAGAGAGGCTATTCCTGCATTTTTGAGCCAGTACAGCTAATTAAATTCCTCTTGTGTCATAATTGGTAATGTTGAATGATAAGATTTAGAATCATATGATTTAGAATTTTTTTCCTTTCGCTATGTTTTTTTTTGGATAATATCTCAAAATTTTGTTTCTATTTGCTAACAAGGTCATAGTTGTCAGCAACTGTGTTTTGTAGATCAAAATTTTCTTCTGGAGTACATTTTTTCCCCCTTATATGTTGTCTATTTGATTACCTAGTTACTATGTTTTGGGGTACTGGTAAGGGCTCAGTGTGTATTTGGGTTTTTAAGCATTACAAAGTTCGACTTAGTGGGGTTGTGGTATATGAATGAAGTCAGTCAGCCGTAATAGTCACTTGAGCTGTTGGTCTGTGTCCTCAATTTTTTCTCTGGTTTTTTCCATGAATTTAGTTCCTATCTACTTGTTCAATAATATTTTCAATAATTTCCTTTTTTCATCCTTTTTTTGGATGTCATTATTGTCGACTATTCATTTGGCCATTTCTGTGTACATGTATTTATTATTCTGTAATACAATAAGTCATTTGCTAAAGAGTAAAAAAGAGTAAAAGGGGAGGGGCGTACCGGATGATGTTGTAGACGCCAAAAAAGCGCCTTTAGATTTCTCCGCAAAAGCCCGATGATGAAAGGAGTAATTTATAAACTTGAACTGCTATTTTTGCATTGATAGGTAAAATAAGGTCTCAGGTTTTTCCTTGATCACTCCTTCATTTCCACTTCATTTAAAAGCCCCTTTCAAGAGCTTTCCATTGCTTCCTTCCGTGTCCAAATACGATTCCGCACCTAAGAGTTACGGCCAAACGAAGTTAAGGGTCAAAACAGATGTAGCCGAATATTATGGACTGTGTTTCCAGCCCCATTTGGGAGTTCATTTGGTTGAATTAATTTGTGATCCTTGTCTTTCTGGATTCCTTTTTCAAATAGCTTTCCAATGACATATCATAAGCCCACATCACATTTCCAACCAAGGAGTTACGAGCCCAACGTTGATGCGTACTCCAAAACTAACCTCTCCTTACTCTTTCGGGTATATCTCGAGATCCACAAAACATTTGGGCCTGAAACTAAAACCATTTGAAACTAGACCAAATAATATTTCCAACATATCTTTAATCATCTAATTTGAAGCCCATACGAGTGAGATATGGCTCGGCAAACATCCAGCTGGCAAGCTGATAGCCGTCAGTGGCCCTGACCAAAATTCTAGGGCCGCTAGCGGCGCTGACCCTGCTTCTAGCCCGACTCTTTTTTCGGCCCAAATCCAAATTTTGGATCCTTTTCAGCCGTATAACCCTACCTCCCACGCCTATATAAACAACCCTTCACCCTCAGTTCAAAACACACAGTCTACAGTTGACAACCTCTATTCTCGGGAGTATTGACACCGAGCTTCCCCCTTTTTCTTCCAAACTTGAGATCTATTTTTACTATTCTTGTCAAATATAGCCTACAGTTCAGGTACAAATTCCTGAGGGCTCAAATTAAATTAATTGCCTAATTGTTTATTTTCCAGTAGTCATAATGTAGACATCATGCTAGAATAACGTTTTTATTGCTTCCTAAATATTGTCTGTATAATCGTTGTGCTGCCCAACTTGTCAAATCAAATGCATATCTAAATAAGGGTTAAAAATAAATGTTGCAATGCTTGTGATGAACCAATTAATAGTCTAAGTCTAGGTTGTTAATCCGGTTTGTGTGGGAATCATGTCTTTAAATTATTAAGCAAACTTGAGTTAGTAGAGATCGTCATAATACAGGCGAGTTGGGTGTCTAACACATTTTCACCTCGTACCTTCGCCCCCGAACCCTTTATTCTTGGGTACTCATATGTTCTATATGAGAGGGAGTCTTTCTAAAAACATGATCAGTTCACTTATCGCGCTATTGGGTTGTCCCTTCGATAAAACGCTGATAGCAGATTTGTGACCTCTTTCATGGTTTTTATTCAATTCAAGTCTTTTTAAAAGCTTTTCTAACTCGATGGTCCCTTGAACTTATCTAAACCCCCGGCTTACAAATTTTCTATAAGGACGCACTCCGTGGCCATAGAAATCTCGGATCCTTACAGATGCGACTGTGAGTACTATCTTCCTTTCACTTCTTATCTTGGCTGCAATGGTTGAGTATAGAAATGTTTTCCCAGTACCACCATGTCGATAGACAAAGAATACCCCTCCATCTTGTTTCTCAGCTGCGTGAGTTACATCATCATATGCATTTTTCTGCTCTTGGTTCAGTGATGCTAAGGATATTTGGTGTTCCGCTTTTAGTGCATCAGTGTCATAGCTGAGCTACTCACGTATCAACCTATTTTCTAGGTGCTCCACTTCTTTCATTTTTTGTTGGGGTAGGGTGTCGAAATCAGCAAGCGTCTTCCCACTGCGGCCTAATATTTTCTGAATCTCAATCAAGCAGTATGTGTGTATTTGTTGTTCAGATAATACCAATTGAGGATGCCTATACAACTTTCTCCTTCTTTCCAAGATATCTTCAGAAAGCATTTCTGCACTCATATCCCAGAATTGGCGGGGATCAGATACCTCACAGAATAGTAAGATAGTGACAAAGAGCTCCCATCGCTGATTAGGAGTTGCCCAGTGGTTGGCCTCTATGATTGCGTCAACCCATTCCTTTTCATCGTTCAACAACCCAAGGATATAGCAAGCTGCTTTGAAGGACGGGTGTCTTACCCCATTGATTGTTTTAAGGTCCTCATAGCTCGTTGGCCCTCTTGCCGAATTCAGCAATAATCTCAAATAATATCTCTCTCCTGCTGTTGGGTGCAAGTAGACTATTCTGCCTAAACATTTCCCTTGCTTTCTAGGAGTCCAAGCTCGTATTATCTTCCACCGCTGGTTCTCTTCGTCCCATTGTCTTCCAGTTGCACTCCAAACAAATTTGGTGGGCATCTCGGCATATGTCAGCTGTCTTGCTTCCTCGTAGATCTGATTAGCCCTCATCCATTGAGTGAACATGCTTTCTTTTCCTTCTTGGGTCTTGACCACTTTGTCTAATTTTTGGTTATCATTCAAAGTGAGTGTTTGTTCTCCTTCCAGATGTACATGGAGACAAACAACTCCAGGTGTCCGCTGATGTATATCAAATTGGAAAATTCTCCAGATTGCTTCACATGCAGATAGGTATCTGCAATCCAAATAATTTTTGATCTCATCATCCCCTGTTTTTGATCCCCTTTGTTCATTTGTCCTTTTTTGTTGATGACTAAAGTTGTTCTATCTGGGCCCTTACTGAGATACTTGAAGAGATATTTGATGGCCTTTGATTTGTTGCACCACTCTACATTTATGTGAGCCCCAAACATAAGTAGTAATTCCCTGTTGTAGGGAACAACATATCGGTTGTCCAGTAGCGCAACTCCCTTTTTCACAGTCCTGCAAATTGTTTTGGTGAGAAACAATTATAATTAGTCCCTTGGAATGAATAGTGCGTTAAACTTTAGCATTCCTCGGTTTCTGGTTCTGTCTACTTTTGTATTTATTTGTTAAAATATGTTTGGACTAAATTGTAGTGTGTTAATTAATTAGTATGTGTTTGTACCTGCCATTTTCTCGCCTTTTGTACACAGCATAACCATTTCCGTCAATGGTTATCTCTTGATGAAATTGTTTGGGGAATGTTTTGGTGCATATGTCCCCTACCATGCATGGAGCACCCTTGTTATTGTCTCCACATGGTCCATGTATCATAGATTGTGAAACCACTTGATAACATTTCTCATCCTCATCTTTGTCTGGTATTTTCGCTGAGATGATACTATCAATGAACTCCGGATCTTTGTGCCTCCCATCTGGTTCTAGCCAAAGTAGTATATGTGCATGAGGTAACCCACGTTTCTGGAACTCAATAGTGTATATATCTGTATATGTATTTGCAATATAGAAGATAGGGTAAGTGCACAAAAGATCTGAATTTAATCATATTTGAAAAGTTTATATGTGAAAGATGTTACCTGCTCGTACTCTTCCAAAGTGTTTGTCCTTTTTAAGGACCTTCATAAGTTGATGCAACTTTAATTCAAAGACACGACTAACAATATCCGATCGGTGTTCAGGTCGCTGGCCCTCTAGGTAACTCAACATATCTGCGACTTCAGGCCACTTTGGGTTTGCAGTAAACGTAATCAATAAATCTGGATTACCATACCATCTGCATATTGCCATAGCATCCTGGTAATTTTGCATCATGTAGCGTGGTCCACCTGTGAAAGAAGGTGGTAGCACCACTCGCTTTCCCACAGCAGCCCCAATTGTATCTCCTTTCAAGACTGCATCAACTACATTTCTGTATATCTCAATCCTCCAATGCTCTTGATGGTCTTTTACCCACTTGAGGCGCTCCTCTTCTATTGTAGTGTAACAATCGACAATAAATTGTTGCAGTAAGTGCCCACCATATAATAGAGTTGTACCTTGGTTTGTCAGTTGCTGAAGAAGGTACGCATAGAATTCTCGCATGGTGACATAGTCTCTTGTTATTTTCTTCCTTGTGGTATCCGAGCTGTATGGTATTTGCTCATGATATCCATCTTCGCCATAAGGGAAGAGAAGCGGGTATTGTAAGGCCATAAATGATGGATGTTGCTCGGTTACACGTTTCAAACCTTCTTTCTTATGCTCAACAATAACATTGCGGCTAACTGTACGCTGTCCAAAATCACCGACTATTAGTGCTGCTACTTCAGACGCTGTTGGTGCATTATATTGTTTGTGCACTGCTTGCCTGTTGGAAATAAGTAGGAGGTCAAACTTTGTTGGGCAATCTTTTATTCGGTCGCGTGCCATTCTAAATGCTTTAGCCAAACAATTCTCTTTGTTTAACATTTCCAGAATTCCTCTAACTATCTCTTCATCAAGGTTTGCCCCCTGGTTTCCTTTAGTCACTACCTTAATCCTAGTGCCCACTTCTTTTGTTACATCATCGTACATGTAAAGCTGGAGGAATTTATGGGTTTGATCAGACAGTGGCAATAATGATCCAATTTTATGATAATTTTGGCCGCTCATTCTGAATAAATATGTCCCAGATGTACGATTTATCCGATTATCTACTTTTGCACCCATTGATGTGAATGCAAATATGGAATTGTAAGCTCGAATATTATCATGAAATCTGGTTGACCTCCTTCCACCCTTGTAGTTGATTAGTTCGTTGAGGAATACAGGTGTTTCTTTGTAAGCGGGCAACTTGACTTTCCCTTCCAGACAACGCATGGAGAATGTTGGAGTTGATGTTTTATGGGCTTTTTTCAGTCTTTCTTCAAACCACATTACTGCTTCACACTTTGGGCATTTAAATGTCGGTCTTCCCAGTTCTAGGTAGTCAATATCTTTGCCTATTACATGCAAAGTATACAAGATGAAAGATTTAGTTGATGATAGGAAAATGATCAATGATGAGTTTAAATTATTTCATTAAAGCTGTGATTGTAATGCTTATTTCAACACCATTGTGCATAATTTTGGAATGAACTTGGTGCTTTTTTAGTTTTGTTTGTTAAGTTTCTAAATAATCGGATTTTTTCTGTATAGGAAGGTTTTGGAGTTGTGGTTGATAAAGAGCTTTGACTTTGTTTTAAATTTGTGTATACTTTATCATGTGAATATTTTGTGCATGGTTGGGAACATAACAGTAAACAGGTGGTTATGCGTCATTTTTGTTTTCATCATGCAACGTCGAAAGCCTTTATAATTCTTATAGCCAATTCTGAAATCGAGATTATTTTAGATAATGTGATAGCCCAACATAGGCCTTCAAACGTACATCTGTGTTTGGTAGCCTCTAGTTGGTTTCATATAACGTTATCCAATGGCAAACCCTTCCTTAATCATTCGGGAGAATCACGTACCTTTTTCTACAGATTTGCTGCTACTTGCCTCTCTGGTCGTTGGTTGTTGTTCTTGATCCTTTCTTGCACCTACAAATGTAACAGCCAAAATGGAGTCGTTAGCTTATGAAGGAAACTAGGTTTTTTAGTTTAAACATATCACAAATGACTTTGAACATCTATTGTTTTGGCAAGCCAAACCCCCTCTACACAAGTTGTTAAATATTTCCGTATTGAAGTTTTCTTTCTTGTGATTATCTGTATGGGAAAATAAAGGCCCCCACCACTGCCCCCCAAATTCAAAATAAAGGCCTTGACCATTGTGTCCTTTGTTTTTCTTTTATTTTTACGTGTTTTCATAAACGCTTTGTATAGAGTAGGAAGTGTCCTATTGAAACTGTTTATTTTTACTGTTCTCCAGTGTGAATCATGGGACATGATCCACTAACAAATTATACACTTCCTAATCACTCAGTTGAATCACGCACCTTTTACTACAAATTTAATGTTGCTTGCCTCTCTTGTGTTGGGCTGTATGTTCTTAGGCATTTCTTACACCTTACAATGTGCCCAAAAAACGGGGTTCTCAACTTACGAAGAAAAGCAGGTGTTAGGATTTACATAGCTTCAATGTCTTTAGACATCTATTATTTTATGTAGCCAAACCCCCCTTGTCTTAGACTTTTTTTCCAACCCCTTTTTTTTCCCTTCTTTTGACAATTCATTTAGCTGTAGACATTACCTTTGTAAATTTGATTGATTGATTCTAGCCTTGAAAATAACTAAATAGTGATTTTCAAAATCATGGTTTGTATTCACTATTATTCCAATAATATCGACATGTTTGCATAAAGCTTCATTTTCATGTACTGTCAATATGGATTGGTTGGTTCGAAATAGTAAGGGAATGCATGCTTTGTTAGAAGGTAGTCTAGGATAGCAATTCATAGTTTCACCATTGCCAAGCACACATTTAGATGGCGTAATTTCTACTTATTTGGTTGAAGAATGTACCTCTTGCAGGAACTCTTCTGCTATGTGACTTAGCTGGATCGTGACAGTTTGCTTTGTACTCGTTAATCCTACACAGAGATAGCAATAGGGAGTTTCAAACTTAATAAAAAATGGAGATGTGTGAAATTGTACATAAGCAAATAGAATTCAGACATGAAGTGGTGCATTCAGCAAAAGTGTACATAGTTGTTTTAGCCCATGTTTTTTTTTTTCATTCTTGTGCTACCTTACTGTTTTACATTCCCACTCAATTGTTGCTGATTTTTTTTTTTATTACTTTTTGGAATTCAGCGGGAAGAAACACAGCTTAAAAATGACCAAAGATGGAATTTGATAATCCTACTTTACCTTCTCTCTTCTTTCTGTAATAGCAGCTCCATTCACTACATTTTCATTTTACACTTTCCCGTGATTCCATTCATTTAATTGGGCAAAACACCTTTTTCCCCAAAATTGCCTTGCGCATGTGGTTCTAAAAAGTGGTATACATAGGCCTTCAAGCGTATCTGTATTTGATACGCTCTAGTTGGTTTTATATAACGTGATCAAATGCCAAATCCTTTACTTCCTAATCATTCCTGTGAATCAGGTACCTTTTTCTACAGAATTGTTGCTACTTGCCTCTCTGGTGGTTGGTTGTTGTTGTGGATCCTTTTTTGCACCTACAAATGTAACAGCAAAATGGGGTCATTAGCTTATGAAGGAAAATAGGTTTGACGATTTCAACATATCACAAATGACTTTGAACATCGACTGTTTTATCAAGCGAAAACCCTTATGTCTTTAGACATCTTTCTGCCCCCCTTTTTTTGGCCTCCTTTGAGATCCCCTATTTTTTTGGATTTCATTTGCCTACCATACAAAGAATTTGTAGATTTGCTTCATTGATCATACGTCCAAAATAACCCAATAGTGTTTTTCAATATCAGGCTTTTTACTCATAGCATCAACATGTACGCATCGAGCTCATTTTTATCTTCTGCCAATATGGCTTTGCCGTTTTGAGATAACAACTGTAGTGCAACAATACGGAGTTGAACAATACCGAACCACACATATTATTAAGTGATCTACTTTGTTATTATTTGGTTAAAGTGTTTACGTTTTGCAATGGGTGGTGTATTGGACAATGTTAGCTAGGGGTCATTCTTTTTTTATATATTTTTGGGCTACGGCTGGTGGTGGTTTTAGGGATTATACCATTACCGATATTCAGTATTGTTGGGGTAATCTGTAAATGTTTTTTTGTAGGATACCCTTTCCTCTTTTCTTCTGCTCAATTTGTTAAATTTTTCCATCTTAAAAAATACTTTTTTTTGTGATTATCTGTAGGGGGAAATAAAGGCCCCCACCACTGCCCCCCAAATTTTAAATAAAGGCATCGACCATTGTGTACTTTGTTTTCCTTTCATTTTTACGTGTTTCTCGAAAGGCTTTGTATAGAGTAGTATGTGTCCTATTGAAATTGTTTTTTTTTAATTCTTTACTGTCCCTCAGTGTGAATCTGTGATCCAAGAACAAATTATACACTTCCTAATCACTCAGTTGAATCACGCACCTTTTACTACAGATTTGCTGCTGCTTGGCTCTTTTGTGTTGAGCTGTATGTTCTTGGGCATTTCTTACACCTTACAATGTGCCCAAAAAACAGGGTTCTCAACTGATGAAGAAAAGCAGGTGTTAGGATTTAAACATAGTTCCAATGTCTTTAGACATCTATTGTTCTATGTAGCCAACCCCCTCTTGTCTTAGACATTTTTCCTACCCTTTTTTTAACAATTCATTCAGCTTTAAACATTACCTTTGTAAATTTGATTGATTGATTCTAGCCTCAAAAATAACCAAATAGTAATTTTCAGAATCAGGCTTTGGATTCACAATTATTCCAATAACATCGACATGTTTGCATAAAACTTCATTTTCATGTACTGTCAATATGGATTGGCTGGTTCGAAATAGTAATCGAATGCGTGCTTTGTTAGAAGTAAGTCTAGGATATCAATTCATAGTTTCACCATTCTTAAGCCCCCATATTAGATGCTATACATTCTAATTATTTGGTTGAAGAATGTACCTCTTGCAAGAACTCTTTTGCTATGTGACTTAGTTGGGATTGTGACAGTTTTCTTTGTACTCGTTAATCCTACACAGAGATCGATAGCAATAGAGATTTTCAAACATAATAACAATTGGAGATGTATGAAATTGTACATAAGCAAATGGAGTTCAGACATCAAGTGGTGCATTCAGCAAAAGTGTAGTTGTTTTTGGTCATTTTTTTACAACCCATCTTTTATTTTTTCATTTTTGTGCTGCCTCACTGTTTTACATTCTCACTGAATTGTCGTTTTTTTTTTTTTTTTTTGAAATTCATCGGGAAGAAACACAGCTTAAAGACGACCAAAGTTGGACTTTGATAATCCTACTTTGCCTTCTCTCTTCTTTCTGTAATAGCAGCTCCATTCACTGCATTTTCATTTCACCTTTCCCGTAATTCCATTCATATAATTGGGCGAAACACCTTTTTCCCTAGAATTGGCTTGTGCATGTGATTCTAAAAAGTGGTATGTTTTTTGAGAGTGAATGCAATATTTATTTTTGTAAGCAAAATTGTCCGACGTCGCTTCCGTGCTTCTTGGTACTTTAGAAACTTCTCCATGTTCAGTGCGTAATCTGTTTTCATGTGTACCCAATTCCAATGTTCATGCAAATATTAAGAAGGCTGAAAAAGTTTGTAGTAGCAGATTAAGAGTATGAAAAGGCTAATTGATGTCAGTTTTGTGCAAGTATTTTAAGCAGGTGTAGTGCTTTAATAAGTCATTATTGTGATAGAATGCTGAGTCTCTCAATGGTTGTAATGATGAATCAATGACCCATTAATGTCATTTAGTATGCCTCATTGACTGGTTGTTTCAATAGGAAGTTCTGGTCTTGGCACTGCTATAGTTTTAAAAATGCAATCAATTAATTTCCTGAGGGGAGTGATACAGAATTGAAAGAGTGGAAAGATGGAGCAGTTTTCAAGAAATTATCAGTTAGGTCTTATGGAATGCCAGAGTGAGCCAGTGACTTGTCCTAGTTTTCTAGTTTGGTGTGAATGTAGTACCAGCTCAATTATCTGTATGATTATATGTTAGTTATTTAAACTAATATTAGTTTTTAACTACTATTGAACCATTGGAGTGGAAGGTCCAACACGTGTTTGAATATCACAATGAGTCTTTGACTATTGTATTAGTCTTTTTTGTTTTTTTGGGGTTTGTCCATTATGTTACCTAAGTCAATAAAAGGGATTCTTGAATCCATGTGTATTTTCCAATGCTCTAGTGTTCAATTTGTGATCTTCTTACCTTTCTAAGTTTGATCTTGATACTATTTTAATACACCGGGTTGTCAATTTGGTTGGTTGTTTTAGTTACGTTGCATTTTATGGCACTAAATTGAGCCAAAAAATATTGATATATTTGATTGTGTTAGTGGTTAACCGCAAATATGGTTTAAAAGTGAAAGAGTTGCGCAAAAATGGAGAATGAAGACAGAATGAACTCAACTGTTTATTCAAAATGAAAGAAATTACAAAGTTCCAAGTTTGGACTAATGTAATCCCATACCAGACTAAGAAGCTAAACTGACATAATATAGTAACATAAGATACCTTTTGGAAATTTTGGGAAATGCAACAAAACTTAGCCATATAATCATAACCTAGATATGGCCTCATTTCTATTTCTAAAACTCTTTTCATTCTGAATCTTCAATCTACTCTTTTTGGTTCAATTGTTTTTGTCTGTGGGGCTGGTTTCCTCTTCCTCATCATTAGAGTTGCTTAGCCTAAAAACCAACATGTTTCGTCAGTATATTGTTTTTCCCTTTGTTCCTTTTTCGTTTAGTAGTTAGAATTCACACCTTAACCGACGTTTTTTCTGTTTTGGTCCTCTTTCACTTTCATCAGGAACATCATGATTTTGGGTTGAGTTTGCTCTCACTTCTGGCTCAACGGCGAGTGTGCTCTCTATAGGAATTTCATTTGGAGGGAGGGGCCATTACAGGATTCTGGAATTAAAAAATCATTATCACTTTGTTAGAAATTACATATGGTATTCAGCTTGTATTAGAAAGGATGTCTTTGTGGCTACTTCTTTTACCTCGGCACTGTTCGTATCTTCTAGAATTGATTCGGCCAAGACCTTGTTTGCAGTGAAACTTTGTTTATAAGCAGTTTTGTTGTAAGTTGTAAGTTTCACGCGACATAGGATTTGCTAGTAAGATTTTTGATCAAGGATGGCAGCTCACCCTCATATTCTCCACCCTATAGATGTGTTTTTTTCAATGTAAATAGAGTATTCAGTACCGTTTGGAATAATTATAAGGAGTTATTCATAGACTTAAATACGAGATTGTTTTCTATTTTTTAAAAAACATTAAAGGTGCCTCCTTCTTTGCTTCCATATCATATAGAGTGGTGGCCAGTTGCCCAGTCATCTTCTAAGCTTCTTCATCAAAAACAATGAACTTGGTTGTCCCAGATTCATCGTTTACTCCAAACTCCAACCGATACCTATACAAAGTGAATGTAAGGTGGACATAATTAGTAAAATCTCATTTTTCTTGTATAGCTTTTGAAACATTTTTGAAGGGTAGAATTACATAATTACCTTAGCCTTGCATCATCCATCACCTTTCGACAATGGCTACACCAAAATTGGTCTCCAGAAGGTTTGATTAACCTCTTGCACCGAAAGCATGAATTGTAATACCAGCCATTGTTGTTGCATATGTTTAAAATGGAGGCTTGACAGAAGAAATTTGTTCCCTGTATTTTGCAAATATATATGTGAGGGGCTGATTGTGTATATGCTTGAAGTTATTGCCTTTTAAAAAATGTACTTAAATCTTCGAAATCAGTGACCACAACATCCAATATTTCTCCAATTGTTTTCTTATTCGAAAGAATTACATCTCGACTAATTCTTTGACCAAGGGCCTCCAGAGATTTGACGTTATCGTAACCATCACTTGGTCTAGAAGTTAAGTATTCAAGTCAGAATGAAGAAAGAGAGGCTATTTCATTAGTAACACACTCAACATTACCAGGGTGACATCACCAAATGGAACCTTTGGAATTTTAATGGAAACTATGTACATGTTGTGTGTCTGGTAGGAATGTTAAACAATGATGACACTTCTCAGATGACAGGCAACAAAAAGGAACAAAAATAAAGCTAACAATGGTCAGATGTGAAGTTTAAAAGTTTCCTAAATATGTGGCATATACATGCTTGGTGGCCGGATTACAGAAAATCATTTCAAAGGGGGGACTATTATATGAAAAATTGTTTGCGGAAAGAAATATGTAGTTGCCATGATTGGATAAAAATTGAAAGATTAACAATGCAATAGATCAATATCATAAGTTTTAAACTTCCAGAAAATATGTCTTTTCTTTGACTCTAACAACATCCTACTGCTACCCATCCATAGCACATTTTAGGTGTTGTTTATTTTTTTTTAAAAAGAAACAAATACTTAAGCAGTCCTTGTTGTTCAGTTATAAGCAGGGTTTATGAAATTTAAGCGTACCTATATTTTCCCTTGAACTCAGAAACTTCAAGAACATCCAGGTTTAGGTATATTTTTGTAGCAGTGGTTATTGACAAAGTAGTGCAATCTACAAAGAGTAATTGTGAAGTGCAGTTTAATACATATAATACATGTTCGAAAACGCATAAATAGTGTTAAAATAATTTGGAAGGATCAAATATTGACGGTAAGAAGAGTTTAGTTGCAAGAATGTCTCAAGTGTTAACTCACTCATATATTTTTTCACCATATTTGAAGTGAACACACCAACAATGATAGTATCAACCAGAAGAGCACGTTGTTCTTGATAGTCAACAGCGCTACGGTCCCAAAGCGTAATTCTAACCCTTTTTTCCCTACAACATAATGGCATATACGAATTTGATTATATAACAGAGATAACTATAAATCAACTATTTGATGGGTCTGTTAATTGCGAAGCGTACCATATGTCTTCCAGTTCTAAGGTGAGGAAATTGACATTTTTTCCATTCGTCTTTGTCTTTTGAACGTTCCCTTCGCGAACCACTCGACCAATTACATCTACAAAGAAATGACTATGTGTAATATGGAACTTTAAAAATTTAGAAGTACAAAAAATAGGTCGCAAAGATCTGAATACCTATCAGAAGGTAGTCTTGTCCTTTCCGATCATCAATCTTGTCAAAATCCACTAAATCAAATCGATGCCTGGGGAAACTTTCATCTCCATTGGGTACCTCTGTCACAATAGTGTTGGCAAACAGCTGCAGCATCAACTTGTTGTCTGCTACAACACGATATTTGGTTCGATTCTCAATAACAGAGAAGTTTCGAATGGTGCAAAATTCCACCTTCATTAAAAACGCCACGAAAGCA
Source organism: Tetragonia tetragonoides (assembly GCA_038025085.1). Lineage (NCBI taxonomy): Eukaryota > Viridiplantae > Streptophyta > Magnoliopsida > Caryophyllales > Aizoaceae > Tetragonia > Tetragonia tetragonoides. The sequence goes on from CM076143.1 coordinate 40,164,453, forward strand.
ATGTGCAATAATACCCTTGATTGTAGCATGAATATAACATCCCTATTAAAAGGCAACTACAATCAGTACACAAATCAAATACTTTAAAAAGGTGGTGGTCTAATTTCCAAAACGGAATACCTTTTCATCAATAAGGACCAAGTCAGTGCTCATTAGCTCTCTGTTGTTTTTGATGTTGAAGGCATCCCATAATCGAGAAACTCGGACCTTAACCCTGGCATTATCAATATCATGTGTCAAGTTCTGAAGGGAAGTGTAGTTGTTAGAACCCATTTTTGTTAAACAGCTTAAGATAGGTAAGAGAATGAAAAGCAGGAGTGACTGGTATGGCTAAAATTATTCTTCAACCTCAATATTTATAAGCCAATTGAGGAGTGATAGGATGAAATAATTGCAGGGGGGAGTAACGACAATTAGCAGAGTAATTGCCAATTGAGGAGTGATAGGATGTTAATTTGAGGAATTATAATTATAAATCATCAATAGCACATAAGTTACCAATCAATATGAATAATGAAACCATCAGATGAAAGAGGCTGCAGATGAGTCTTTCTAAATTCTAATTGTATCAAGAATTAAAGTGTAAATGAGTAATAACCTAGGGCATCAAAGCTAATAACCCTTTGTTTTAAAAAGTCTAATTGAATCATGGTTGTTTACCAGGAAAATTAACTCTGCTTAGTCTAAATACCATGAAACTGTTTGAAGACAGAAATTGAAGAGACAACATATTTAATGCTAAAATTTAGTTTACTGATATAACCTACTGCCCCAAATAAAATTGAAAAATAAATAAAACTTAAAATAAAATAAAAAGGAAATTCTTACCAATTTCACCATAGATCTGCTTCATTTGAGAGTTCTTGAGCTAAGTTTCTTCAATGGCGAATATTCATTGAGCCCCTGCAATAGAATTTCGAAATTTAGAAATAACAAAATACAATAACCCTAAAAAGTGGCCACAATGATTCAACTTTGGCATCTATGGGTAAAGTGTAACAATTAGAAAATCACTTACAAAGTACCAAAACAGGCAAAACAATGAACCTTGAAGAAACCATGAGACCAAACAAAAGAAAAGAAAGAGAAGGGGGCTGTTGGATATTTGGCTATTTGCGTACCTCCCCCTTCTTCTCATTAGTGTTTTTTTTTTTTTTGTTTTTTTTTAAATCACTCTCTTTTGCAATTGTTACTATCATTGCTTAGTGGTAGTAATACGTGGCTTATTACTTCCATTGCTTAGTGGTAGTAATATACGTGGCTATTCCTTGACTTCATTTTTTTTTTTGGGGTATAAAACGGTTCACTTAATGAAGACAGAGCAAGGGCCAATTTGCTTACTTTAGTTAGGGATGGGAATAATAATGACTCACCTAAACAACAAATAATGATGACTAAGCTAAATGAGTATGACATGGATGCTTATGTAGGCGTCCTATGTGTTGTCAACACACGAAGAAGGACCCATATATATATATATATATATATATATATATATATATATATATATATATATATATATATATATATATATGGGTTTTTTGCTTAAAACTACCTTCGGTTTAGCACTTTTTGTTTAAAACTACCGCGATTTCGCAACTTTGTGAGAAACTACCTTGTTTCCTTTTTTTTGCCAAAGACTACCATTTGACGGAAAAATGACTAACGGGGTTAACTTTGAGTGTAAAATACCATATTACCCCTCACTTAAGTTAGTTGACTGAGTCAAAATCATTTTCCTCTCTTTATCCCCTTTTATTTCCCCCCCCCCCCCCCCCCCTCTTTTATTCCCTTTTATTTCCCCCCCTTTTTTCCCCTATTATTTCTTTATAATAGATTACATCACGTATGCCACAATTAATTTCAACTTCATGTATTCAACCCATAAATGCCATAAGCCAAATTTGCACAGTTCAAATCTCACTAGAACCATACCTAAAACTCGACTCACAATCCCACGAGTTTCTACATATACAGCAAGGTACAACCACAAAATCCCACAAATTTCAGAAATAAAGCAATTACAACTTATTCAAAAGCCAAAATCAAATTCAGAAAACTATCCATTATGACTTGCAATTTCTGCATAATCCACAACGAAATTTCTAGAAAATGACCACAATAACTCGCAAAATCAGCAAGTACCACCTCAGGATTGCGCCATTGTAGAAGTTTAGGGTTCTTATATTTCAAGAATCAAGCTTAAATTTCCAAAATAAATCAATAATTAAAATTAATTTAATCGAATGTGGAAAATTGCTATAAGAGCTTTAGCACAATTTCATATGCAAAGTAAATTTAAAGGAATAGATTGAGATTTGTTTTAAGAGATTTGGTGGAACATCGACGATGAGAGATCCGTCTATCAAAACCCTAGACTTTCGTAAACCCCAGATCAGGGCCTCCAATGAGCTTTGCCATAGGGGGTAATGGTTGAAGTGGACTTGGAGAATGAGGACTCTTCACTTGCGATGCATTTCCGGTAGTGAGGACCACTCGAAGCAGGTGCTAGAACTTTTTTGCCATTCGCATGTTGGATCAAATATGATGGTTTAGTAGTTAAGCACGATTGGTGGCTCGATGGAGATCGAGTTGTTGAAGAAGAAGAAAAAACAGGGGAGGAGAGAGAAGTGAAAGTGGAGATCGAGTTGTTGAAGAAGAAGAAAAAACAGGGGAGGAGAGAGAAGTGACAGTGGGTGGTCAGGTGGTCAGGTGCAAAATGGAAATGTCACGTGTTTTTGGTTCATAAATGAGGGGTATTATGGTCAAATCAAGTTGTTCACACTCAAAGTTAACCCCGTTAGTCATTTTTCCGTCAAATGGTAGTCTTTGGCAAAAAAAAATGGAAACAAGGTAGTTTCTCACAAAGTTGCGAAATCGCGGTAGTTTTAAACAAAAAGTGCTAAACTTCAGTAGTTTTAAGCAAAATACCCTATATATATATATATATATATATATGGTTACTTTTATCTCCATGCTTCGCACGAACTCGTGAATATCTCTCGAAAATGAATATAACTTCTTCTAAGTGATACCTCATAAGCATGCCTGTTTTATACTGCAAAACTAATTCTATATTTGACTATTTTAACATTTTAGTGTGAATTGGTCTACATCTAAAATAGAATGAATGTAAAGAATATTAATTAATTTGAAAATATTAAGGCTAGTTCAAAATTCCAAAAAGAAGAAAAACAAATTTTAACGAAGTAAGATTTATAACGGTTAGTCTGTTAGAGTTACGTAAGTAAAAATATGTTTCTTTGTAGTTTGAAATAATATGCAAAAAATCATATAATAAAGTCGAGCAATGATATACGTGCGAGATTTGGATGATATGTGTTAAGCTACGGGGAAAAGTTGTGGACATGTAGCATCCACGTGTCATTTTCACACGAACATTCCGTCACATGTTTATCTACATGTTTATCAGTGCACGAAAATGACCCAACTGGTGTGTGTGTGTATTTTATATATATATATAGTAGGGATCTGGTCAGAAGGGATGCTACGGTGAGATGGTGAGAAGAGATCCTAGCCATCCATTTCACTGATCCAACACTCCATATTCACTCCATGTCATTAATGACAGATTCGTAAATAAACCAACCAGTGGCATGAACAAAGGCTCAAAGACCTTGAAAAAAAAAAAGAAAAAACACTCAAACGCGTACTGGATTGAGAAATCTTCTTCCCCCCCCCCCTCTCCTCTTTCACACACTCTCTCTCTCCTCTCTCCTCTCTCCTCTCTCCTCTCTCTTTCTCTCTCCTTGACATATGCTTCTATCGCTTTTTCTGCGTCATTCGCCTATGCTTGGCAGTTCCTGATCGAAGAACATCGATGAGTCGAACTGGGAGAACCTAAACAAATATTCAATCAATTTTTTAGGTCAAATTTGTAATTCTTGCGTGTAATTTGTTGAACTAGGGTTTGGTGTTTGTGTTTGGGGCAGAATTTATAAGCTTTTCATCGATTTACGGTAACTTTGATCCATTAATGCCAAATTTGGTTTTATTTCATAGCTATTCAATGTATCCAGAAGTTTGGGGATTTTTATTAGGGCTTTTGTACGAGATTCTAGCTCCCCTTGTTCTCATACTGTGCTTGTTATGTTCACTCTTTGGTAGTAGAATTGAAGTTTAGTGACGGTTGATAGTGAGACTAGGGTTGTATGTTTTTTGTTGTAAATTTGTTGCTCACTTAAGGAATGAGTTATGAAGGCAAATTGCAATATGAAGCTTTCGAACTTGCAAGCATGCAGATAAGTTGTCTGTTTACTATCTTTCTTCTAATTATTATTCTAATGGCTGTTATAAGATAATTGTAACTTAAAGGTCACTTATGTGAGAAAACAGGGTCATTTGAAGAGAAATTATGATGACAATTTCTGTAGTTGAATTGCTTCTTCAATGGATAAATAATCTTTGTTGTGTATGACAATTGGCATTCTCAACAAATACTAATGCAAGATAGTGATACACCCCTCTTGTCGTTCAACATATATTAATTCAACTAGTGACGTAGTGTACTCTATAAGTGATCCTATATAGTCCTATAAGTGACCCCTTGCTCTTATTAAAGTGACCGCACGCATCTTATGTTTTACATATTAATTCTAGTTTCTTGTTTATTGAAATTGATATTATCCTAGTACATGTAGCATTTGTGTTATTCAGGAATCAAGAGGAATAAAAAATGGAGCTTAGATTTATTCAACACTGTAGTTTTTCCTATGAACGAAACAGTGTTTATTGGACAATTTTAGTTGCTCTTTAGTTAGTACTTGGTGTAAGCTGAAAGTGTCATAAATGGAATTAATTGATAGTACTATATGTTAGCAGAGCAGGTCAGTAGCAGGAGGAAGAGGAACAGCCAACGTTATGCTGTTGGTGTAAACTTGCATATCCTTGCTTGTTGCCTTCCAGTAGCCACTTCTCGTAGCTTGGTTAGTCCGCAACCCCGTTGGGTACTTCCTGTCTCTTAAGCTGTAGAAATACCACTCCTTTTCTCTTATTTTAGCCCTTTATGAACCCCATTTCACATAAATTAACACAATCACTAGTCAGTACTAGTACATAATTATACAGTACTTGACCGGAATATGTAAATTATGCAATGAGCACTATATTAGTACCATTTTGAGATACATAGTTCCGTATTGTGAGATACAAGGAAGCCTATTAGCTCAATTGGTAGAGCAATGTGCTTCGCACAATGAATGTAGGTTCGAATCCTACATAGGCTACTATTTGATAATTTGGTTCACTTTTTGTTGTGCGAGGGATCACTTAAAAGGATAGTGAAAGAAAAGTAAGTATCAATATTTACAAACTAAGAATTAATAGTAAACCTCAATAAGATTGGGGGTCACTTAATAAATAGAGAGGGGTCACTTTTAGTACTATCTAGGGTCACTTATTGTATTTATTTTTTGAAATACCAAGAAAGCAGGGCATGAATGGTCAACATGCAACCGTACAAAGACTCAAGTGCAGGGTCACTTATAGAATGGTGTAAGAACATGTCAATATCAACAAACTAAAAATTTGAAGTTTACTTCAATAAGATTGAGGGTCACTTGAAAAAGAGAGAGGGGTCACTCATAAGACTGTGCAATGTCACTTATAGCATACACTAACTGAATTACTAGTTGTTGAGCACTAAAAAGGGAGAGGGGTTACTTCTAAAATGTATTGATTCAGAATAACCATAAGTCTATATGGGATTTGAACCCACATCTTTTGTGCATTGCACAAATGCTCTACCATTGAGCTAATAGACTAAAAAGGACAAGTAGTTGTCTATGGCCTTTACAGTCCCAACTCAAAAGAGGTGTCATTCAGACACTTCATCAACAAATAAAAGCAATTGTCATTCAATCAATTACAGACATATAATTAATGTAGCCATTTAAGGCAGACATGGCTGCAGAAGCAGAGAAAGGGAGGAAACCAGTAGTAGTGTATTACCGTAAAAAGAAGGTTCATTTAGAACAAGAACAACAAATCAAACGAAAAATACCAAAATAAGGAAGGGGGTCACTTTTACAGAACAAAGGGATAATTTAATTTTTCATTTTGGAGTTACTTAAAGAAACAGAAATCAAATCTTTAACTAATCACATAGATATCACCCTTTAAAGTGGAAGATTGAAAATAAGTCACTTTGACAATAACTAAGGGGTCAATTATACTTAATAAAAGGGTTAATTATGCTGAATAAAGGGGTCACTACAAGTTCTATAAGGGATCACTTTATCAAAAAGCTTTTCATTATGCTACTAATCAAAACTATAAAGGCAGTAAAGTTCACAACATGAGTATATTTAGCATATATAAACCCACTTCAATCCCTAAACCTAAGAACATGGGTCACTTAAACTAACAACAAGAGTCACTATAATGAGCCTTCACAAAGGTCACTCTTTAGTTAAACTAGGGTCACTTTTATGTTAAACATAGGTCATTTTGTAGCCTAATATGCTAACTTCTTCTTGTTTTGTTTTTTTTTTTGAAATATTGAAGGTTATGTAGGATTTGAACCTGAACCTGTGATATATATAGGATGCACGGGGCACTACACTAATATACTCTTGTTAAAGTGACCACATCGTCTTTATAGCATAGACAGTATAATGAAGTAGCTCATCTGGAATATCCATGTTTGAGCATCTGCGGCAAGGAAGAAGAATATCCATGATTAAGCTACCTGCAACCTTAATTAGTTTTCCTACCGTCTAAGTTTTTTTTAGTAATTGTTTTCTGTTTATTTTCCTTTTCAGATGAGAGCTGGATGTATTATGTATTTAACCGTGTTTTAGGGATCTGGAGGTAATAAAATCAATCTTTTACTGTACAAAAGAAAAGGCATGGATTTCAAAACATAGGCTTTCATTTGATCAAACACAAAACCAATGATCAGTACATTGAGTCACTTTTTGGTTACACAATGGTCAATTTTTAGTCACACATGGATCACTTTTTTTGTTCAAGTATGGTCATTTTTATATCAAACAGAGACAATGTAGTTGAATTATCAGCAGAGTCACAAAAAATTCATACAAGTAACCCTAATTTCTAAACGATCTTTTATCAAACTAACAGGTTCTTTTTCCTGCCGTCAGCTGCATGGAATCAATAATGAGAAAAAGGAGGGGTGTACCTGATTACCACGTCATCACTCCAATATCCACAATTAAATCCACGAATCTTCTACCGTCCCCAAACCTAAGCAATATTCGCACCGCCCCTAAAAGGGCATGTCCTACAAACCTGGCAACTGTTTTAAGACGGCTTAGGGTTTGGGGACGGTTTCGGGGACTACCGTCCCCAAACCCTAAGCACTCTTTGCACCCCGCGCAAAAATAGATACCCTAAACCCCAATGGGGTCGGTGTAAACTCTACACTTAATAAACCCTAAAACTTGATTCAACCTAAACCGAGTGGCAAATGCACAAAAAAATCCGTATGAATTAACTTAAAAGCACATGTCGTACAAACCTAACAACAGTTTTTAGACGGCTTAGGGTTTGGGGACGGTCCCCAAACCCTAAGTACTCTTTGCCCCCCTTGCAAGAAAAGATACCCTAAACCTCAATGGGGGTCGGTGTAAACTCTACACTTAATGAACCCTAAAACTTGATTCAACCAAAATCGAGGGGAAAATGCTCAAAAAAGTCCGGATGAATTTAAAAGCGCATGTCGTATAAACCTGGTAACACTTTTAAGATGGCTTACCCTAAGCACCCTTCGCACACAGGGGTCACTTTTTTCGTTAAGGGTAACTTTTTAGTTAAGTAGGGATAACTTTTTAGTTAAGCAAGGGTTACTGTTTAGTTAAGTAGGGGTCACTTTTTCGCTAAACGGGGGTCACTTTTAAGTTTAACATACAGTTTGCCTTAACAACCTATATAGGATTTGAACCTACAACTTTTGCGCAATCGCACAAAGGCTTTACAAATTGAGCTAATAGACTAGCATACGCAATTTACAAAACCACCAATCAGCTTAATATCACTTAAAAATATTATTACAAAATAAAAAACCTTAGTCTAACTTGTTGTGGGAAAACTGTGGGGGACCTTGTTCCAATGCCAAGTTTTCTAAACTGGTGGTGGTATGAATCCACCGAGTCCTACAAAGATATTTGACACAAAATTTCTCGTGCGACCCCACAACCCTCCCATATATCATATATCTTTAACCTATGACTCAACTCACTGATGATTAGCACAAAGGTTACATGACTACAACATTTGTAGCACAAACCCAAAGTCAGCTTGGGTCGACAGGCAAACCTAAATCAAAGGGCACCAGGGGAAACTCTAGCAATTCACTAGTAATCAGAAACATAGTAGCACCATTATTTACATAAAAAAAAGGAAGACTCAATTCTCACTTATACTACTTACATAACACATACCAGCAGTATAGCTAACCATCATAGTTTTAAAACCCAGCATACCAGCAAGCATGATAAGTGAACATATAAATTCAAAAGGCAAAGAGACAGGGCACCAACCAGAAGAAAGAGATTGCTTCCACTTGTCAGCCTTCACGGAGTTAGCGACACACAGTGTGTAAAGGTATTTGGGGCAACAAACCTTGAACTTGATGACATTCTTTCTTGTCTTGATCTTTACAGAACGCGCATCTTTCTTTCTGGCAATCAGAAGTAAATTATTGATTTCATGTATCTATTTCACAGTCATTTCAGCTAAATCATTTCAATCAACAAAAAAAAAAGCTTCCCAACATGAAATGTAAGGAAAACATAGGGATCACTTATACTGAACACATGGGTCACTTATACTGAACAGGGGTCACTCGATCTTGTATGAACTAAGAAGTGACTTTAAACAAACAGCAATGAGAACTTCAATGAATTACATGGATAGCACAATGAACTCTCACTCTTAAAGCTGCAAGATAATACTGCTCCATATTTAGTCCATTTATCAAATCGGAAAAAAAAACCTAGCTCAATTGAATTCGAACAAAAGCTTAAAATCAAGCAAAAACCTAGCTCCAAATTTCAATCGCAAAAATCGAAGGAGATATCAACTAATACAACAACGAAACGGAACTAGATTAGTAGAAAATTGAAGAAAATCTAGAAATCGAACATAGACAGCGAAATGAAACCATAGAAATCGATATAGATAATGAAAAACCATAGAAATAAACATATACAACGAAAAAAAAACCTAGAAATCGAAAATGGTCAAAACTTAAACTATAGAAATCGAACGAAGTATGTAATTTGATCAATACTTACCTTGAAATCGAAACCTAAACAAAACCACTGCAATTGTGAGCTCATTCCCTCTATCCACTCCAAATTTCAATTGTGAGATCAATCTCAATTAATCTCTTCTCTCTCGTAGTCTCTGTCTTCTCTATCTGCAACCATGAAAAAGAAAAATGCGACTGGAAAATAGAAACGAGGAATTAAACCAGTAAAAAGAAAGTTGCAACTTATTACAAAATTGCCATTAATGATGCAATCTGAACCGTTAGATCTACCCGCTTGAACGGTTCGGATGACTTCTCACCATCTCATTGTAGCTGGCAATCTTACCTGAAATATATATATATATATATATATATATATATATATATATATATATATATATATATATATATATATATATATATATATATATATATATATATATATATATATATATATATATATATATATATATATATATATATATATATATATATATATATATATATATATATATATATATATATATATATATATAAGTGAAGACTCTTATACAAACCCCACTTAAAATACAAATCGTACAAACCAAATCCTAGACATCAGATATCAAGATCAATGACTCAGATTCATTGTGAGAAATAAAAGAACACGGGCAGAATAATTGGTAAAGTCAGGGAGCATTTTTGTAGTTTTGCACATTATCAAGCTTATGGTGTATAAACTGATTTTTCTCCATTTCTCATTCATTTCTTCTTCTCCACCGTCACTCTCTCATTTCTCTCTTCTCACTTGTACCGGCGTTTTCTCTCTCTACTTCTCCTCACCGGTGTTTTCTCTCTCCTCTCTCCTACAATACTCGGCGTGTTCTCTCTCTCTCCTCCGATCGTTCTCCCTCTCTCTCCTTTCTCGCTGTTTTCTCTCTCCTATATTTTGTCACCGGTTTGCCTGAGATGTGTAGTGGCCGCTGAACACGGCTTAGTGGCCGGAGAAATGTGGTCTCCGGCCACCAAGCCATGGTCGATAAGGGTTTTGTTTGAGTGAGAAGACGAGTGGGTTTGTGCGTGGGTGGGGCGGAGACGACGTTGCAGGGGGAGACGACGATGCAGAGGAGGTCGCCTATGAGGCGCCAACGTGAGGGGACATCTCCGATGGCCTGGGTGGATGGTGGAGGGGTTGCGGTCGGGGAAAATGGTGGACAAATCCAATGTGAGGAGAAGAGAGAGAATGAGGGAGTGGTGGAGCAGTGTGGGGAGGCGCAACGGCGACACAACGCCGGCGACAGTGATGGTGGTGGGAGGAGAGAGAATTTACATTGATATTTTAATGACTTTGCAATTTTATTTTAATGAATTTGCAATTATATTTTAATGAATTTGTACATATTTAATAATGAATTTGCAAATTATAAGGGATCCGGATCCTCTCCAATACCCCATTTATCGCATTTACGCATTACACTTGTGAATGATTGACACATGTTAAGTTGATTACAAATAAAAAAGGTAAAGTTAAATATTTTACACGTGGTAATGATCCACAATTGTAATGCGTAAATGCGGAAAATAGAGTATTGTAGAGGATCCAAATCCAATTATAAAATATAAAAAGTACACACACTAGATTTCATGCTCGTGCGATGCGCGGGTTCTTGTTTATCATCCTCCGTTATTAGAATCAATATAATAATAAAAATTAACCATATCAATGTATAAAGTTGAATAATAGGAGTAGCAAGGAATAATAATAATAATTTTATCAACAAAAAAACACATATAACAAAGAAATTACATTTTTAGTGCATATATACATTTTTTAGGATAATAAATCTTATGTTACTTATTTTTATTAAAATAATATAAAACTATTTCTATTGTTGCTGTGAGTTTGTGGAAACTTTGATGATTTAGGGTTTGGTTCTAGGAACATTGATTGAGAAATAATTGACTGTTTTCTTAACCAAAATAGAAACACTAGTTTGATTGATTTTGATGGATCCAGCTGGCCAAGAATAATGGTCACTTTATGTTATGAAACAGGCAACTTCATGAAATGCGGGGGGTCACTTTTAGCTTATGAAATTTGAGCCACGGCTGAAATTGTTTACTGAAGTCACTTAATAACTTGACATTGCTTTATTTTGCCCATGTCTTTATTCTTGAATGCCATTAAAATGTTAGTATGCAACTTGGAGAATTGTCTTGTATTACTATTGTGGATAGATTGAGTTGTTTTTGTTGTCCAAATATAAAGACTTGACGCTGTTAGGTTTTGAGTTTGTTTCACGTTTATGCCTCTCTTTAATAGTATACATAATTTGTAATTTACTATTTGGTACTTTGAGCTTTTTACCATTTTATTTTGTTGGTCACTTGTAAGTATTATTAGGGTCATTTTATCATTAGTTTAAGGTAACTTGAATTATTTCTTTTTATTGGCCGTGTCATATTTCTACTACTTTCTTGTCGTGATTAGGTGCTATGGAAGAACAAATTAGTAGGGTCAATTATGTCTATTTATACATGATTGTCCATGTCATGTTTCCTTTATGGAAGTTCTTAATGTCTGCTTGTTTGTTTTATATTGATACATTTATGTATTTGGTTTGAGATAGCAATCTGCAGGCTGCTAATAAGAATGCAACTATAGTATATGACTTTAATGTAGAATTTGAGGGGTCTACTTTGTTTCTAAACATAATAGTGTCATGGAATTAGGTAGTGGGTACTGGATCACTAACGGTTGCCTTTAGTGGGTCATGAAAGTCTATGAAAATGGAAATGTAGTCTTTATATTAGAAGATGCTAGACATAAACTAGACATCTGCTGCTCCAGTTACTCAAAAAATGGCAAGACACAAAGAATATACTATTTAATCTAGTGACACAATTTAGGGTTACTTGTATGAGTATTTAGGGTCACTTTTGCTATTACTCTTAATTTTTGTTATGAGATTTGCATAATAATTTTTCACTCTCTTTTAGTACTATAGGATATATGTATTTTACCTTCGAGCATCTGTACATATATAGTCTATGATGACATATCGTATGATTTTAAAGTCTATTATTATTAGCACCATTGAAATATGGCCTATTAGCTCAACTGGTAGAGCATTGTGCAAGAGGATGTAGGTTCGAACCCTACATAGGCAATGAGGTTGTTTATTTGAATATGACTCTTAAATTTTGGGTCACTTTTTAATTACCTTATGGTAATTCTAATAAGTTGTTAAAGGTCGGTCTGTGTGTTTGGATGTGTAACTTTTGGTTGTACAAGAGGCTACTTTTGATTGTATAAGGAGTCACTTAAAGTTATAGATAAGTAAATAAGAGTGTCTATCATAAACAACTTGTGCACAAACAGTTTTTCCTTAGTTTGACATATCCAAATTTCATATCTTTTGGATTCACCTACTTAAAGCCCACTTCAGAAATATTTCTGATGTGATGATGATCATTACAGCCACCATCACTCCCATTATCATTCTTAAGAATTACAGCAAAATCAACCTCTTTAAGATCAATTAATCAAACTGTTGGGTAAATGTCTTGAAGTCTTCTATTGTAGGTTATGTTATGGTATATTATGTTACAGGATGTTACGTTAGGTTATTCCGTACGGGTTCTTTAATAAAGAACAGTCTGATTAGGATTCTAGGTTACGAAAATCCTATATATATACTGTAATGTGTAACCCATAACCAAGAGAGAGACAAGACAGAGAAAGAGGGTCACTATGTAAACGGGGCAAGGGCACCGCAGGGACGCACCCTATGGAGGGGGCGTCCAGGTAGACACCTAGTGTACCATGTGTGAGGACGAGAGAGTTCATCTTCTGTAATCTCTCAGATCTCAATACAATATTGTCTCCTTTCTGGTTGTGGACGTAGCCAATTAACTAATTGGTGAACCACGTTAAATTTGTATGTTGATTTCTTGGTTTCTGTTATTCTTTCTTGCATATGATAAAACAAACTGCTAATTGAGCGAATCCCGTTATAACAAACTGGTATCAGAGCTTCGGATTCGATCATCTGGGATTGTAATCTGATCAGAGATTCGGGTTCGTCAGGGTTTGTATTTTCCGCTATCAGAGTTTCAAGAAAGATGTCTGGGGTGAATGTCACTATCGACAAATTCATTGGGAGCAACAGTTTCACTATCTGGCAGATCAAGATGCGTTCTTTGTTAAAGAAACATGGACTCTGGGCACCTTTGGTGAAAAGTGCAGCGAAATCTGGATCTGATGATGTTGATATGGCGAGTCTAGAGGAGAAGGCTCATTCAACGATCATCCTATGCCTGGCTGACGATGTCATTACTGAAGTCGCGACTGAGGAAACTGCTGTTGGTCTGTGGTTAAAACTTGAGAGTTTGTATATGACTAGGTCTTTAACCAATAAGTTGCTTTTGAAGCAACATCTGTTCAGCTCCGTATGCAAGAATGTATGCCTCTTAGAGAACACATAGAACGATTAAATATGATTTTGTTAGAACTGCGTAATATTGATGTTAAGGTGGAGGATGAGGATGCTGTCCTAATTCTGTTAGTTTCTTTACCATCATCATATGAGAATTTTGTTCAGTCATTTATTGGGGGTAGAGATACTGTTTGTCTAGAAGAAGTTAGGTCTGCGTTGCATAGCAGAGAACTGCGCCATAAGGCGAATGGTAAAATTACAGAAAATCAGGCTATTGGGTTAGTAGTCACTGGGGGTAATGGACATGGAGAAACAGGCAAGAAGAAATTTAATAAGAATAAGCAGGTTTTCAAGGGTCCTAAACCAGATGATATCTGTAATTACTGCAAAGAAGAGGGGCATTGGAAAAATAAGTGTCCTATGAAAGAGGAGGAAAATTTGGAAAAGCAGCAATCTTCTGCTGCAGTTGCAGAAGATGACCGTAATTCAGAACAAGATTTGGCGTTAGCTGCGAATGAACAAACACATCAAACTGATGTGTGGGTTCTTGATTCTGGGGCATCTTTTCACATATGTCCGAAGAGGGAGTGGTTTTCAACTTATAAGCAGGTGGATGGCGGTAATGTTTTGACTGCTAATGGTGCTGTCTGCAAGGTTGTTAGAATCGGCTCAATCAAGATCAGGACACATGCTGAAAAAGTAGCTATTTTGAGCCAAGTCAGGCACGTTCCAAGTATGACTAAGAATCTAATATCACTACCACTCTGGATACTAGGGGTTTCAGTTTCAAGGGAGAAGATGGAGAGTTGTGCATTAGTAAAGGCTCGTCTGTGGTTCTGAAAGGGGTCAAGCATTGTACCTTGTATATATTACAAGGTTCTACTGTTACTGGTATTCTTGCTGCTGCAATGGGTGATGAGGTGGAAGCTCCTAGACGTAGGAGCAAATTTGGGTCTCCTAGACTTAGGAGCAAATCTGGGCTCCTACATTGAGGAGTAAATCGGGGCTCCTAGACTTAGGAGCAATTTGGGCTCGTAGACTTACGAGCAGTTCTGGCTCTTAGACTTAGGAGCATCATTGGCTCGTAGACTTACGAGCAGTACAGTTGTAGTACTCTTAGACTTAGGAGGAGCATTATGGGTCGTAGACTTACGAACATTCTGAGCTCTTAGACTTAGGGGCAGTCTGGGCTCTTAGACGTAAGAGCAATTTGGTCTCCTAGACATAAGAGTAAGCTGATCAGCATTCTGGGCTCGTAGGCTTACGAGCTGTCTGGGCTCTTAGACGTAAGAGCAGTTTGGGCTCCTAGACATTGGAGCAATCTGAGCCTTTAGACTAAAGGGCAATCTGGTCATTCTGTTCGTGGACTTATGAGCAGTTTGAGCTCTTGGACTCAAGAGCAATCTGGTAGGAGAATCTGGGTACTGCTGGCATTCTGGGATGCGCCTGGTACATCTGTTTTCAGAGAAGATTAAAGTCAAGGTGGATTGTTGGGTCGATACCTTGAAGCCTGTTTTCTGGGGAAGATTCAAGTCAAGGTGGAGATTTGTTGGGTAAATGTCTTGAAGTCTTCTATTGTAGGTTATGTTATGGTATATTATGTTACGGGATGTTACGTTAGGTTATTCTGTACGGGTTCTTTAATAAAGAACAATCTGATTAGGATTCTAGGTTAGGAAACTCCTATATGTATACTGTAATGTGTAACCCATAACCAAGAGAGAGACAAGACAGAGAAAGAGGGTCACTATGTAAACGGGGCAAGGGCACCGCAGGGACGCACCCAATGGAGGGGGGTCTAGGTAGACACCTAGTGTACTATATGTGAGGAAGAGAGAGTTCATCTTCTGTAATCTCTCAGATCTCAATACAATATTGTCTCCTTTCTAGTTGTGGACGTAGCCAATTGACTAATTGGTAAACCACGTTAAATCTGTGTGTTGATTTCTTGATTTCTGTTATTCTTTCTTGCATCTGATAAAACAAACTGCTAATTGAGCGAATCCCATTATAACACAAACATTAACAAAGATCACAGTGTAGCCAAGCTGCCAAATAAGGGTCTCTTTTAGTTAAAGGGTCACTCTAGTCTTTAGCTTGACATGTTGGCTTCTCTCTTTGTTTAAAGTTTAAAAGTCTACGTAGGATTCGAACCTACACACGTGTTATGTAAATGCACTACGCTCTACCATTTTAGGTAATAGACTTTGAAAAGTTAATTGAAATATACCAAGTACAAGAATAAGGGGTCACTTTAACAAGAATGAGGGGTCACTTCTAGAACAGTACATGGTCACATTTTAACTCGGGAATAAGTATATAAAACTCTTTCCCTCAAAAATATCTAGTTTGACATCGAATTTAAAGTCACCCTCTCATCACTGTAAAGCCAAAGTAGATAACATGTCCCCTCATATGCTTTCTTTTAAAATCCTAAAATATTTTTCACATCGTATATGACTATATGTGCAGCAAAGTCAGTGACCAATCCTCCTACCCTTATAAAAGAGAGGATGACAATGGTTATTGTTCATTTGAACAGTGCACTATGAATAGTGCCTTAAACGCCTCCTTTTTTTTTTTTTTTTTTTTTTTTTCCTTTTCATTTCCCTTCTTCTCCCACGTTACCTCTCCTCTAAAAAAACCATTTACTTTTCTTTCTTGGCTGCCTGTTCAGTCTTCACTCTTCCCCCAAAAAACTGAATCTGGTTTCTTTCCCACGCCTAAAACCATGCCCATGTCACATCTCTTTACTCTCTCTCTTACTCTCTCATTCGACCGTGAAGATTGTGCTCAAGTTGTCCTTCCATTGAAGCCATCAAAGATATTGGTAAGAATTAATTTTCTGAAATTTCCATTGAAGTTTCAGATGTGTTTGATTGTCTCCTCCATGAAATTGAAACCCTCAAGCTTTATTCGCATAATGAACAGACATAATTCTACATCATCTGTTGAGCTTTACTTAATTTCGAATTCAGTATCTCACTCGCTCACTCTTTCGAATTTATTGGAGTACTTAATTTCAGCTATTGTGACCTGACTCTTTGTATAATTCTATTTCATTTTTGTCCCTTTTTTTTGTGCTGATTTTTTATCCATTTTTTTGGGTGCTGATTGTTGAATTCCTTTTGTGCAGGCATAATACTCAACTTCGTCAACGAGGTATGTCTACCAGTTATCATTTTCATTTTCAATTTTCTTTTACAATGAATTTGTTAGGGAAAGAGTGTGAACGCTTGAGGCGTGCTCGTTGTAGACAATAATTTCTTCAGCTTTTTAATTTTTTTTTTCTTTTGGAATAGTGTGAAGCCTCTAAAAATCTATAGATTTATAATGTGTTGCTTTATTATGCCAAATGTTTGGGTGGTCCATGGAATTTCAGATTTGCTTACAAAGATTCATGTCAACATATGAAATTAGTATAATTAAGACAATTATTGCATCTCAGGTTACAAATTTATTATCCTTCTAAATCATTTCAGTTGCTTTACCCAAATGTTTTGATAATAATTTCAGTTTTGTATATTGTGGAAAAGGTTCTTCTATTCCCACAGACAGAATTCCTCATTTTCAATTCAGAAACCAAAAAGTAAAATAACCCAAGCCAAGACTCTTAAAACAACAAGCAGCGCGCGAAAACTAATATATTGATTTCCAAAAGGTTTATAAATTTATTCTAAAATATATTTTCTATGCTTTTATCAATTGATTTATGCATATTGTATGTGATTCTCAGGCTCTATGCCCCCATCATTGATTATTTCCACGGTGTAAATTGTGTTGATTTTCAATCAATTAGATGACTTAAACATCCATTAGAAGCTCTCCAATGGCCAAAAATGAGCAATTCTTTCTCTCTCACTCTCACATTATGGAACTGGTTGCTTGTATTTTTCAGTTTTATAGACTTAATTTATTATTGGATTTCATCCCTTTACATTCAATTACATGTGGGGTGTTTTCTACCGAGGCCCTTAAATGTCTTCACATTTTATCTTATCTCATGCTCTCGCTGATTGATAATTGTTAGACATGCCTCTTGTCCCCTTGATTATTGAAAAAGTTGGTTTTGTGGGTAATTTTTCATTGTTGCCTTTTAGTTCAGGATTTACGAGTCTATGGTCCTCTGCTCTTCCTTCAATCTTTGCACACTTGCAGTTTATTCATCAAGGTATATGCTTCCCTATCTCGCTCCTTTTCTCTATCAGCATGCCTCTATTCTTCCTGCTAAATGGTGCAATTTGGCCTTACCCGAAACATTAGACAACCCCCCCCCCCCCCCCCAAAAAGACACTCTATGCTTTGAGTCATCTTTTAGTACATAATGCAGGCAATGACTTTGTTGTGCCTACAGCTTGATTATTGTATACTATAATTTGTTGGTTACCTTAACTTATGGGATTACAGGAATTGTGAGGGACAACAGCTAACGAGAATGAAGAAATTGCAGTGGCAGGATTTCATTGATTTGAATCAGTATGCCTCTGTACATAGGTCCATCTAAAGCTTTGTGTGCCTGCAACTTGATTATTGTATAACATAATTTGTTGTTGGTTACCTAATTTTTTTGGATTACAGGAAATGTGAGGGACAACAGCTAACGAGAATGAAGAAATCATAGTGGCAAGAATTCATTGATTTGAATCAGTGTGCCTCTGTACATAGGTTCACCCAAATATCTTATTCCATTCCTATTGGTAAATCTTTTTCTATCTCCGTATATATTTATAGGCTGCACCCAATATTATGATGAAAATAGATAAGGTATCATCTTGCACATTCCTTTTATTATGATTCAACTTAATTTGCTAAGGTAGATGATGAACATTACCTTGCTGTGGGTCTGACCGGCAATGCCGGGAATCAAACTACTGTTGCAAACTTGGGATGATTATTGGTCTCACTAAGATAGTGAAAGCTGGGGGATATATCATTGCTTAATTTATACTTCTTTCTGGTCATCAAGTCATCTTTTTTTGGTTTTTCGTTAATAGCTATTAAATATGTAATGGTTGCAAAATATCTATTGCAGGTACAACAAATGCTTCGAGGTTCATTTCATCTGACATGACTCAAAGCCAAACAAAGTCATTGAGGTAAAACTCTTAGGTGCCATGCCCTTGGCTTTATCTTCTAATATGAAGTGGGTGAGGCTGTCTTGAATCTGATTTTTAATTGGTAAACATGACTTAAATTTGTTTCCTACACATTATGAGGGTACACAGCTTGGGAAAAGGTGGAAGGCATGTTCTGGTTGCTCTCATATGTTATCCGTATAAGGTGAGGAAACAGTGATTTTTTTCTTTCTTTCTGCTTTCCTTATGTATTACCTCTCGATTGTAGATATCCTACTAAAATTCTATGTTGGTTGTATGTGGTTATTTGTCTTTTATATACAGGAATACATAGTGGAAGATTGAGAGAGTAAAGATGTCCCTGAACTTGATCCTAGCCTCATACCAGAGAGGAGGATGTTGGGGCTCTACTGAACCAAATATACGGGCTTCACAGGACATTAGTGTAAGTGTCTCCTTATGGATTTTTGTTTCTTCTATTTTCTTATTTAGAAATTCCTCTCAATCTTAATACTTAGCAGTGCCTCAAAATTTCCATGACTTCTTTATTAATCTCCTAGGAATTTCATTGATTTCTTGCCTACAAAATGTGAGAAGAGTCAGGGGAAAAAAAAATAATATTTCTGCTGCTGCATTTGTGTTTGCATTGGCAACTTGGTTTTAAAAAGCGCGAGGCGCACTGAGGCGCAAGGGGGCCGAAGCGACGAGGCGAGAAGCGTGAAGCGAAAGCGCACGCCTCACGTATGCGAGGCGCACGCCTCACGTATGCGAGGCGCACTTTTTTCCCCAAAATGCTTCTAAATTGATTATAAATCATATTTCCCACACAAGACACATAAGAACTATACTTATAATGCAAACACACCAACATATAGCATACCATACCACAAATAGTCTCATAGTAACCAAGTAGCACAATAAACAACATAACTCCATAAAGTTCTGACTAAAAATAAAAGCAAAATGAAAGAAAACATAAGCATAGGTCATAAGGTCTCTAATCTCTCTAAAGCTCCACTACATATCCTCCTCCTCGTCTGAATCAAGATCAATACCGAGCACTACATCTTCAACCCCCTCATAGTCTTCATCTCCGATCTCCTCTTCCTCCTCCTCATCTTCATCAACCAGCAAACCCCTACGAGATTGTGGAGTGGGAGTGGGAGTGGGAGTGGGAGTGGGAGTGGGAGTGGGATTAGCAGGACCCTTTCCTTTATCAACTCTTGATGAACCTGCTTCACCCCTCAATCTTGATGCTCTAGTGGCATAAGTACGCTCATTTGCCCTAGAAGCTCTACTAACATCCCTCCATGTTAAATCCTCACCCTCAAAGACAAAATCATTATCATTTAAAACATCGTCATCGTCATCCATCCTTCCTATCAACCACTCATTGCTTTCATCAATTTCTTGCAAGAGGATAGGATCAACAATCTTCTTGGATCGACGGTTCAAAGCACGATTGAATTTGACAAACACTAAGTCATTCAATCTTTCTTGAGCCAATCTGTTCCTCCTCTTGGTATGAAGCTGTTGTTACAAATAAAAGTATTATTTTCAGCAAAATAATGTGAGTTAATAACAAAGAATATTAGGATAGTTTGCTTGACAACTTACTTGCTGGAATACTGCCCAGTTCCTCTCACAACCAGTGGCACTACAAGTGAGACTAAGAACACGGACAGCAAACTTTTGCAAGCTCGGAGCCGATCCTCCATATGCCACCCACCAATCAGCTATTAAAATTATTAATAAATTAAAATTTAAAATAATCACTAAGTGTTTTCAAGTTTATAAGTTGTAAAAAAATCGTAGAGATGATGTCAAAATGTTTTACCAGGAGCTTTAACTTTCCTTTGTCTTATGGCCATGGGATTACCAAAAAGACCAACTTCATTTCTGTAACGATCCAACTCGGCTAATATCTTGTCTTGAGTTTCTTGACTTGGTACCAACCTTTGAATGCAACTATACAAGCCTGACGACACTTATTCACCAGATGCATCTTCGATGTTATCATAATATAACTCCGGATTCAAGAAGAACCCCGCCGCATGCAAAGGCCTATGAAGTTGGCATTCCCACCTTTTATCAATAAACTCAAAAGCTTCCTTATAGTGAATATCCATGTTTGCAAAGCTAGTTGCAATAGCCTCTTTAGCCCTATCCATGGACTCATAAATGTACCCCATGGCAGGCTTCTTCTCCCCATCAACGATTCTAAGAACCTTAACAAGAGGACCCGTCAACTTAAGAGAATAAACAACATTCCTCCAAAAGGTGTCTTGTAGAATGATGGATGCTACCTTCTTTCCTGGCGCTTCCTTTGCCCACTTACTAGCAGCCCACTCATCAGAAGTGACCATTTTTCTCAAGTTGTTTTGTTGCTTGTGTATTTGTGAAAGAGTAATGAAAGATGTTGCAAATCTAGTGATTGCCGGCCTATGCAAATTCCTTTGATTTGTGAACCTCCTCATCATGTTTACAAGAGGGACACGGCTATATAGATAGCCATGCATGAACATAGCCTTCTTCAAAGCACTATGCACTTTTGGAATCTTTCCAATGTCCTCTAACATAAGATCCACACAGTGTGCAGCACATGGAGTCCAATATAAATGTGGTCTCTCGATTTCCAAGTATTTGCCTATAAATATTTGAAAAGAAAATTAAGTAGTATTCAAAATATGGCAAATAAGTACAAAAATGTGATTTAAAAACAATCGAGATTAGTATTCATACCCGCTTTCACATAGTTTGATGCATTATCCGTCACCATTTGGACCACATTCTCCTCTCCAACTTCCTCCACCATGTCATCAAGCACTTTAAACAATAGATTAGCATCTTTGACAACTTCGGAGACATCCATGGACTTTATAAAGACGGAACCCTTAGGAGAGTTCACAAGAAAGTTGACAATATCCTTATTAACAACGGAGTCACGCCATCCATCGGATAATATAGAACAACCTTTTTGTGCCCATTCTTTCTTGTAGTCCTTCAAAGTCAATTGGACTTCATTCACTTCTTTATTAAGGAAAGGAACTCTTATCTCATGCATGCTAGGTGGTTGCATTCCGGGACCAAATTGTCCAACCGCTTCAATTGCAATTGCAAAGCTTGGATAAGTAGCCGCATTGAATGCAATTCCGGCATCATAGAACCACCTAGCTAATTCTCTACAAGCATTGTTCCTTAACTCCTTGCGACACAATTCATTTATTGTTTTTTGCCTCCCACTAGCTCCTCCTTTTCTACCTTTTATTGCATCTTCCGGATTAGGAGTGAAAAACATGTCAATAGGACCCTTTTGCCTAGGCCTTTTGGGAATTGGACACTTGCTACTTCCCCCACTTCCACTTGCATTATTAGAACCCAATCCAATACATTCTTCCTCACCACCATCATCACACTCATCATATTGTGACATAGATGGGAACATATTACTTGCCTCCTTATCCATTTGCTTCTTAACCATAAAATTTTTCATTTCTTCCCTAACATGTTCCGGACAATTTGGACATTTACGCACATTCCTAAAGCCTCCAATTAAATGTTGTTTCAAGCGATATGTTCCTCCACAAGTTTGCATGTCACAAAAATTGCATTTAAACTTGGTCCTATTTAAAGGGTCTTGTTTTCCATATTTTCTAGATGGGTTGGTTGATCCCGTAGTGCTCGAAGTATTACAAGAATCCATTAAACAAGCTGAAGATATAAAAAACAAGAGTTAAAATGGTGATTAAAGCTACTGTTAAGGACTCAAAAGAGTTTTTTTTTTTTTAAAACAAAGCTACTGTTAACAGCACTATCTAGCTACCCCCCTCTGTCTTTCTCTGTTCCCATCCACAACCAATTTTTTTAATAAACAAATAAATAAATTCCCCTCTTAAACAAATAAACCCACCTTTTTATCTATCTAGCACTATCTAGCACGCATTCTCTCTCTTTCTATCTATCTAATTCTCTCTCTTAAATCAGAAAACGAAGACAAACAGAGAAGCAGAAAAAGAAAACGAAGAGAAAGAGAGAGAAAACGAAGAGAAACAGAGAAGAAGAAAAAGAAAAAGAAGAGAAAGAGAGAGAAAACGAAGAGAAACAGAGAAGAAGAAAAAGAAAAAGAAGAGAAAGAGAGAGAAAACGAAGAGAAAGAGAAGTCGTGAAGATGTGTACCTGGAGTCGCCGGAGAGTCGCCGGAGAGAAGCTAGGGTTGTCGCCGGAGAGTCGCTTGATGACATGGTGGAGGAAGTTGGAGAGGAGAATGTGGTCCAAGTGGTGACGGATAATGCATCAAACTATGTGAAAGCGGGTATGAATACTAATCTCGATTGTTTTTAAATCACATTTTTGTACTTATTTGCCATATTTTGAATACTACTTAATTTTCTTTTCAAATATTTATAGGCAAATACTTGGAAATCGAGAGACCACATTTATATTGGACTCCATGTGCTGCACACTGTGTGGATCTTATGTTGGAGGACATTGGAAAGATTCCAAAAGTGCATAGTGCTTTGAAGAAGGCTATGTTCATGCATGGCTATCTATATAGCCGTGTCCCTCTTGTAAACATGATGAGGAGGTTCACAAATCAAAGGAATTTGCATAGGCCGGCAATCACTAGATTTGCAACATCTTTCATTACTCTTTCACAAATACACAAGCAACAAAACAACTTGAGAAAAATGGTCACTTCTGATGAGTGGGCTGCTAGTAAGTGGGCAAAGGAAGCGCCAGGAAAGAAGGTAGCATCCATCATTCTACAAGACACCTTTTGGAGGAATGTTATTTATTCTCTTAAGTTGACGGGTCCTCTTGTTAAGGTTCTTAGAATCGTTGATGGCGAGAAGAAGCCTGCCATGGGGTACATTTATGAGTCCATGGATAGGGCTAAAGAGGCTATTGCAACTAGCTTTGCAAACATGGATATTCACTATAAGGAAGCTTTTGAGTTTATTGATAAAAGGTGGGAATGCCAACTTCATAGGCCTTTGCATGCGGCGGGGTTCTTCTTGAATCCGGAGTTATATTATGATAACATCGAAGATGCATCTGGTGAATAAGTGTCGTCAGGCTTGTATAGTTGCATTCAAAGGTTGGTACCAAGTCAAGAAACTCAAGACAAGATATTAGCCGAGTTGGATCGTTACAGAAATGAAGTTGGTCTTTTTGGTAATCCCATGGCCATAAGACAAAGGAAAGTTAAAGCTCCTGGTAAAACATTCTGACATCATCTCTACGATTTTTTTACAACTTATAAACTTGAAAACACTTAGTGATTATTTTAAATTTTAATTTATTAATAATTTTAATAGCTGATTGGTGGGTGGCATATGGAGGATCGGCTCCGAGCTTGCAAAAGTTTGCTGTCCGTGTTCTTAGTCTCACTTGTAGTGCCACTGGTTGTGAGAGGAACTGGGCAGTATTCCAGCAAGTAAGTTGTCAAGCAAACTATCCTAATATTCTTTGTTATTAACTCACATTATTTTGCTGAAAATAATACTTTTATTTGTAACAACAGCTTCATGGGAACAGATTGGCTCAAGAAAGATTGAATGACTTAGTGTTTGTCAAATTCAATCGTGCTTTGAACCGTCGATCCAAGAAGATTGTTGATCCTATCCTCTTGCAAGAAATTGATGAAAGCAATGAGTGGTTGATAGGAAGGATGGATGACGATGACGATGTTTTAAATGATAATGATTTTGTCTTTGAGGGTGAGGATTTAACATGGAGGGATGTTAGTAGAGCTTCTGGGGCAAATGAGCGTACTTATGCCACTAGAGCATCAAGATTGAGGGGTGAAGCAGGTTCATCAAGAGTTGATAAAGGAAAGGGTCCTGCTAATCCCACTCCCACTCCCACTCCCACTCCCACTCCCACTCCCACTCCACAATCTCGTAGGGGTTTGCTGGTTGATGAAGATGAGGAGGAGGAAGAGGAGATCGGAGATGAAGACTATGAGGGGGTTGAAGATGTAGTGCTCGGTATTGATCTTGATTCAGACGAGGAGGAGGATATGTAGTGGAGCTTTAGAGAGATTAGAGACCTTATGACCTATGCTTATGTTTTCTTTCATTTTGCTTTTATTTTTAGTCAGAACTTTATGGAGTTATGTTGTTTATTGTGCTACTTGGTTACTATGAGACTATTTGTGGTATGGTATGCTATATGTTGGTGTGTTTGCATTATAAGTATAGTTCTTATGTGTCTTGTGTGGGAAATATGATTTATAATCAATTTAGAAGCATTTTGGGGAAAAAAGTGCGCCTCGCATACGTGAGGCGTGCGCTTTCGCTTCGCGCTTCTCGCCTCGTCGCTTCGGCCCCCTTGCGCCTCAGTGCGCCTCGCGCTTTTTAAAACCAAGCTAGACCCTGAGACCTAGATTAATTTGGGAGGCGTTGCAAAGAGAGGTAAATTGTTACCTCTTCTTACGATATTGAACTTTGAAAGTGCAACCCGGAAGGGGTAGCTCAACTGGTAGGAGCTCTGATATCTATTCCAGAGATCCCAAAGTCCGAGCCCCTTCCAGATGGAGGTTTCACTGCTCGTTAACTTTGGGGCCCATGGAAGTAGTCAAGCGAAGCATGAGGTTCAGCAGGTGATGCAAATTGTCACCGTTAGAGCTTGCTTTCTTGACAAGTATTTTGGCTTCTCTTTTTGTATATGTGGGCTTTGTAGGCTGATATTCATGAGTTTATTTTGCTTTGTTGTGTTTTTTTTGTTTACTATTACGTTTAAGGTACTATTCTTACTTCTTAATTCACAATATGGTTTTTGTGATTCTCATTTCTGTCTCTTTGCTTCAGTTTGTGCCTTAGTTAGCTAACCTGTTGCTCATTTTAGCAGTTGGAGTGCATCTGTAGTCATACAACCTGTCAAGCCTGTACATCATTTCATTAACTTATCCAGAGCACAAATGAGGTAATATACTTACTATATGATTTTGTATATAAGTGTATTTTTTTAAATGTCAAATATGTTATGCTTTATTCTTAGACGTACATATTTTTTGCAAAAGCCCCAAGTAAAATTCTATCAAGCGTTCCACTGATGGTGTCAGATGACGGGAAGGGAAACTGCCTATGTAGATTGGCCTCATGGGTTGTTCCACTCCCATGTAGGATTTGTGAGAGGTTTGTTGAGGTAGTGAGGAGTAGAGATGAAAGCCTTCGAAGTTCAGTAGGTAGTTGTATAGGGGTCCATGTGAAAGTGAGTTGTATTGCTGTTGCTTACTCGGAATTAATTATCAACTTTTTCCAGTTATGTTCCGTGCTCAATTAAAGTCCTCGGATGGCTATGGGATGGCTATGGGTTGGGACGAGGTATTGGGCATGTGCATGGCTATTTAGACAAGTTCATGTATGGGTGGATGGAAAGCACATTTTAGAGTTTAATTAAATTGTTCTTTATTCAAAATATTCTAACCTTTTTTTTTACAATTATTTCCAATCCTGCAAGTTACCAAAGCTGAGATTGGTTGCAAATGACTGGGTAGAAATGAAAATATTTTGAAAAACTATACCCAAATACCTCATGAGATGGAGAGATACTATGCTGGTTGGATTAGGGTTCTTGCACTGTCTTGGCAAGCAACAGGGAGGATACAAAAAAAGGAAACATATTGATGACTTGCTAGCCAAGGATGGGGATCGTGGGATGGGGACTTTTAATCAGGTGGGAGGAATGTATGTGAATCAAAGTTAGGAGATCACAAATGGAAAGGAAACAGAAAGTAGCGTAGTGCCGCTACTAATACTTGGAGTTTGTGCCAAAACCAGTTAAATCGTCAGTTAGCCTATAACTATTATGATTTATGAGGCATCATGTCCATATGTGGAAGACATTGTGTCTGGTTGTCTGGATAGATGGAACTCTTTCTTTTTTTCTCTTAAATTTTGGATGTTTAAATTAGATGGAAAATTAAATGCAGAGAATTGTACAACTCTTATGTGCCAACATATGCTTGTGATTCAGAAACTTTTGCCCTAATAAAGCCAATTAGAGCACTCAACAATTCCCAACAATGATTACTTTTATTCCCCATAGTACTTTACACTACTCACTACATGTATAATGTGCGAGCATAATGTGATTCAGTCATTAAAGAAAACTCACATGAACTGTTCTTTGTGCAGAAGTCTTCCATCTGTGGAAATAGCAGAATCGAGTTCTTTATTTTCATACAACAGACTGCGATCTGTTGGCATGGCATCTTCCTTTTCTTCAAGGCAGCGAAAGCTACTTGAACGATGACTAGAGGGCTCCCAGCTGGCCTCGATTTGTAGTAAAGAGGATATCCAATCACAAATACTATTATAGAAAGCGCCATGGTGATGGTTGGAATTTCGAGACCCAAACCTAACCCAATGTTTTCCTGAATGTAAACCAAAACAGTCAGAGCTGTTAATGTTGTCCTTCCCATGCAAGAATAATACCAATTGATGTAATTCCATTTTCGAGCTGCAACGCCTGATTTGCTCATGTCAAATTGGTTGGCTGCAAAATTGAAAGAGAAAAACAGTACTGAAATTGTGGTGCCACAAATTGAAAGACAAAAACAGTTCTCTAATTTTATCAAAAAGTTGGAATCATTACAGATGGGTTTTTTAGTCTATTTCTCGTTGGTTTGATACTTTGATTCCTTATTCTGAACCAATACAGGTATTTGAACCAAACGCCAGTGTCGTGAAGCACTATTATGAAGAGGAAGAAATACATGGTGACTTCAATAGCTTGCATGGATTTCGAGTTATTTGATGTTTGCTATGGGGTATAAACAAAGGATGAGAGCAGCTACTTTTTGTAACTACTGCAAATAAATAGTGGAGGAAAGTAGAAGCACAATTGGAAAGGGCTAGAGCTTGATGTTTGTTGGCCTACAATTCAGTAAAAGCGTTGGCTTACGTAGAAACTATCATGTGGATAAAAAATAATCAATTACGTGCAAGTGTAATTTCACTAATTCATAGTTTCTTTTTGTACTATGAGCATGTTTGGCCTAGCTTGTGAGGAGCTTCTAGTTTTCCCCCTCTTTTTCCCCACAAACCTCCCCCTTCATCTCCTCCTCACCCTCATTTTCAGCTTCTAAGAAGCTCAAAACACCCCTTGGGAGGCCCAAAAGTAGAAGCTCCAATTTGATGCTTCTACTTTTGGGGCTTCTAGGGGGTTCTAGGGGGTGGTTTAAGCTTTTTGGAAGTTGAAAATGGGTGTGAGGAGGAGGTAGAGGGAATGGTTTCTTAGAGAAAATAAGGGGAAAAGTAAAAGCTACTCACAAGCTAGGCCAAACATGCTCTAAATATCTTAGAAGATGATTGATGCGAAGGTTTATGTCGAAATGGTTGCATAAATGATATTAACGCATTGGCAAGCTGCAATGGAAGCCAACACACATATTGTTTCTTAATTGCATTTCATTGAGGATTGGAATTTAGCGTAAAGGTGTTTCTTTGTATCATAGATACTGTACTCCTTTTTCAATACGAACAAACCAATGCACGTTTTAAAATTAAGATGAGTAAAGTGTAATTGTAATTTTTAGTTGCAATTTTAGTAATCATACTCATGATAACCCACTTGGGGAGACGCGTGCATCGCACGCGTTCCATCAACTAGTAGTTTTAAAGGACGAAGTGGTCTTACCTTTGCATTTATCCAACAACCATCATAAGAGAATCCTAATTCTCTAGCGGCTATGATAAAGTTCATCCAAGTCAAGAGTTTATTTCAGATGAGCCTGGTAACAAGACACAAATATAAGACAAGCACAAATTTCATTTGAAGCCGTACATAATACACATAGAGAGCATCACTTTCACACATGATACCTCAGGATCTTTTTCGCCGGGCTTTCATAACTTTCAATAAACCCAAGAAATTTTCTCTAATGTATACTTGAACCTATAATTTTCTTACAAAGCCCCAAAAAAGAATAGATAACCTAAATTAAATCTCAAGGTGTTTGCCAATGTAAAACCTAAACCAAAGATTGAGGGTTTATTTTAAAAGATGAGAGAGGACACTTCTAAGACTATATTGAGTCACTTTTAAGAATAATAAAGAAACATGCCAATATCAACTGTTTGAGAAAGCAAAATGATCAATGAAGCTAAAAGCTCTGTTATAAACAGATAAATCAAAGTGCCTTTCAACTACAACTGCAACCCATATCTGCGTATAATAAAGTTCTAATCTCTAATGTACAGCATGTACCTTCCTCCACAAAATAACATACAAAGTTAGAGGTACACAGCGACAACCACAAGCTTACATACTATTAGAGCAGCATATCTACACAATATAGCATGAACTATATTTAGCTTCCAAGGGTTTAGTATCCAAAATAGACAATATACTAAGAAAATCATCATATTTAATTTCACCAACTGAAATTTCAGGATGCTCACTAGAAAAATTTACATACGAACATTTGTTGAGGTGCATACTTCAGCAATTGTTAAGAGAAACCTTGACATGTACAATGTGCATAAGTGCTTTCTCTGTATTGTCTGAGTCATTTTAATGTCACCAATGTTGGTTTACTAGAATAAGGTTTTGAATGTAGAGTAGGTCTGTGTGAGGCCGCCTCAACTTGAGGCCTCTTAGAATACAATAATACTATTAATCCCTCTCTCTCTCCTCCCTTCACTCCCCCTTTCTCTCTCCTCCTTCACCCTCACCCATTCAACCACCACTGCCACCGCCTCACCACCACCACCGCCGCCTCACCTCCACCTCCCCGTCCACCATCGTGGTCGCCGCTGGCCGGAGACCACGACGGTGGCCCCTACCAGCCCACTCACCCTCCCCCTGTCTCTCCTCCCCTCACCCCGAAACCACCGCCACCACCTTACCATCGCCTCAGCTCCACTTCCCCAGCCACTGGCGTGGTCGGCACTGGCCGGAGACCACGACAGGTTGGCCTCACCGGCCCACCCCACCCCTCCCCCTCTCTCTCCTCCCCTTAAAGCGAAACCCTTATTTTCTCTCTCCTCACAGCCCCACCGCCCCTCCACCCCTGCCCTGGCCACGGCGGAGGTCGACTTCAGCCGTGGCCTCCCTCGACCACCACCTCCCCTTCCCCGCCGCCCAGGAGAAGTAATCGAAACCCAAAAAATTGAAAAACCTCAAAAAATTAGAAAAGCACAAGAAACGAAAACCCTAGGTCCCGATTGGTTTAAATTTGGGCATGGTGAACCCTAGAAGGGCGTGATTCGACTTGAAATCGAACGGAAAATTGCTAAAAGAAAAAAAATATATAATCTTATCGGCGTGTGAGATCCACGCGCCGAGCGGCCGCAGCTTGAGGCGACCGCATACAAGATTTTGCATTGAATATATGACTAGTAGGATCATGTACTCAGGTACGATACAGCTAAAGAGAAGGAAATAAAGACTCAGTGATATTGTAATGAAGTAATCACTACAACCAATATGCTAATTGAAGACACTTTTTTCACCACGGTTTCGAAAGCGTGGAGAAAAAGCACGGAGGTTCTCCACGCTTTGTTGCGTGGTAATCTTATCTTTCCAAGAGGCGAGCTCGAAAGTAGTCAAAACATTGAAATCGTGCACCTTATTTTCATCATGGTGCTTAATTCTAGCCCAGACTGCTCACCACGCTTTCTCTCTCCCATCCACTCTCTCTCGTCGTCAGGTTCTCTCCCCCCTTTTATAGCCTTCCACTCTCGATCTAAATCCCCACAACATTAATTCAATCTCATCAAATCATTGCCAATTCAATACCAAAATTGAGTTTCTTTCGCGATTGTTGCTCGCTGTCGCTGCGGGTGGCTCTGTTTTGTCCGAAAATAATCGATCTAAGTTATGAGAACCCGCTCCTTGTTGGTCGCCTGGTTGTTCAACTCCGAGGTTTGTAACTTATATTTATTTCTGATTGTGCTTTGCTTGAAATTTATTAGGTCTGTTTTTGTATAATTGGTTGATTATAGGGTTTTCATTTGTGCCGGTAGTTAGGTAAAATGGTGATTGGTTTATTTTCTATTAGTATCCTAAAGTGTTCTGGGGTTCGATTTCATTCATTTGTTGAAATTAGGTTTTGGTTTTTGGTGATTGAAAGCATTGAAGAAATTCCCAAATAATTGGGCTGATATTGGGAATTTAACACTCAAAATGGATTGTTCAAAGCGCGAAAATTTGAACTCATCCCCACGAAATGAAAATCTGAAATTTTGCTAACACTGAATTGTTCTAGGGTTCTATTTCATTAATTTTGCTCATTCTCATTAGGGTTTCTCACAATTCCTTGAGGGAAAACGCTCAGATCGCTGGCACAAGATATTGAATTTCAAGGTGACTATCTTTCTTCTCCTCTTTATACCTTCAATTCGAAAGAATTTTATTCAAAGGTAAGGCTCAAGGATGCGTTGATATTAGTGTTCATATCAGTGTTGATACCATTTGCGTTTGTGATTTCAGTTCTGTTTATCATATGGCTCGAGTTCTGTTCCATTCTCCAGCTTTTGTTTCTCTAAGTTTCAAATTCAACGCAGCAGCCAACCTGATATTAAAATCAGTGAATATTCTGAATTCTGGGTATTTTTCTAATTTTGTTTGGTTCAATGGTTGTGTTGCTTGTGCATAAACTGATATACCTCTCTTTCTCAAATTTCTCCTTTCCTTTTGTTCAAAAAAGATCATACTTACTTTAAGACAAATTAGTAAATTGAACTCTTTCTCCAATTGTCATACTGTAAAGAGATTAAAGCAGTAATTCGGAGCTACAAACATAGTATACTACAGTAATACTCAGATTAGTTTGTCTCAAAGAGGTGGCTGCGGGGACTTGTTTCTTATACCTTTGCTTTCAAACAATCTGTACTTTTGTATCCTGCTATATGCTGTGGGTTAAGGCATGAGTTGGCTACAAGCCTACAATCCATTACTCTATTTGCAGGCACTCTTAGTTAATTGTCTAGATAGGGAAAAAGATAAAATCTGAATGTCATTTGCAGGCTAGAATCCACTATGTTCGGTACTACTCGACTCTTATGTTTGCTAATTGTTTACATTAGTGTGTGTTTTATTTTTGCTGCTGCTTTTTCCTACTTGTTTCACTTTCTTCTCATCATTTCAATGAGCTACTAGTGTCCCTAACTGACAATGAAATCATGCTAGCAAATCTGGGGTCATAAGCAGTAAGATATATTGTTCTAGTGGTCTAAAAGTCAAGACTTTGGCAAGTTAATAACAGTTTCAGACCTGTTATGCCAAATCTGAATTTAGCCCCTTTTTAAGCATATTCTTCATGTTAGAAGCAGGAAATTCAAGGCAACTCATGTCTACGATTAGTGCAGCAAGGGTTACTTATTTTGGATGAGTATTTGTGAGCTAAAGTGGGAGTATCCTGCTGCATTCACACACTGTTTTCAGGTCGGGAATTCAGACTTGAACTTTTGCTGTCAAATCTTAAATTTTCCATGTTCTAGTGTCATTATTGGCATGTTAAGACACCTAAAACTCAGTAGCGTATGAAGACTAGGGGTAAGGTTAAGGAATGGTTGGAACTCTTTTTTACGAGCTGAAACAAATGAGTTTTTGTACTCTGAAGCTGAATTTTGTGAGCTGAAATTCTAATATGTCTTGATGGTTTTAAACAACAAATTTGATGAGTTCATATACTTGAAACGCATGCTAAAATCAGACTGCATAGTGGCTAATTAGAGAGGAGTAATCAAGACTTGATAAGGTAGCAACTTAGCTTTATTACATTCTGTTTTGTGTTTTAAAATTTAGAACTGTTTTCGACGTCTTTATATTGGTTTTGCGTGTTCTGAAGTTGGAATTTCAATGAAAAGTTAGTGTGTTATGTGTGGAACAATGAGTAATCATTTTGATATGCTATATGTGATCTAAAGTAATGAGTTTGCATCGTTCATAGACTTCATACAATGTACTTAGGTTATGAAATTCAGACCTGAATCATGAATCTTTAACCATATTTCTACTTGTTAAATGGTTGGAAACTTAGAGAATCAACAAGGCACCACGAGGGGAGTATTGGTGCAAATGGATGAGTGAGCTTATTCTATGGGTTTTGATCTACATAGCTTTACAATGTTGCTTAAGGTAAAGTTTTCTTCTTGATTATCTTTTCTTGAATGTATGAAGGCTTAAAGCTTGATATACTTATATAATTTGTGTATTTTTTGTGATGACAATTTTGTTTCAGTGTCCTGGTAATCTTTTATCACGTTTGAAATTGCACATCTGTAGATTTGTTTTTTATTTGATTAGTACTAATAGGTTAAATCAGTTGATCTTGTTGTTGTAATAAATCAAATCACTGTCCTCTCAAAAAAAAAAATAAAAAAAATACTAGTTCAAATCAGTGTATTCTGATTTTTGAAGATGTCCTGATCTTTTGTTTCTTGTACAAATTATGCTCTGAGTTTTGCTCACCCTGCTATTATCCTGTTAATATGTTGTGTCTAGCCATTTGACTTTAAATGCTTCATCGACTAGTAAGATGTGTGACTAGTAAGATACAATAATAGTTTGCTTCAAAGCAAACAAAACTACTAGATGTGTGGCCTCAAATTTATGGTGATTGGATGGATCTGAATCTGGGCTAAATGAGTTTTTTCTTCATTGGGATACAAGGCATTTGCTTAGATTAGTTGTGTTTGGATGTAACAAGAATTTGGAAATTTAAGACTGGTCACAAACAAACTGATGATTAGGCTCATTGTTTCAGACTTACATACACAAACTGAACTGTAGATATTGTCCAACTGGGTTCATGTTTGGCTTTGATTAAACTAGTGGACTGAGTGAATTCTAATCACTTGAATTTTGTTTGGTATGTAAAGACAAGTAGGTAGGTTGTACTGGAAAGGCCACATAAAAAGAATTTTCGAAAGTGTTTTAGTGAAGAACGAGTCGCAGTTAAGACATGTAGATTTCTCATCTATGGTTTTAAATCAAATCTCTGAAGGATGTTATGCATGCATGGTTTTGTATCTCTGTTATCTTGAACTCAGTTTCTGTGCATTAAGAATGAAAATTTTCCATCTGACTGATGTAAGTCTGTTTATAGGAAAACCAGTTATACGTCATAGCTTGATGATGCTGTAAGAAAAATCATATTGATAAACTTTGGGATCTTTATTCAATTATTCATCTAACAAGCGAAACGTGGATATACTACACCCAAGTGTTCTCTTGTGTTTCTATATCATTAATGCAGATTTATTACCTGTGTGAATGACCCTGTATATTTTTTCCTCAGTGTGTCCTTTGGGCTTCTCTGACTCAAAACATGTAGTTAAGGATGCGATAAGTAACAAAACAGCATGCTGCAGTGCCATGGAACACTACATGAGTTACTTGTCAAACCAAAGTTGCACTACCAACTTGCAAGCTCTAAGGTCTGCTGCTGCACTTGGATTGGAGTTGCAAAGGGAAAATACAACCACAATCTCCGACGTGGAGTTCCTCAGGACGCCCTATACAGCTGAATTCTATGGATTTTTGATATCTACAAAGCTCTGCTAGAGGCTTAAGGTAATTTATTTTTCTGAAATATTTTTTTTTTGAATGTATGTCTGCTTAAAGTCTGATACATCTCTGTAAATTGGGTGTGTTTTCTAATGAGAAATTTATTTTATTGTCCTGGAATCTTCTGTCACATTTGAAATTGCACATCTGCAGATTTTTTTTCTTATTTGGTTATTAATAATAGATCAAGTTAATGTTTTCTGATTTTTGAAGATGTCCTGAACTTCTTTTTTTCCCTTGTACAAATAATGCTCTGAGTTATGCTCAGCCTGTAACTACCTGTTATTGTGTCTAATCATGTGACTAGTACTATACAAGAACACTAATTTGCTGCATAGCTAGCTGTAACAGACTACAACCTCTAAATACAAAACTAGTGGACATGTGGCCTCGATTTTATGGTGATTTGATCTTAATCTAAGGAAAAACTCGATTTATCCTCATTGAAATATAATGCATACACTTAGATTAGTTGTGGTTAGATATAACTGGAATTTGAAATGTTATGGTTGGTCAGAAGCAAGCTGAAGAAGAGGTTTTGAAGGCTCATAGTTTCAAATTTACACAACCTAAACTGTAGATAATGTTCAAAGAGTTTATGTTTAACTTTGATTTAACTAGTGAGGGATTGAATTGCAATCACTTGGATTATGTTTGGGGTTGTCTACTAAGTTATTTTGTTACCGGGAATGACTATTCTAAACAACCTATAGTATGCTTCCTAATTTGAAAATGTGAACTTGAAAGGCTATTTTACTGTTATGTTTGGCTACTTACTGATTTTCGGAGCCCGTGCCTTATTACTACTATCCTAAGTTTTAGCATGCCTTTGAGATAGAAAGGTACTCAGACATGTAAGCTTATAGTCGGTAGATGGTTTATATGGTAAATTTTCGGATTATCTGAATTTCATACTTGATTTGATGCTATTTAACTATGACTTTTCTTGCCACGAAGGGCTCAAATTCAGTGAAAAATAAGCAACTAAATGGTTATGCAAAAAAAAGTGCGAGATTGACCTTTCTGTGCTTAGAATAATATAGATCCACTGTTCTCTGGAGTTGTGATCTATTTTTAATATTCTGAGCTCTGAACTGTTTTTATTGAGTAAAATGGAAATCAGGTTGGTTACTAGCAGAACAAATAGAGTTTATTCCCATTTTCAAATTACTTGCTGCATTTATATTTGTGATTATTCAAGAATGTTGGAGAGTGTTGCTATCTGCAAATCTGTTTAAAGAACAAAACTGGGGGTTTCATTTTTCTGAAGGTCTAATCAGCAACCCAGGAAGCTGTTGTAAAGTCTTGGGGTCTGTTTTTGGTGCTGCTGCGCTTCTGCTACTGCTTTGTGCCATAGTTGTGAGGTCCGTTGGTTTTGTCAGCTATTTTTTGTTTAATGTTTTCATGTGCAGACTTTGATTTTTATTTCGTCTTTTCTTGTGGTTACACTGTCTTTCTAAAGAGGACATCATTTCTACTTCACAAAGTTTCTATAGCTTTTCATGTAAGTGACCGTATTCCTGCCTTGGATGCAGTGTCGGCTAGTTCCTTTTATGGAGAGGATTCAGTGATAATTTCTAACACGTCTATATACAGAAGCGCTGTCAATCCATGTGCTTAATTCCTCCTTCTCATTCGATCATCCTTTGATGGTTTATGCCAGGTAATCTTATGCAAATACTAAGCGATACTGATCCCCAAATCAACCCCAAATCAGGCTGGATAACCATCAGCATCAGTTGGAGTAGCAGGCAGCCTGATTTTCTAGTTCATTGTCTAATTTTGAGTGTTTCTTCTTTGCTTTTCTTAGTTTCACTGTAGCATAATGTTTTGGCTAGATTTATTTCACCTCATTTTGGTTTATTTCTGTTAGCTGTTGTGGTATTTTTGCATTGTTTCAGATTCAACTTAGTGGTTGATTCTCAAAGCAAAGTAATTGCATGGTGTCAAATGCCTATGGTCGTCCCACACAAGAGCATGTGCTTGAGGTATTTCTTATTGCATTTTTGATATGCTTATTGTAAGTATGTTTTTTTGAATGAGAGGAATCGTTAAAAGCTTGAAAACAAAATGGAAAATTGTTCAACTGTTTTCCTCAGACTGATGAACATTCCAAAGCTCATGTGCCAGCATCTACCTACACGGTGTGCAAAAGAAACAAATCAGCAAGCTATAGATACACCAGCAGCAAGTTGCAACAGAGCAACCAACATCAAACCAACAACAGAAGATAGCAACAGCAGCCTCATGGCATCAACACCAGCATCAACACCAAAGCAGCAGCAGTAGCAGTGACCACACAACATTAACAGCAAACAGTAGCAGCGACATGGTAGGACAAGCAACAACAAACATTAGAACTGACAACATTAGCAATATGACGGAGAAATGAAAATTTTAAAATGTTAATATGCAACGACACTTGAGTTGACGAATAAGTTTGTGACTAGTGGGCTCAAGTAGTATAGTGTAGTGTATGAAAATGTATTCTTTGTAAGACACTAGCGTGAATTGTTGTAGTTTTGTATGCCATTTTATGAATGACCATTAATTGTCATTTTAACTATAATGGTTAAACATATTAATATACTATGATATTTGAGTATAATTGGTGACATTATGACTCGTGTTAAAAAAAAATTACACGCTTAAGTTTTTACCACGCTTTTCAGTGCGGTATGTATTTTCCCGCTCAATTATTTTACCACGCTTTTAGCGTAGAAAATAAATTTCTGCCTTCTGAAAAATTGAAAATAACAACAAAATTGCTACGAGTAAAAGCGTGGGGAAAGCAACAATTACGCACGAAAATAAGTGTATATAAGTTGTGACCCTAAAAAGCGTGGACAAAATATTATGACCCGCGCAATTAACCGTGGAAAAGTTGTGACACTTCAAAGCGTAGCAAATATAAAGCGTGGTTAATTATCCACATTGATTTTAGTCACTCTTTTCAAAGTGTGGTAAAAATGTTTTTCCACGCTTTTTAGTGTGGTAAACCCCCGCTTTTTAGTGTGGTTAAATAGCATTTTTGTTGTAGTGAATCCTGTAGGCAGATCAAAGTAATTCATCACAAAGTCATTAGTCCCAGGATGAAAAACAACCAGACCCTCTTTAGGCATGCAACGTCCCTTAAAAACCTCTAATCCCCCACATCATCATACCCCAATGGACATTACCATAGAACAGATTGTCAATCATCATCATCAAAATCAACAAACTAAAAATTAAATGAAACTTCGATAAGATGAGGGGTCAATTTATAAGGGAAGAAAGGTCGTTTCTGTCACCTTGCAGGGACATCTATTGCATATGTTGATTGGATTACTAAATGTTGAGTAATAAAGGGGATGAATCTATCATATGAAGCTTAGAGGGACACTACTAGGTGTCTATGTAGTTTGAAGGATCAGTTATAGTGACCATATGGGTCACTT
Organism: Tetragonia tetragonoides; assembly: GCA_038025085.1. Taxonomy (NCBI): domain Eukaryota; kingdom Viridiplantae; phylum Streptophyta; class Magnoliopsida; order Caryophyllales; family Aizoaceae; genus Tetragonia; species Tetragonia tetragonoides. Next base: position 40,202,140 of record CM076143.1, read on the forward strand.
ACAATGAAATTAGAGGTCATTTACAATGAAATTAGAGGTCACTTGCAACAAAATTAGCTAGGGGTCACCCACACTAGCTCATGAATCACTTTTTAAAATCAAGACTGTATTATTTACATATACCGCACCTACCATTGCTCATCAAACAGATGCTCTCAAATCTTTGATCAAAACATAAGCGCAGCACAACGAGATCTAGAGCTACGAGAACTACCAGACAATAGGATAATAACCTGGGTAAGGAGGCGGGAGATACATGCAAACACCATCAAAATATAAAAATTGACTGTAAAAAATCACCAAACTACCAAAACTTTCGAGATGAATAGTTCTTACAATTAAAATTTGGTGGAGAATGCCAACAGGTGAAAGAAAAAGAAGGCAAAGAACAGACACACTATTAGTAAAGTTGATCAATTAAAAAAACCCTAACTTACATTTTGAATCCAAATTTGGGTGTTTAAACTATTGATAGGCCCGCAAGTGCACGGGTATATCGTCGTAATAAAATATCGAACCATAAGGAGCTATCGATTCCAAATACTAGTTTTTCTTAAATTCAATAAGCTAAGCCAATAGAAGTTGGAGTTTTGGTAATTGTTTTTTTTCTTTTTTTTTTGGAAAGAATTTGTCTACTTGTATTCATCCATTCAGGGAAAAACAAAAACTAGATATTGGACCAAATAATTCTTGTTTTTTGAAAGAATTTGTCTACTTGTAACACCCCGGATTTTGGACCAAATAAAAACTTTGATAAATAGGTAATATTTACAACAGCGGAAGACTTCTATACAAAATCCCGGGCGTTATCGCCGCACTCATTCCAACGAATGAGCGCAAGGCTAAACAGTAACAACTATTAACCACTCGATAGTACAACAATTGACTAATCAATACAACTGATGAATAGAAAGGACACAAAGCTGACTTCTTGAAAAACTCTATTTGGTCGCCAAACTTGATCTTCAATCATAACCTGTAAGACCATCCTTGATCTACTCCCACATTATAGTTAAGCCATAATGGTTCGTCGTAGGCCCACCATAAGTAAATGGACAACACACACACATAGAAAAGAAAAGCAACCAGTCAGCAAAGCTGAGTAACCCGACATATCATTAAATAGTAGACAATAATTAATATATAAAGAATGAGTTATGCATAAGATATAAATCAGCTCAGGTCTTTTCAGACCTTCACACCAATAACCCAAATTAGGAGATAACTATAATCTCTAGAGTGTGATCCCATAAGTTTCAATCACTAAACTCAATCCCAACAAATGTGCCAATGCTCTCAATCGAAGACTCATAGTCTAGGCTATGCAGCAACATGGACCTATAACATCAAATATAGCCAATCCAGGCTCAGCCAATCCAGGCTCAGCAATCCATGCTTGCGTTTGCGTACAGTTCGCACGCATAAACAGTCCACTGTGAGGAACAATGCATTTAAAATAGGAAAAATGTGAAGTGCCACGTTACTTATCAACATGCCAAGACATAAGTAATCGACCCTATCGAGCCTTAAATCAAAATAAGTTTATACCAATTTTTGAAATGACCTTTCATAAATCGCAATCATTAGAAACTCACCCATTTTGGGTTAGAACGAAAATATCATCAATATGGCACGATATCCCAAAAGTAAAGTCACATGCTCAGTCATGATGATATCTAACTTATACGCTAGAAGTCACCTCAAACAATTATAAGAACACACCTTTATTCAATAATAAGCTCTTTATCAAATTCCCAAATCAAACTTCCTTTGATACCAACCTAGTCACCAAATTAACATTAAGGAGTATAATTACTCACTAACATGCTCCCATATTAGGTACACCAACATGAATGTATTTCCAAGCAATGATGTCAATCTATCAAGTCATAGCATAATTGAAATCATATAACGACATGCATATTCACACATGTCCAGTCAATAATAATGCGGTTACACATAAATATTCAAATAGATATTTTGATAATAAAAACACACATAAATTAATGGCAATAAAGGTTACCTCTCAATCAAAAGGTCAACGGCATAGCGATCACGAGTCGGTTCCTTAATTTAAATGAGTAAACATCGATCACTTGCGAAATTGGAAATCCACATAAACTCCAAATTTATATCTGATAATTTTGTTAAATTCCTTGAATTTTTCCAGTCGAAATAGGCTTTTGAATTGTGATAAACGGATTACTAAACAATTTTAAACAAATGAAACAAGAAATACAATAAGCTGAAAATCGAAATTAAATCTGAAATAAATTGCAAAAACCGAAAATTTGAAAACTCACTTCCCTCCAACACAACTCAGCCATAATCACCCATCAATGGGGGTCCATGGCTGCATCATCACCACCCCAACCACCTCACGGACTTGGCAGCGCCGTGGTGGTCATAGTGGTGGCGCTGGTGGTGCGAACAAGAAGAGAGAGAAAGAGAGAAAATGAGAGAGAAAGAGAAAGTGAGAAATGAGGAGAGAGAAGAAGATGAGTGGGGGTTTGAACCTTCATCCTTTCACTCATATTTATAGACCCATTTGGTCCACTTAGTCAACTCCCCAATTAACTCCTTCATTAACTCCTTAATTAACTCCTTCATTAACTTACTAATAAATGCAATGAAATCAATTTGCATTATTCCCTCCATTTTCCAAATCAGATTTTTGACTTCAAAATCTCCCACCAAAATTTCAAAATAATTAAAATGAAAAATTCCCTCCAAAATTTGAATTAATTAAAATCTATAATATTTATTATTATGATTCTAACAATACAAGGGTAGAAAACATTTTTAGGAACCAATATTCGTAGACACAACGCGCTTTTCTAATTCGCTTAGCAATGCAATAAGCAATGCTTCAACATATAATCACATAAAACTCACAGCAAGATGACGAAAACACGAACATTCGGGACGTGACATTCTACCCTCCTTAAAAGGATTTTTGTCCCGAAAATCACTAGATCACAACTAGGACATACGAGTCCGATCCTGGGCCCTTGGGTTATGGGCCCACTAAATTTAAAGCCACGTAAACACACATAAGCATATACACAAAGAACAACGCGAGCATGTGAAGATGCAAGCGTTAAACCCAAAAGGAACGAACTGCTCTGATACCATCTGTATCAGAGTCAACTCTAAACAACTTTCTCCACTTTCCTTAAAACAACGCAAGCATATGAAGATGCGAGCGTTAAACCAAAATCTAACTAGAACTGATACCATCTATATCAGAGCCAACTCTAAACACCAATAAGGAATGAAGAACAATGCGAGCATATGAAGATGCAAGAGTTAAGCCCAAAACTAACCCGCTCTGATACCATCTGTAACACCCTCGATTTTGGACCAAATAAAAACTTTGATAAATAGGTAATATTTACAACAGCGGAAGACTTCTATACAAAATCCCGGGCGTTATCGCCGCACTCATTCCAACGAATGAGGGCAAGGCTAAACGGTAACAACTATTAACCACTCGATAGTACAACAATTGATTAATCAATACAACTGATGAATAGAAAGGACACAAAGCTGACTTCTTGAAAAACTCTATTTGGTCGCCAAACTTGATCTTCAATCATAACATGTAAGACCATCCTTGCTCTACTCCCACATTATAGTTAAGCCATAATGGTTCGTCGTAGGCCCACCATAAGTAAATGGACAACACACACACATAGAAAAGAAAAGCAACCAGTCAGCAAAGTTGAGTAACCCGACATATCATTAAATAGTAGACAACAATTAATATATAAATAATGAGTTATGCATAAGATATAAATCAGCTCAGGTATTTTCAGACCTTAACACCAATAACCCAAATAAGGAGATAACTAGAGTGTGATCCCATAAGTTTCAATCACTAAACTCAATCCCAACAAATATGCCAATGCTCTCAATCGAAGACTCATAGTCTAGGCTATGCGGCAACGTGGACCTATAACATCAAATACAGCCAATACAGGCTCAGCCAATCCAGGCTTGCGTTTGCATACAGTACGCACACATAAACAGTCCACTGTGAGGAACAACGCATTTAAGATAGGAAAAATGTGAAGTGTCACGTTACTTATCAACATGCCAAGACATAAGTAATCGACCCTATCGAGCCTTAAACCAAAATAAGTTTATACCAATCCATATTCAATTCCATTTTGATATGACCTTTCATAAATCGCAATCATTAGAAACTCACCCATTCTAGGTTAGAACGAAAATATCATCAATATGTCACGATTTCCCAAAAGTAAAGTCACATGCTCAGTCGTGACGATATCTAACTTATACGCTAGAAGTCACCTCAAACAATTATAAGAACACACATTTATTCAATAATAAACTCTTTATCAAATTCTCAAATCAACTTCCTTTGATACCAACCTAGTCATCAAAATTAACATTAAGGAGTATAATTACTCACTAACATGCTCCCATATTAGGTACACCAACATGAATGTATTTCCAAGAAATGATGCCAATCTATCAAGTCATAGCATAATTGAAATCATATAACGACATGCATATTCACACATGTCCAGTCAATAATAATGCGGTTACACGTAAATATTCAAATAGATATTTCGATAATAAAAACACACATAAATTAATGGCAATAAAGGTTAGCTCTCAATCAAAAGGTCAACGGCATAGCGATCACGAGTCGGTTCCTTAATTTAAATGAGTAAAAATCGATCACTTGCGAAATTAGAAATCCAAATGAACTCCAAATTTATATCTGATAATTTTTTTAAATTCCTTGAATGTTTCCAGTTGAAATAGGCTTTTGAATTTTGATAAACGGATTATTACATAATTTTAAACAAATAAAACAAGAAATACAATAAGCTGAAAATCGAAATTAAATCTGAAATAAATTGCAAAAACCGAAAATTTGAAAACTCACTTCCCTCCAACACAACTCAGCCATAATCACCCATCAATGGGGGTCCATGGCTGCATCATCACCACCCCAACCACCTCACGGACTTGGCAGCGCCGTGGTGGTCATGGTGGTGGCGTTGGTGATGCGAACAAGAAGAGAGAGAAAGAGAGAAAATGAGAGAGAAAGAGAAAGTGAGAAATGAGGAGAGAGAAGAAGATGTGTGGGGGTTTGAACCTTCATTCTTTCACTCGTATTTATAGACCCATTTGGTTCACTTAGTCAACTCCCCAATTAACTCCTTCATTAACTCCTTAATTAACTCCTTCATTAACTTACTAATAAATGCAATGAAATCAATTCACATTATTTCCTTCATTTTCCAACTCAGATTTTTGACTTCAAAATCTCCCACCAAAATTTCAAAATAATTCAAATGAAAAATTCCCTCCAAAATTTGAATTAATTAAAATCTATAATATTTATTTTTATGATTCTAATATTAATTATGGAAAAATAACCATCCATAATTAATAATTCAAATAATCGCAAAATAATTACGATTAATTCTTTAAAAATCCATTTAATAAATAAAGAAATTATCGGGGTATCACATAATGGAATTGCCAAAAGAAGTCATTAAAGCATTAATCGAACACGAGCAAAAGACTTCAATAGTCGAAGAAACAGCGACAATAAATATTGCAACTAATGATGAGCCTCGCCACGTGCAAATAGGCTTGTTTTTAGCCTCTAATGAATGCGAACAATTCGTAACACTCCTAAAGAATTATCCGGATGTTTTCGCCTGGTCCTACAAGGACATGCCCGGCATAGACCGCAACATTGCCCAGCACACCATCCCGCTAAAGCCCGACTGCAAACCAGTCAAACAAAAGTTAAGAAGGATGAAGCCAGAATGGGCTCTAAAGATCAAAGAGGAAGTCCAAAAACAACTTGATGCATGCTTCATAAGAGTGGCCAATTACCCCGATTGGGTAGCCAACATCGTCCCAGTCCCAAAAAAGGACGAACGGGTGAGAATGTGTGTAGGCTTTAGGGACCTGAACAAAGCAAGCCCAAAAGACGACTTTCCATTACCTCATATAGATGTTCTGGTGGACAATACTGCTGGACATGCCCTCCTATCATTCATGGACGGGTATGCGGGATATAATCAGGTCCTGATGGCCAAAGGGGATGAAGAGAAAACCACTTTAATCATGCAATGGGGCACTTATTGCTATACAGTAATACCATTTGGGCTTAAGAATGCAGGGGCCACATATCAAAGAACAGCGACAACCCTGCTCCACGATATGATGCATAAAGATGCCGAAGTTTACGTAGATGACATAATCATAAAGTCGAAAGAGAGGAAAGGCCATGCACCCTCACTTCAAAAGTTCTTCGACAAGCTTAGGAAGTACAACATGAGGCTTAATCCCAAAAAGTGCGCATTCGGAGTTACATCCGGCAAACTTATAGGATTTGTCATAAGCAACCATAGGAATAGAGATTGATTCATCCAAGATCAAAGGCATAATAGACATGTCACCACCAAAAACAGAAAAAGAAATTAAAGGCTTCTTAGGGAGGATCCAATACATTAGCAGGTTCATTTCCAAGTTAACTATCACCTTCGAGCCCATATTCAAGAAACTCAAAAAAGAGGTAAAAACGGAATGGGACGAACAATGTCAAAAAGCCTTTGACAAAATTAAGGCTTATTTATCCGAACCACCCGTTCTGGTACCGCCCGCTCCAGCCGTGCTAGCCCAAGAAATAAACAAGGAAGAGAATGTCATCTACTATGTGAGCAAGAAGTTTTTAGAATACGAAACTCGCTATTCGCCTCTAGAAAAAACGTGTCTAGCCTTGGTCGCGACAACCAAAAAACTGCGACATTACATGCTCCAACGTATGATCCACATAAGATCGAGAGAAAATCCTCTAAAATACATATTTGAAAAGCCCATACTGAATGGTAGAATAGCCAGGTGGACCGTCCTCTTGTCAGAATTCGACCTTAAATTTGAACACCAAAAAGCCATCAAAGGGAATGCTATCTCGGAGTACTTAGCCGACCAGGCTATAAACGAACCCGATCGCAAAGATGAATACCACTTCCCAGACGAAGAGGTTATGACCTTAGAGACCGAGACTTGGCAACTCTATTTTGATGGAGCATCACATACACCTATTTCAGTCAAATTAGACCACGAAGTCACCAACAATGGCGCAGAATACGAAGCTTGCATAATAGGATTGCAATCCGCCATAAGCCTTGGCATTAAGACGCTTCAAGTCTATGGGGATTCATCGCTCATAATCAACCAAATTTCTAAAGTATGAAAAGTCAAAAGCGAATCCTTGGCACTCTAACAGGAATATTTAGATAAGATCATAATGTATTTCAACCAAATACACTTTATGTACCTTCTACGAGAAGATAATCAATTTGCAGACGCCTTGGCCAAATTGGCAAGCATGATCAATATACCCGAAACCATTCGGATGATGCCCATTTGCGTGCAAAGAAGATCCGAGCCTTCATATTGTGACACTTTGGAAGTATTCCATGGCGAAGAAGACGAGTGGTACACCGATATAAAGAACCTACTCGTCTATCAGCTTTACCCCCCTGATTCTAGTCCTAGAGCCCAAAAAGCGCTCAGAAAGCTCGCAGCCCAATTCATAGAGGTACGAGGTCAGATATATAAGAAAAGTCCAAACGGGATTAACCTCTTATGTCTAGGCACCGAGATGGCCCATAAGCTCTTAAGAGATGTACACGCAGGAGTTTGTGGACCGCACATGAACGGTATGATGCTCTCTAGGAAGATAATAAGGCTTGGATATTATTGGACCATAATGGAAAAAGATTGTTGTGAATTTTTCAAAAAGTGCATACGGTGTCAGACACACGCAAATCTACAATACATGCCACCAAGTCCATTATATACATTCACCTCACATTGGCCTTTCTCTGCTTGGGGAATAGACATCATCGGCAAAATAACCCCGGCAGAAAAAGGGGGCCATGAATATATCCTAGTAGCAATTGACTACTTCACCAAATGGGTCGAAGCGCAATCATACGCGAAACTCAAAGAAAAGCATGTGATTAAGTTCATCAAGAACAATATAATAGCCAGATACGGGGTTCCTCAAGAAATCATTAGTGATAATGGGTCACACTTCATGAAAGAGGTAATTGAGCTCTTAAACCAGTTCAAGATCCAGCATCGAAAGTCATCTCCCTACCGCAAACGAATGGCGCAGTGGAAGCAACTAACAAAAATATCAAGAAAATCATTGAGAGTGTCCGAAAATTATTATGATTGGCCTGACAAGTTGCCATTCGCGCTTTGGGGCTACCAGCCGTCTGTTCGCGCATCGACGGGAGCAACACCATACTCTCTGGTCTATGGGATGGAAGTCGTGCTACCCATTGAGTTAGAGGTCCCATCTCTACGAATCATTTTGGAAAGTCAAATTCCAGAAGTGGATTGGGTCCAAGCCCTCTATGACCAATTAGTCTTACTAGATGAGAAAATGTTATAGGCTTTGCACAATGTAAGAATCTATCAAAGGAGACTAACAAGGCATTTTAACCAAAAGCTCAAAATGAGAGACCTCAAAGTTGGAGATCTAGTACTTAAAGAGGTAAGGGCCAATGTCACTGACCCAAGAGGCAAATTTAGACCCAACTGGTCGGTTCCGTTTCTCATTGCAAAGATCCTAACAGGTGGAGCTGCAAGATTGGCAGATTTGGATGGGATTGAGTTTAGTCAATGAATAAACATGGATCAACTAAAGAGGTTCTATGCTTAGGCAAGACACCCAATATAGCACTATTGAGAGGCCCATACAAGGCTACATGATCCCGTAAAAAAAATATTAAAAAAAAAGTGATTTAATGTTAAAAAAATAACGGATAAGAACTACGAGCGGCCTAATTCCCCTAAAAGAATACGTAGGACAACCCAATTGCAATTGGGCCCGACCCCTTCATCATCTTCGCGTTCAAAAGTTGTTAAAAATATAAATATAAATATAAAACATCAAGTTGCAGTATTAAACAAAAATGAGCATGTCTTCATAAATAATAATAAAGTCCATAACAAAGATTTCGCAATTCCCAAATATTAAGGCAAAAATTAAATCTAAATCTAAAAAAAGGGGCACATCACCCTTTTTGAATTTAAAGCAAAATAAAAGGCAATCCTAAGCTAGACATGCTCCAAAAGAATATTTCCTTAATAGACTACACCGTAGCTTCGGTAGTAGGGACCGCATCCTCCATGGGCTCATACACCTTCGGACCTTCCGCCACCTCTCTCGAACCAAAGGCTCTTCTTCTTCAACCTCCATTAGAGGGATGCTTGAGGAGGCCTCATGATCATTGGCCCTAATTTGGGGCTCCGATTGTGGCTTAGTAGTAATCGTTTCTAAAGCTTTCTTGGCCTTCGGGTTGAGGACGTCTTTCAGATGCTTGACTCCCTTTTGCTTACCCTTCCCTTTAAGGTCATTAGGGTTTGAGAGCCTTAAGCTAGCTTTGATCGATTGGGCCTTGAGATCGCCTTGTTTGGATTTTCTCCCATGCACGACGACCCTCCGCGGTCTTACAATCCATCCAAGCTTCATAAGCCGAAGATATGGCCGTAGGGGCCTTGATATGAGAAATAGTCCACTTGGGGCGACGATCCCATGCACACTCTCATGATCTCACCATGCTAATTGTCAAAGCCTGTGTAGCAGGAGCAACACTATCCTTTTGTGGGATAATTTGGCGTTTCCCATATTGTCGCATGATACGGCTAGGAAATATGTAAGTCAGGTTATGAAGGCCAAGGACTTGGTAATACCCTGTTTCCTTGCTGCATCCGATTGCGGATTTTAGGCCCCACCACTTGACAGTCCATCTCATCAAAGGACAAGCTTTAAGGTACCCACGCCATTCATCAATGGTGGATTCATAATAAAGCCTCCGACGGGCGGGAAACTGCTTTGGTTGATATTTGAGCGCATTAATGGGCCTCTCGATGAAGCAAATATGCTCCAGGTGCCATATCTAAAAAAAAAAAAAAAAAAAAAAAAAAAAAAAAAAAAAAAAAAAACAAGGCAAAACACATAAAGTTAGATATCCATTAAAGATTCAAACTTTATTAAATCAAATTATTCAAAGCAATTTATTCAAGCACTCACTTGAATGAGAAGAGGGCTTCCCGTCCATTCACCGAGTGACGGCTCTTGTTTCTTGCGGTCCAAGCAAATTAAAGTTTCACCGAGAACAAGAGACATAGGGGTAAAATCGTTCTGAATTTGTTCAACAATTCTAAGCATACAAGTTTTACCATTATTACCTCCACCAACAAAGAGGTACCTATGCAAGAGACATAAGATAAAAGCACGTTTATAATACGTCTCACCCATCACATCGTGGTTGTCCCTTACCTTGGGGAAAAAGATGTCAATCACACCGTTGAGGTCCAACTCACCACTCCTAGCAACGGAGGAGGCTTGTGTTGGTGATAGGCCAAGATACCTTTTATAGTAGCCTTCAAGATTTGCCCCAAGCCATGGAGTAGCGGGAGTTTGATCATGAGGGAATCCAAGGATGGCAGCAAATTTTTTGGGAAGAGGGCATAATTCATTGTACCCGAATCGAAAGACATGGAATTTGTCATCCCAAAACTCAACGGCGGCCTCAAGAAGGTTCCAAATGATTTGAACTTGCTTCAAGTGGAAGAGAGCATTCAAGTGGAAAGGCACAAGTCTCATCCTCTCTTCGGGGGTCATGGATTGTAACCATTTGTCAAATTTAACATCAAAGCTTGTCATGGCTGAAATCTAAATTAATTGGGAGGTTTCTCTCTAAAAGCTTGCCATACAAAGATTGAGAAAATTGCCCTCAGGTTAACCTTTTGTTGCACTAGAATTGAATGTCAATTGCTCTTGTATTTGCTTTGCTCTTGTGTATGGAGTTTCTCTTGAATGAGGCTTGATGAATGCTTGAATGATTTGATTAGGGTTGTATGAAAGAGAGGAGAGAGAGAAGGATTAGGGTTCTCTTGGGTTAATGGGTGAAAATCCCGTAATAATGAGTGTTTGTCCCGAAAACGGATTTTAGAGGGGTATTTATAGGGATTGGGCCGAATAAAATAGGAAATTAGGGTTCTCGGGCCAAAAACGGTGCCCAGCAGCTCCCCGGAGCGCCGCTGAAGGATCAGCGGCCCCGATAGTGCAGCATGGGCCCTGGCGGCATGCCGCTGGGCCCCGCGGCCCGTTTCACGGCCTCCGCTCCCACGAAAATGCCTCTGAAGCGCTCGTTTGGACTCCGATTGGCCTGATTCTTGGTGCGTTGGATTCCTTGTTCAAAGGGCTTGCTTTTGACATATTGTGGGCTCAGATAGCACAAGTATGCTATGACTTATGGCCAAAACACTAGAGAAGTGTCCGTTTCAGCGTATTAATCAATGATCGGATCATATCTTTTTAGTTTCTAATGGGATTTTGGCCCATAATACATCGTTGGAAAGCTAATTCAAAGGGAATACAAGCCATGTGGGCTAATAATCCAATTAATCTTTGCATGACTAAAAATCAGTCTTGAACCGTGATATGCGGGTATGAGAATATCATTTTTAGCCCATAACTTCATCAAATCATAACTTTTGACTCCGGTGTCCGATTGGGACAAATGAGACGGCGTTGGAAAGCTTATAAAAATGGCTATTTGTGGGTAAGGAAATTAATGAGATCCTGAATGAGGATGGATAAGGGGTTTCAAATGACCACAAGTACGTAGAGCATTGACATTCGTTTCTTTAACATGATTATAGGTTATCATCATCGGGCGTTACGCCAGGGGGGACACATTTGGGTGTCTACAGCCTCTGGACGCCTTCCTTCGGCCGCCGAGCAATTTCTCGAGACAAGACCCCTTTTCCTCCGATTTTGGACACTTTCCTTAACCGTTTTGGACTCCAATTTGGCTCTATTTTCTATTTTCATCATTATTTCTATTTTGTATTATTTCCTTATTATTTATGGAAGCTCCACAATTTCCTTATTCCTTTTTGGATGATTATCATCTTTTCTTTTTTATATCTTTTTTCTTAATCCCTTTTTACTTATTATTTTCATTTCATTTTTGCACCCTTTAACTTTTTTCATTTCTTTTAGGGGAGATAGGGTACACCCAATTTTAACTTTTTGGCTGTACCATTTTTTGCTACATGGTTATTACTTGCGCTTTTGCTTGACTACTTGTGCATATGCATTAACCTAATTATATGCAGGGACCAATAAATAAGCAATATTTACAAGCAAAGTCCGAATGTTTGTTCAACGCAAATGTTCAAAATGTATTTCACACAAATACATTATCATAAAAATTATCACCCGCACCAGCATCTGTACGGAGCACCTCAAAGTGGTCCTCCGACCTCCGTGGCTCGTCACCAAAGATTGACGCCACGACCTGGCTAGGGTCAAAGGAAGAATGTCGGGCAGGCTCCCGGTATGAACTTCCCTCCCCGGCATAACTCGAATCATACCCCCACGAAGAACGAGGAGGCATGGTAGGCATCATAGGAGCAGGAACCGGAGGATGGTAGTGAAGACCGCCATGTGAAGGATACCCCGCATACCCGGGATAAGAAGGATACATCGACATAGGCATAGGAGTAGGCTCCACAAATAAAGTCATCCTACTCCCACCAGGATAGTCCGTCCGATGTGCAGGCACCCCCTCTCTCCTAGGACTCTCCCTCTGAGGGCTCCTCTCGCGCGAAGGGCTACGCTCAGGAGAGCTCACGACCTCATCATCCGACAAAACCACCTGTCGTGACCGACGAGGAAGGGGTCGACGGTACTCAACCTGCAACCCATCAAAATACAAAAGATACATTTCTCAAAGCATGTAACTTTGAAAATGCAAAATCAAGTTTACCTTGTCCAAGTCAGCTCTTGAGCAAGTACCCTTTGAAGGAGCCCGGGATATCCAGGACTTCATGGCATGCATCATCTTGAAGACCTTCCCGGTTTGCTCACGATCAAGCTACACAAAGAAAAGTCAGTACAAGCATACAAAACGGTAAAGTATCGCACACATCGGTAAAATTACGAATTTACCCCTGGATGCCCAACTGGAAGAGGAAGGCCCTGGATGTCCTCATCAAGGTCCTCCGTCATGGGGACTTCCCCCCAACACTCCTTCCCGCCATAGTCCCAACCTCGGACCCGCATGTCCGGGATATCCACATCGAGGTCGTCAACACGAGGCTCCTACAAAGCAAAGTAAGTTAGCATCTAACAAGACAAGAAAGGCATAGAATATCAAACATTAAATTCTTACCTTCAAACCCACAAATGAAGGCATAAGGCGATCACGGCGAAACTGCTCATAGTGCCTCGCAAGGTCCTCAGCAGGCTCCCTCAAATACCGCATAGCATCTGAGCCCACCATGGCCTCTGCAACCTGCTTGCGAGACAAGCAACTCACCAAGAACATGGTCGAGGGAGGAACCGAGGGAATCCTCGGGCCTGCCAAGTCAGGATAAACCTGACGGAAGATCCGATCTCCTAGATACCACTCAAAAGAGAACGAACCCACAATCAGGATCCTCTGACGGTCCACCGCCCTAGATGCTAGGATAGCATCCGAAGCCAACCCATGATACTTTGTCCATGGGAAGTAGTCAATCTACACAAGCATGCAACATAAGATATTTCTACACCAAGAAATACAATCCATGCAATTACAGTACCTTGTGCCAATCCAGGCGCAAGAGGGCCTCCCTCTACTGCTGAAGAGTCTGCAGAGGCGCAGGACCCCTATGACGCCATGCCCTACATATCGGAAAGTCTAACTCCCAGCCCGTAGGTGCCATGTCCGGAAAATGCTCAAAAAACCAAGGCTACATCAAAACATGAAATTAAGCACCGCACACTTAAATCATGCAAATCACGAAAAATAGATACAAAAAGCAAACGCACCTGCAAGACCTTCCAAAAACCGCATAAGCTCACGGGAGGAAGAGTCGACTGCTTGTATCCCTCATCATTCTCGCGGCAGGCAAACCGCATGCATCTCAAGAGGTTGGCGTAGCCCGGTAACCCCCAGTTGTACTCTCTCACTCTCTCCCAGTCCAGCAGGCTCAGGAGGTAAATAGCATGAATATGCTCCCCCTTGTCACTAAAAATAGTAGTGGCAAGGAGATAGGCGATGAACATCCTTGCCTTTTGCTCCACTGAGGTATTTCTCTTATAGCTCGGGTCCTTCAAAGCAGTAAAGAGCTCGCTATAGGAATGATAATGGTGACCCCAAGTGTTCCCCGAAGGGCCAAAAAACTCCACCATCTCCGCCTTACGCTTCCAAATGGAAACGTCATAGACGATGGGCGTACCCACGCAAGGTACCCCGGTCAACATAGCAAACTCCGAAGGAGTGATCATCATCTCCCCATTAGGGAAATGGAATGTGTTGGTAGTGTCCCAAAAACGCTCCAAAGACAAACGGACAATACACCTCTTGACTCGCTAAACCGAGTCCGCCGCTTTCAAAAGGGGCCCAAACCCCACATTCAAAACCACATCCTGCACCTATTTGGGCAAGATTTTATAAAGTCTCACTGAAGAGCCATAGTTTCCATGGGCCTTCAAGTTCCCATCGGGTTCCTATGATCAAATTTGCAACCTCTTAGGTTCACATTTAAATCAAATGTTCAATCCTAAGTATGTTTCTAAGTTCGTTCAAGCCATGCAAGATCACATGCGCTACAAGCTTGACAATTGCATACAATCTCTACACAAATTCTACTCAAGGCAAAGCATATAAACGCAAAATTCAATGCATAAAACTATGAATTCAAAGTTTGAGGCTTACCACAAACTTGGAAGCTCGAGAGCTCAAATGAGTCGTCGGTCGAAAAAGCAACTCCGATCAATCCCAAACAATGTCGGGCATCCTATCCGACCGGGTGTATCAATCTTGAGGGAAAGCCACATTAGGCTTCCTCTTTGAAGGCTTCACATGAGAAGGAAAAGCCTTGGTAAAAATGTTGATTTCTTCGACCTCCTCCCGCACCTCGGTCCTCCTATTCCTCTTCTTTGCCAATTTTGGAGCCATGAAGAAGGATGAGCAAAGCAAGCAAGAACAACAAGCAAAGATGGAGAATTTTGGATTTTCTCTCTCCAAGGGTTTCAAAAACCCACTATCAAATTCACCCCAAATTTGTGGAAAATCGCAAATAAACTTCAAATTATACAAAGATTACGCAAAAGCAAGCAAATGCAAGCAAAAAGGAACAAATTTGAGCAAATTTGAGCAAGATTCGAAGTTTGGGCAACAATGGAGGTAGAGAGAGAGAGTCTCGAAATTTTGGGGAAGAATGACCCAAAAATCGGCTCTCCCCCAAATTAAACCCCAACCGCGCCTCTGAACCGGCCCAGCGGCCCAGTTCAGGGCCGCCCAGGCTCAGCGGACCAGCCGTTAGCTCTGGCGGCCAGGCCGCTGGCCCCGGCGGCTACCCTCAGCACCTCCGCACAGCCAATTGAGCCGCTGAGCGGGCCCGATAAGGCCGCCCAGCCCTCAGCGACCCTGCGCATGGCCGCTGAACCCCTTTTCTCCTCCGCCTCTCACGGGGTGGGCCCACGAGTTCAAATTTCCCGCAGGATTGCATTTCTCGATCGTTACAAGTCCGGGAGATACGGGCATGTTACCCAAAATGACTCTTTTTGCCCCTACAACACGGTTTCCTATCCTAAGGACCCGGTATTATCTATTTTCGCAGGCACAGGCATTCATCTAATTTTCGCAGGCACATGCACTTTATTCTATTTTTGCAGGCACAACTTTCCAAGACACATGCATTACTAAAGCATAGCTACGCAACACTCTTCGATGTTGAGGCTATTAAAATTAGCGTCACATTGGCACCCGCAAAGCAGAGCTACGCAACGCTCTTCAATGTTGAGGCTATCAAAATTAGCGTCACATTGGCACCCGCGAAGCAGAGCTACGCAACGCTCTTTGACGTTGAGGCTATTAAAATTAGTGTCACAATGGCACCCGCAAAGTAGAGCTACGTAATGCTCTTTGACGTCGAGGCTATTAAAATTAGTATCACGTTGGCATCCGCAAAGCAGGTAACCCTGGCCACATGCGGTCAGGAATCTACCTTTCTTCCTTTCTAACATAAAGCATTTTTTCAAAAACACTGCAGACATTTTTAGCAAATACTTTGACCTTCGCATTCACAAGCTCGCCCAAAGTGGGGGCTTCTGTAGACACCCTAATCGGTTCTCATCCCCTGGCACCGCAACGCCCAAAGATGATGGTAATGGATTAACATGGACGTAAGTAGAAAAGGACATTGCTCAGTCTTTGGATAGCCTTGTTATAAGGATTCCAACGCCTTTGACCTTGCCTTAATCAGGTTCCCGGATCAAGAGATATCGCGTCACGATGATTTGGGTCAAAACCGCTCAATCCCGACCCCCTGGGTCAGCTCAAGGTCAATTTCATAATTTACTGAGCACAAAAAGTCAAAAAAACCCTATACACGCGCGCGCCTCCGGGCCCAGCGACTGACGCTGTCAGTCCGGCGACACACGCGTGACAGCGGGGGCCCTCTGGGCAGCCGTTGGGCCCAGCGGCAGGCCACAGAGCCCCAGCGGCACTGGCGCTGAGCTTTAGAGGCAGTCGCTGGCTCCAGCTGCCTTCCGTGTGGCCGCTGGGCCTGTTTTTTGGCTGGGCTGAGTTTTGGCGCCGGATTTCTTACCCTAAGCCCTTAATTCTGTTCCCTAACTCTATAAATACTCCTTTTCACCCCATTTTGAGAGAGGATGGTCAGTTCATAATTTTGAGAGCATTGAGAGCACAAATTCCCCCAAATCATAGAGAATTCAGATTTTGAAGACTCAAGCAAGCCATTGCACCCAACCTAGCACCCAAGATTGAAGAGCAATTCCAATTCTACTAGTCCCGTTCGAATAGAACGTCCAGGTTAACCATCCTGAGGGTCTAAATTCTTTATTAAATCTCTTATTTATTGTTTATAGTCATGTTTTATTTAGCTTTTGATTATGGTTGAATAAATTTGCATGCTTGGGTCTTCGTAAATAATTATGCATGATTAGTTAATTTAAAGTTAGCATCTTTTTATTAGTTTATGCAAGTTTGCATCTTTTTAATAGTTTGTGCATGCATGTAGCAACCTCCTAGGTTTATTTTAGCATAAAGTTGATATTTTTGCATTGTTCTTCCTTTGAAGTTACTAACAAATTTATTGATGTGCATATGCAATATTTGGCGCGTTTAGCAAAGTGCGGTAGGTTGGAGCGTTAAATTATTGCTCTTATCTCTTGTTTATGTTTGATAATAGTATGCATGCAAATTGGATATAAATTGTGCAAAGTGATAATATAGGTAATTTGGTTGTCTTTAACCCATCTAGTTAATTTAGGATCTTGGACAACCGGATTTAGGTGGAACCATATAACATAAATAAATATTTGACATGGATAGGCTTAGTAGAAGCCGTTTATTCGGGCGATTTAGATGAGATTCGTTTTGTTTATTTCGTACCTATTTAGCCTCATGGGTATGAGTCAATACCCAATAGGAATTGGGTGCACTTTTTGATGGTTTCCAATTGTTTCCTTAAAAATTGGTGGCGGCTTCATTATTTGCAAATTGTTATTCCCCATAATTAATTTAAATTGCATATTGACGTAGTATTTAAGAACCATTAATTCCAATCAAAAATAAATTTCATTAAAGCGCCGGAAAGGCGAGGGTTCTTACAGCAGCTTACCGGCATAAGACATCAAATTGTTAGCCCAATGGTTCAACTTCAGTTTAATCTTCTTGACAAGAGGTCTACACAAAGAATTTGTCAATCTCGAGGCATTAAAAGGAACCCCAAGATACTTAAAAGGTAACTTCCCCTCCACAAACCCGGTAGCTTCAGTATTAGCCTCCTTACATGCTGACTCACACTCCCAAAGAAAACATTTGTTTTAGGCAAGCTTGGTTGAAGCCCGGATATCTCCCCAATATTATGTAAAACATCATCAGCAACCTTAACAGGCCTCAAATCTCCTCTAGTAAAGATAAGTAAATCATCGGCGAAGGATAATTGACATAGCTCCACCTTTGCACATTTTGGATGGCAATTGAACCTTTTATTTCTTCTTTCTTTCTTAAGCATCCTAGTGAAATACTCCATAGCGAGCACAAAGAGGTAAGGAGATATGGGATCTCCTTGCCTCAATCCCCTACCACTCTCAAAGTAGCCATAAGGACTCCCGTTTAAACAAACAGAAAACCTGGCAATGCTAATACAAACAGAAATCCAGTTAACAAAAATATCAGGAAAACCATATTGTTTCATTACCTCACACAAAAACTCCCAAGACAATGTATCATACGCTTTCTGGATATCCACCTTCAGCATTGCTCGAGGGGAAATATTCTATCTCCCACAATGCTTCAGTACATCATGCGCTAAAGCAATGATTTCGAAAATATCCCTATTCTGAATAAACGCAGTTTGTTCTCCACTCATCACTTCTCCCAAGACCTCCTACAACCTATTGGCCAAGACTTTAGTTATGGTTTTATAAACCACACTGCAGCATGAGATAGGACAAAATTCCGTTACGTTCTGAGGGTTCTCCTTCGTCGAAATCATGGTCATGAAAGTGGCATTTATTTGCTGTATCAACAGACTTTTTCTGAAAAATTCTTCCACAACCTCATAAAAATTATTCCCTACTATCCCCAGGCTTTCTTGAAAAAGCAAGAAGTAAAGCCATGGATACATCCTGATCCTCTGCTTCGTACCTCTTACTGTACTTCAGATTCTTTGTTATTTCCTCCTCCTTTTCCGGACTCAAGAGAGATGGTGGTCTAGGGCGCCATTGAAACTGAAACAATGAAAAACAAGTATTGCCATTCAAAAATAAAGTCAGGGAACAAATTAAAGGCCAGTGAAGCCTTCACATTTTAGTCTGGTGGTAGCATAAACCATGACCCGATAACCTATTACATGCCAATTTATAATTCTTCTCCTTGTGCTGTGTGTTGCTCAACGCACACTTGATAAACCACAAGCATAGAACATTCTTAGTAACCTATTATGGTAGTGAAATGGTCCACTAGAGAAGATTAAAGGCAAGGTACTGAATGGAGAAGAAAAGGCTTTTAGTGACCAGATCTTCTTAGGTTTCTGAAAACTATTAGCACAAGTTCATTAAAAACATAGGAGAAACTTCATACATTAACCTATTATCTATAAATAATTGCGTAGTAATTTGCCTACTAGATACTACTAAAGCCTATAAGAAATAACCGCAGTAAGCCTACAGACGATAACTATCAACTAATAATCCCTACCTGGAAGAAATGATCCTTGAGTATCCTCTATAGAAGTTTCCCGTTGAAGGACCAAATGTTGAATCCATTTTCCGTCTCATGGACAGAGGTCACCGCAGTTGCAACATACCTAAGTGTAAAAAAGGAGGGGAAAACAGCACTCTCAGCAATGGTAAAACACAGTACCCCAGGAGGAAGAAACCATGATCAAACCATCTACTAAGTGAATAAAGAGCAGCTGTAAATTACTTGCTTGTTACAAAACCAGAATCCATATTTACCTTCCAGTAGGGCCCCCCACTCGATGTCAGTACACATGAAATGCTCTGTTGTGGCCATAGTTTCAAGCTCATCAACATTGTAGAACTCCAACTGACCATTGAAGCTCTTTAAACCGATCAATATAAGATATCGACCACCAGGCGACCAATAAAGAGCATTGGCCTGCTTGCTTTTAAGAGTAGTGAGCTTAGACACTCGGCTTGTGTGCTGAGCAGTCTTCATCGAGTAAAAACTTATATCAGGCTTCGGGTTGTCCCCATGGATAACAGCAAATCTGTGACCCTTAGGCTCCCAGGCAAAAGCAATGATTTTATCATTCTTATTTTCAAGCTCCAAAAATTCTGTGGGTATGTCACGTTCCTTGATCCGGAAAAGCTCAAAACCAGTATACATGCTTTTCTTTGTTTTTGTGTACCTGTCAACTTTGACAGCCAGGTACTCTCCATTGCTTTGCCAATACATTTTACAGTCACTAACACTGAAAAGATTCTTCTGACTTATTTCGACTTTGCTAGGATCTGATAGAGACTGACCTGAGGATGGAGAAAGGTATTTTGGTAGTCCCGGATGGCAAAAACACAAGGACACGTAAATGGACAGACACAGCTACACATTAAGAGAGAAAATACCACTTTAAATCACAAAAATAAAACATTTTGTGCATGCATTGATGCATGAATGCCTATGCCCTTTGCAATACATATGCTTGTTTTTCTGTCATTCACCAAGACTATGAACTGCAATCCTTGAGGTCACATTTGTTGGCTTAAGCTTGAAGCCAATATTAAAGAGGATAAGGAAGAGTATATTTAGGAGATAAGCTAAATATACATTTAGAATTAGGAGTTATCTAATTATGTAGTTTTCCTTTTAGGAATCGGATTTACCTCTTTTCTTTGTATATATAGAGATGCTGGTATGTAGCATCATAATTAAGTGTGTGAGAGATAAAAGGAGAGCTTAAGTTTTGAGAGAGTTTCTTAAGCAATAAAGAGAGTAATTCTTTGATCTTTGTTTCTCTTAAATCATCATATTGGTATCAGAGCTTGCGTAAATCAAGAGATACAAGATGAGCGGTGATGAGAAGAAACCATCAACGTCCGGGCTGAAGAAGGAAGGAGGAGCTTCCTCAATCAAATGTCCGATGCTCAATTCCAGTAATTATACTGTTTGGGCCATTAGGATGAAGACCTTGCTTAAAGTGAATAAGGTATGGGAGGCCATTGAAAAAGGAGAAGACGATGGAGACAGAAACGACTTAGCAACAGCACTGTTGTTCGAATCAATTCCGGAAGCTCTCATTCTGCAGGTCGGAAAACTAGAAACTGCAAAGAAGGTATGGGACGCTATAAAACTACGAAACGTTGGAGCAGATCGTGTCAAAGAAGCGAGACTACAGACGTTAATGGCTGAGTTCGATCGACTTAGGATGAAAGAAACAGAGAAAATTGATGAATTCGTTGGTAAACTAACCAAAATAACGTCAAGAGCAGCAGCGTTAGGAGAAGAAATAGAAGAACCCAAAATAGTTCAGAAATTCCTTAAAAGCCTTCCTCGAAAGAAATATATTCACATGGTAGCTTCACTTGAGCAATTACTGGATCTTAAGAAAACTCCTTTTGAAGATATTATAGGGCGTATTAAAGCATATGAAGAACGTATTGCTGAAGATGAAGAAGAGACTCGTGAAGACCAAAGCAAACTTATGTTTGTAAAATCAGAAACACAACCAACTCGTGTTTTTGATGGAGAAAATCGAAGTAGAGGACATGGTTTTTATAGAGGAGGAGGACGAAGTTATAGAGGTAGAGGACGCGGAGGACGTTATAACGGAACTAAAGATTTGTCCAAAATCGAATGTTTCCGATGTGATAAGTTTGGACACTTCGCATCGAGTTGTCCAGATCGCCTACTCAAGTTACAGGAAGCTCAAGAATTTAATAACTCAGATACACAGGAAGCAGATGAACTTATGATGCATGAAGTTGTAGAAACAAATAAAACAGTGCTGCTTAATGAGAAAAACGTAAAACCAAAGGATTTCGAAACTTCTGCAGATGGAAAAAACGTCTGGTATTTGGATAACGGGGCTAGTAATCATATGACAGGAAATCGAGATTTCTTCCAATTCATTAATACATCCATCACAGGGAAGGTCAGATTTGGGGATGATTCTCGAGTAGACATAAAAGGGAAAGGTTCAATTATGTTTTTCAATAAGAATGGAAAGAAGAGAGTTTTGACCAATGTCTACCTCATCCCGGAACTAAAAAGTAACATTATCAGCCTTGGACAGGCTATGGAATCAGGCTGCAAAGTTAGGATGAAGGAAGATTATCTTACTTTACACGACAAAGAAGGAAACTTGATCACAAGAGCTAGCAGATTGAAGAATCGACTATACAAAGTGATCTTAGAAAGTATTGATACAAGGTGCTTTCAACTCATAACCACAAGTGATTCAAGCAAATGGCATGCTAGATTAGGACATATTGGAGTAGAATCAATGAAATCAATGGTAAAGAAGGAACTAGTGGTCGGGATCCCTGAAATCGTAATTGGAAAAGAAATATGTACTTCGTGTCTGCTGGGAAAACAAACGAGAGGATCATTCCCACAAGTTGCCAAATATCGTGCTTCTCAAGTGCTTGAACTTATACATGGAGATCTTTGTGGACCTATTACACCTCCTACACCGGCGAGAAACAGATATATATTTGTTTTAATAGATGACTATTCCCGCTATATGTGGACAATCCTATTAAAGGAAAAGGGAGAAGCATTTGACAAGTTCAGGAAATTCAAGACACTAGTCGAACAAGAGACTGGAGCTTCTATCAAATGTTTTCGTACAGAAAGAGGTGGTGAGTTTACATCTTTAGAATTTCAGAATTTCTGTGAAAAATCTGGGGTAAAAAGGCACTTAACAGCTCCATATTCACCTCAACAAAATGGAGTGGTAGAGAGGCGAAATAGGACATTGTTGGAGATGACAAGAAGCACTCTAAAACACATGAACATACCAAATTACTTGTGGGGCAAAGCGGTGAGACACTCCACCTATCTAATCAATCGAGTTGCATCAAGAGCTTTAGCAAATCAAACTCCATATGAAGCGTTTAAGAAGAGGAAGCCTAATGTTAAGCATTTGAGAATTTTTGGATGTATCGGTTTTGCTAAAACAGAAGCACAGCATCTTACAAAACTAGATGATAGATCAAAGAAGTTAGTACACCTTGGAACCGAACCAGGAACAAAGGCATACAGGATGTTTGATCCAACTAATCAGAAGATAATCATTAGTCGTGATGTTGTGTTTGATGATTCAAGAGGCTGGGATTGGAATCAACAGAATAAAACAACCAACGAAACCGAAGATTTTATAATAGAACTTGGAGAATTCGGTAATCACGGAGTCGATATCAGTACCCATGCAGAAAATAATTTTGTTTTATCGAACTCAGATTTTGGGAGCTCTGGTTTGACAGCAGCGGAAAACAGAGGAAATACAGAGCACAACAATAATGAAGGCAACATCCAAAATCCAGAAAAAGATTACATCACCATTGAAACAGATAACGAAGAAGATGATGAAGCTACAGAAGAAAATCAAGATCATCTGATTCCAAGAAGAACACAACGATTAAGCGTTAAACCAAGTTACCTCAATGACTACGTAATGATGGCAGAAGAAGAAGGTGAGTATCCATCACTATGCTTAAATGAAGAACCACGTAACTTCTCTGAAGCTAAAGAATCGAAGGCTTGGCTGATAGCATGCGAAGATGAAATACGATCAATAACAAAGAACCAAACCTGGAACCTCGAAGATGCCCCGCTAGGAATTAAACCAATCGGTTTAAAATGGGTGTTCAAACTAAAGAGAAACTCAGATGGTAGCATCAACAAATACAAAGCAAGACTCGTCTCCAAGGGATATGTGCAAAAACATGGAATAGATTATGAGGAAGTATTTGCGCCTGTGGCTCGAATTGAGACAATTCGCCTTCTTATTAATCTTGCAGCTTCTAATGGATGGGAAATACATCATCTTGATGTCAAAACAGCATTCCTTCATGGAGAACTAAAGGAGACAGTTTATGTTACACAACCGGAAGGTTTCGAAGTAAAAGGATGCAAAGGCAAAGTTTACAAACTCAAGAAAGCATTGTATGGATTAAAACAAGCTCCAAGAGCTTGGAATGACAAGTTAAATCAAATACTTCGAGATCTTCAGTTTGAAAGGTGTTCCAAAGAACCATCAGTTTATCGAAGAGAAGGAAAGCAAGAAATCCTGCTTGTTGCAGTATATGTTGATGACTTATTTGTTACGGGATCGAGCTTGGAGGTTATCATTGAGCTCAAGAAAGAGATGGAATCCAAATTTGAGATGAGCGACCTCGGCAAGTTATCTTGCTATTTAGGAATGGAGATATGTCAAGACAAGGAAGGAATTACGGTAAAACAAAAACGCTATGCGTTAAAAATCTTAAAAGAAGCTGGAATGAAGGAATGCAACTTGATGCATACACCTATGGAAGCTGGAATTAAACTATCTAAAGGGATAGAAGAAAAGGATATTGATGCGACAAGTTATAGAAAGATCATTGGGTGTCTTCGTTATTTACTTCACACAAGACCAGATTTATCTTATTGTGTAGGAGTACTAAGTCGTTATATGCAAAAACCGAAGCAATCCCATGGGGTAGCATTGGAGCGATGTCTAAGGTATTTATGAGGTACTGTTGATTTCGGATTGGAGTTTAAACAAGCTGGATCAGAAGCAACAAGTCTAGTTGGTTATAGCGATAGTAGCCATAATGTGGATCCGGACGATGGAAAAAGCACCACAGGACATGTGTTTTATCTTGGCGGAAGTCCAATATCTTGGTGTTCACAAAAGCAAGAAACTGTAGCGTTATCATCTTGCGAAGCTGAATTTATGGCGGGCACAGAGGCAGCAAAACAAGCTATTTGGCTTCAAGATTTACTTGGTGAAATCACTGGAAAGATATGTAAAAGGGTTATCATTCGAATTGATAATCAATCTGCAATCGCTCTCACTAAAAACCCGGTTTTTCATGGTAGAAGCAAACACATACATACGAGGTATCATTTTATCAGAGAATGTGTTGAGAAAGGATTAATAGAAGTAGAACATGTTCCGGGAAATGAGCAAAAAGCAGACATTCTAACAAAGGCTCTTGGAAGACTCAAATTCAAGGAGATGAGGGACCTTATGGGTATGAAGGATTTAGCTTGAGAATGACTTCAAGCTTAGGAGGGTGAATGTTGGCTTAAGCTTGAAGCCAATATTAAAGAGGATAAGGAAGAGTATATTTAGGAGATAAGCTAAATATACATTTAGAATTAGGAGTTATCTAATTATGTAGTTTTCCTTTTAGGAATCGGATTTACCTCTTTTCTTTGTATATATAGAGATGCTGGTATGTAGCATCATAATTAAGTGTGTGAGAGATAAAAGGAGAGTTTAAGTTTTGAGAGAGCTTCTTAAGCAATAAAGAGAGTAATTCTTTGATCTTTGTTTCTCTTAAATCATCAACATTTACCTCAAGGATAAAACAAGTGAATCGAGAAGCGTCAATAAGGGGGGAAAAAGGCACAGCAGACATCCAGCAAAGTAATCAAGCTTACCCCAGAAGTTTATGGCTTCATCTCTGGTGGAGACAATTCATCTTGGACTTTCATAAACTTCTCCATGTCCTCAAATAAATTAGCAGCAATTGGGTTTTGGAATATGTCATTTTCCTAGTGTATTACTTTGACGGTAACGAGGGATTTGATAGGGAGATCCCATATCTCCCCTCTTATATGTGATGGTGATGAAATTTTGAAGTACAATTCTGTGATTGACAGGAAAAATTGCAGGCTTTAAATGGCATCCTATGTGCAAATCACTGAAGTTAAGTCACTTGTGTTTTGCATCTGTATGTTAGCCAAGTCACATTGCTATGCGTTGCAGATGACCTAGAGGTGTTCTGTAAATTAACACCAGCATTTGTAGTCTATGGTTACAGTTCTGCAAGCAAATGCTAACAAGTCAAATTGCTATATTGCTGGGGTAGACAATTCTCCTAGCACTACTCAACTCAACTGTAATCCAAATATATCTAATAAATACCCTAACTTTCCTCTTCTATTAGATCGTCATCATCACTGTATATTTTGATTTAATTTCATCAAATAAGAAAAATACTAAAAATCTTCCTCATCACTGAATATTTGTGCTCGTCATTGCTGTGCTTGAATCACTCCGGTAAAAATCTTCCTTTTCATCCTTAATTTATTGTTTCCTCAAATGCTAGGGTTTATGTTACCCGAAAGAACGAGAGAGAAGTTGAGGAGAGAGACTGAGTTCAATAGACTCGTTGAGAAGAGAGAGTAATGGCGACAGAGAGATAGAGAAGTCGAGAGCAGAGTGTTAATGAGGGGTTGGAGGGAGAAATAAATGGCGGTTGGTGAAAAATTAATGGTTGTAAAAATTCAAATGAAGGATAACTATGGACATGTGACAGGCACGTGTTTTTTTTTGGTTCATAACATCGCACGTGACAGGCACAAGCTGGGGGTAGATTGGTCAAACCAAATTTTTTATAAGGCAAATTTAACCCCGTTACACGAAATTCTGTCAAATGGTAGTCTTTGACAAAAACAATTGGAATGTAGGTAGTTCCCCACAAATTTGGAAAACTAAGGTAGTTTCCCACAAAAAGTGTAAAAACAAAGGTAGTTTTCAACAAAAAAAATCCATTTTTTTTATAATTATTGGACCTTTGTTGTTCATCATCTAAGTGTCACCAATAATGTCTCATCATTAGTTGGCTTTATTACATAGTTATTAGCATATTTTATATTACAGGAAAAAAAAAATTAGTTAAGTAAGTTAAAAAAATATTATGAATCCTATTTCAATGGATTGGATTTGAAAGAAGTTTAAAATGAGATATATATGTCCTATATAAGTTGGGTCATTTCCATGCGGTGCTAACATGTAGGCGCCACATAAGAGGGAATGTTCCTGTGAAAATGACACGGAGACGCTACATATACACAAGTTTGCCACATAACTTAGCAAATATCATCCAAGTTCAATTCATATGGCCACGATATGCGTAGGACGCCACGTAGAGGCCCAATTTCGTGTGACGATGACACCTAAGCCGCCACATAAACAAAAGTTGCCACATTGCCTAACAACTCATTATCCAAGTGTCACCCATTAATGCGTTATCATTAGTTGAATTTATTACATATTTATATATTAGCATATTAGTTGGATTTATTACAAATTAATATATTAGCATATATTTTTATATTACAAAATAAAATAATTTAATTACGTAAGTCAAAAAATTATAAATCTTAATTCAATGGATTAAATTTGTAAAGAAGCTTCAAAATTAGATATATATGTCTTTTACAAGTTGGTTTCTTTCCGTGCACTGATAACATGTAAATGCCATATACGAGGGAATGTTCGTGTGAAAATGACATGTTAGACGCTACATGTGCAAAACTTTGCCACATATAGCTTAACAAATCATCTCCAAGTCCCACATGATTATCATCACTCGACTTTATTATATGATTTATTATTTCAAACTAAAATCCTGTGGCCACGACACGTAGGATGCCATGTAAGCACCCAAAATCGTGTGGCCATGACACGTAAGATGCCATGTAAGCGCCAAGTTCGTGTGGTGATGACACGTATGCCGCCACCTAAGCATCCATCCAAGTGTGTCAGACTTTAATTAATAATCATTATTTGACTCATAAATACAGGCTATTATATTTATTATCATATTGTTAAGATTTTAAAATAAAATAACTTCTGTTACGCAACTTTAAAAATTATAATTCTTCCTCCGTTGGATCAGGTTCGGAAAATACTTCAAAATGAGATACATATGTACTATGTCCTATAAAGTTGGGTTCTTTTCGTGGGAGGATGACATGTGAGACGCCACATGGGAGGGATATATTCGTGTGAAGATGACACATAGGCGCCACATCGATATACGTATAAAGTGAGTCCAATTCGTGTGGGCACAATACGTAGGACGCCACGTAGGAGGTGTAAATTCGTGTGATGATGACCCCTAAGCGCCACGTAAGCAAAGCTTGCCACATAACCTAACAACTCATCATCCAAGTGTCACTCATTAATATTTTATTATTAGTTGGCTTTACTACATTTTTTTTTATATTACAAAATAATAAAAAACTTTAGTTCTCGAAAAAATCCTCAAAATGAGATATATGTCTTATAAAAGTTGGGTCATTTCCTGGCGGTGGTGACATATAGGTGACACATAAGAGGAAATGGTTGTGTGAAGATTACATGTAGATGCTACATGTGTACAACTTGGTTAAATAACAATAAACGACACTTCTAACAATACCTTAAGAGGGCGTTGGGAAGTGGGAATGGGATTATTAAACTATGGGGATGGGGATGAGATTTGGGTTGAGGGGATAGGGAATTTGTATAGTTAATCCCATTGCCCTGTTTGTTATGTGGGTATTAGATTAGGGAATAGATTGGGGATTATAAAGTTAGTTTACCAAAATGCCCTTAAATAAAAAAGGAGACAAAATCTGCAGTCATTTATAATGGGCATGACAGTAATTTAACTATTAAAATCCTTATCCCACCTCCAATTACCAGCCCCCCTTATGGGATTAAAAACGTGAGATAAGAGGTATTTTTATCCCTATCCCCACTCCTTCTCTATTCCCCATCCCTTACACCAAACATGGAATTTTAAAATCCTAATTTTCTAATACCTATCCCTATCCCTATCCCCACCTCCTATTCTCACTAAACAAACGCCCCGTAAATATTTGATGTCATATGTATTTAACTTGAACTTTAATCTTTTATAGCATAAATAAAATTTATTTAAGTGGTACATCCAACATGATCTACTTAACTAATTTGATTGGATTAAACTAAATAAAACTAATGATAAATTGAGAGAATAAAGTCTTAGTATAGTCGAAGAAAGATTTATTAATCTTTATCATCTCTTCCTTTTTTTTAGATTGTGATGTAGGCTAAAATTATGTTTGTAACTCAATATTTTTACGTTCATTCTGATTTTGATGTACATCGATTTAAAGGGATATTTCATACCAAAAATATTAAAATAATCAAACGTAAAATTAGTTATGCAGTATAAAATAGGCATGAGGTATCTCTTAGGAAGTTATTTTTATTTTCGAGAGATATTCACGAGTCCGTGCGAAACACAGAGATAAAACTAGTATATATATATATATATATATATATATATATATATATATATATATATATATATATATATATATATATATATATATAATCAAAGCAAAGAACATGAAACAGGCTACAAATTATCTCTATCAAAAAACTGAGTTACAATACTGCGCAAGAAAGTTCAACTGATCTTCCTTTTTTTCTTTTTTCGAGGACATATCCAACTAATCTTTGCTAAAGGCAGTAAGACAAGTCCTCTTCTAATTGATTAGAAGGAATACCCAATTGAATACAATGCACCCAAAGACACTGAAATCATACAAATGCAGTTTCTAAATGTTCAACAAAATTCTTATTACAGATTTTAGCATGTTAATGACCTTACTCCTACATTCTTTGAGAAGCCTTTACTCCTACAATTGCCTAGAAGAGAGCGACCATCACCTAGACGAACCACCACCCAGGGTTAATGATCATCGACAACACCATTTTTCAATCAAGGTGTTCTGCCATTGTAAGAATCTTGAGATGCTTTTTCTTGCGTAGTTCATGTGGGACAGGGCCGAACACTCGAGTCCCCACAGGCTCGCCTTGCTTGTTGAGAATCACAACTGCATTATCATCAAACTTGACCTCGCTTCCATCACAGCGGCCCCGAGGCATAGCTGCCCGTACAACAACAGCCCGCACAACTTCTCCTTTCTTCACTTTCCCCCCAGGGCGGGCTTCCTTCACTGAAGCCACTATAATGTCTCCCAATCTAGCCCCTTTCTTTCCCTTTAACGCTTGTATACACATTACCTGCTTAGCTCCAGAGTTGTCAACCACATTGAGCTTTGTTCTCATTTGTATGAAAGTCCTCAATTGCTGCAACATCAGAAGATTTCCATGTGGTGAAATGGTAACTATTGGTAAGTGTCAAGAGCATTTCACATAGAAAAAGCACATTAAAGCTTTTGCTTGATGATTGGGTCTGTAGCATTAAGCAAATTTCAGTAAATGCCGGAAAAGAATATCATGCAATTCCAATTCAGAATGGGAAACGAGAAAAGGCAACAGACCTGTGCAAAAGGATTGCTGCTAGTAGTCTCGCAACTAGATCTCAATAAACCAGAAACACTACCATCAGTAAGACCACCATGCAATGATCTGCCCCCTTCACATATTGTAAGAAACATACCAAGACAAGCCACAAAATGAATCTAGAAAGCACGAGTTTATGTCAAGTTACTTAAATAGAACCATAACATCTGGCCTTTTGTCAAACGAATGTCAACACTGATCTAAGGACTGGTATAAATTCTCAACTGCCAAGTATTTTTTGCTCTCACATTCGTAAAAAGCATAGTCAATGGACGAATTACACTAACTAATGTAGGCTATGAAGCCTCTTTTCTCACTAGCAAGTATTATTAGTTGATTAAGCAGTGAAAATAATATCACATCTCTGCACTAAATGTACCAAAACAAACATCCTTTGACACGAAAAACCTTCCCAATGTACTTCAAATGCAAAAGCTATATTTACCTTCCACAGGGTACTTCCATTCCATGAAGGTTGTAGCTTAATGATCTAGTACATAGTATATTTTCGCGTTCACTTTCTATAATTAAACTAGTCTAAGTTAAATTTTGATGTACATGATTAGACAATGCACGTATAGATGTATCACTTTCAAGTAAAGCTAATAGCATTGCAGAAAAAATAGAGCACAACCTGATTTCAGAAACACTGCCCCTATGAAACCGTCAATGTCAAGAGACAGTGGGAGAGGAAAACTCTTATAATTGAAGTTTCTCTCTTAGACTGTTTGTAAGCCAGAAATATGAGCTATAGACAGAGCAAAAGATCCCTACGTTACACTAAAACATATCGAAAGCATGGACAAAGGTAAAATGCAGCTGCGTTGGTACCAAAAGCATGATAGAGGAAAGAGCTGGGAGAAGAGAAGAAGAGAATGTGCCCTTCTTTCTACTATCTACGAGTTTTGGCAGGAAAGAAATTCAAGAGTTTTTAGAGATAAACATAGAGATTCAACACAGATTGTAAAAAGTACAACTTTTTTTCTTAGTATACGTATCCTATTGTGTAAAGCTGAAAGTATAGATGAAAATTGAAAACATAGCTACAGATAGGCTGCTGGGGTAAATAGGTGGTATAGCCAACAATTATGTTTGGATGGTTTAGTTGATCTAAGGGTAACTCTTTGGTATGCCTTTTAGGTGTAAATTTCCGAGGGTATTACTTTGGTGTCTGGAAATAATACTTAACCCCCCCACCCCAAAAAAAACAGGGTACAATGCAGCTCCCTTGCCCCATGCCCCAAACAATGCCCTTCTCCTACTCCACCAATTCCTACTTTTTTCACTTTTCTTTATATACATGTTGGATCCATCAGTCCTATTACTAGAGAGGTACGAACAATCCATCATAGCACCAAAATACTGAAATTTTATGACGCTGGTTGAGGAACACAAAGAGAATGAAATATATGTTTAACATATGCAGCAAGGCCAATGAGAATATTCGCAGGTCAAAACGTATGTGGTCGTCTTAGTTTTGTCAGTTAAGCAAACAGGGTTTTTCATAATGATTGTTTACATTATCATGCTGTTCACTAGAGTACATAATATGATCAGATAATTAAAAGTATAAGTCAAAGAGAGACTGATAGCATAGAAAGGGAATGTTAACCTATTACCTACAAAAAGACTAAAAGATCTACAAAGTTATAAGCATGTAGCCATGTACCGTGAGATAGCTTTCTTGCCAGGGAAGCTGCCATGTCTTTTTATGTCAGGTCCTGATAAATATCTGTTGATTGAGAAAAAGAAAGAAAGAGAGAAAGAAGCATTATAGTATGAGTAAAATGCAAACAACTACCTCAACTCAAATAATCTCCCCAAATATGAAGGCAACACAATGGCTCTACAAGTACAATCTGCCTCAGTGAAACCTCTTCAGTAGCCATTCAGTTACCATGGGCAAGGCAACTAATTATGCTATAATTTAACACTGTAATAGAACAATATATAATTCAAATATCAACAACACCATAAACACACTACAGATTCAACCCTTTGAAACAACTCAAGTACTCAACCAATGTATGTACTAAACTAAACCCTAATTGAAGTCCCTAACCTAACTAAAATGAAATTCATCTTCATTAATCATTTCCATTTTCAACAAAAATCTTAAAAACGCGAAATGTGATAAACCCTAGATAATCAAAGTTGGGCAATGTCGAAGTTACCTTGATTTTGTTCTCGTTCTGCGCCTGCGGCCTGCCGTCGTGCGATGATGAGAGCTCAGGCTGCCGGAGAAATCGAAATAGAATGAGATACTCCTTCGCTTTTCTCTTCCCTTTTCACTCTCGACTCTCGTCTATTGCATTACCGCACGTGAAATTTTGTTTGACTTTAATGATGCTTATTAATAGGATAATTTATAATTTATTTTAATGAGATAATTTATAATTTTAAAAATCAATTAATCGTATATTTCACCAAATATTACGATAAGATCGTCTTAAACAAGTTTTTGTGATTTTCATAAGGAAAAATAACAATTATAGTTGTATAATATCACACCAAAAGAAATATTGATTTTCATAAAGTATAACAAATTTAAAATCAAATGTTACTCTTTACAATCTAATACTTAATATTTTAAAACAAAAATTTAATCAATAAATACAATCATTAAATTAAATAATTATTACTACAAAATAAAATTTCTAAGTCACTAGTATTACAAGTACAGTTTTTTAAATCACTAATATTAATAGAAAATCACCATTATTACTTGCTTTTATTTTGAGTATTCAATTTGTGCCAGCTCTGAAATGTCAGGAACAATAATTGGAATTGGATGTATAAGTTCCTATTTTTGAAAATCACAATTGGATACGTTAGTCGGATTTCGGATCCGCTACTGGGTACCCGGTAATTCTAGATGAAGAACATATTGTTTTTGGCATGCATTTTCTTTGTTTTTTTTTAAAGGTGGGGGATTGCATTCTGTTTTTAGGGTCGAGGGCCTGTGTTTTTAATTATCTAGCTACATAATGGAAATTTGAGCATTTTCGCCTATTAAACCACAATATTATCTGCAAAGACTTTTTTTTCATGTTCGTAATTATCTTTTTCAAATTAGAAAATTTGTATTCCTATTTTTCGATTTCTTAAACATTACTCAATGACACTTATCTTACATTGCATCCAACAATCTTTTGGAAAATACAGATGTATCCAGACATTAGGTCAGTACCTGAATTCTGATGATTATGCAATGACCATTCCCTGCTATTGGCAGAATGCAGAGGAGAGGATTTGTGATATCAAAATGGTGTAGAATCTGTTGAGCTGTTGAGGAAATAGTTAACCACATGTTTTTAAGGTATGCAATTACTATACAAGTTTAGCATGGTGTGCTAAACTGGATAGGGGTTCATAGGCATATTTGGAGTCATAAGCATGTGGCTACATGGTTCAAAGAACACTACTAGCGGAAACATAATAGAAGAAGTGAAAATTGTGGAAGAGGGTCTTCCTCTTAGGTGTTGTTAGTGAGATTTGAACTGAAAGGAACAAACACACTTTATATGGATGGGGTTGTTAGAAATGCCCACAGATTATGGTTATTATCAAGTATAATGTGTGTATGCATGTTCTTGCCGTTGATTGTTTTAGGAGCATAATAGAGATAGGGATGACAATGGGGTGGGCAATGCCTCATTCACGTCCGCATCCTCTAAGGATATGCTTCACCCACCTTCATCACGGGTAGACATATCCAAATATACGTTGTTACATAGGGCTACACACCAATCGACATGTATTCACCAACCTACTTAAAATTCAATTTTTAGGTATAGATTATTCCCTAACAAAAGAATAACAACAATCCCTAAAGAACTACGAGTATTTGTAAGTATTACTAACGTATAAGTTCATCACAACTTTGTTATGAAGGAGGAACATTAAAAAAAGGAGGAAAGACGAAATAAAAAATTAACAATTTTTGAATTTTAACCTAAGTCGTTAACATGAACTAATATTGTAGTTATAAGGCGGGTATGACGCTTAAATCCATACCCACGACCTGCCCACCACTCAAGGCTGATCTTACTTTTTCAAAGACCATTGCCACCCGACCACCCACCTCAGCTCTTCCATCCCCAATCCATCTGGGGGCGATTGTGGAGCAATATCTACCTTTATCTCCCCCACTACCATCCCTATTAAAGATGCTACCTTAGGTAGTTTGCCACAATTATTTTTTATTTAGAAACAAAAAGTGTGTTGTGGTTGTACATTTAACAAATTATATATGCTCAAAATATTATTATAATCTTAAAAAACACAAAAACCAAATGTGAGACAGAGTATGACAGACGTGTTGATGAGAATAAAGTTAAGGGTGTTTGGCAGTGAAAATAATTTAGACCCATTGGGCATTGTACCAATTAGAATTGGAATTTGATTTGCTAATTTTGTGAATTGAAATTGAAATTGTTTGCCACCATAAATTATTTTTCATAAATTGAATCATACTCTCAATGTCAGTGCACCTTCTTGTTCCACAAACTCCTTGCCACTACTACAGCCACCATGAGGCTCTTCTTCGCTTACAATAATGTTTCTCCTCCTTATTAATTAGGTTTGATTTCATAATTTGTCTTGTTTGTTTGTAGATTTTTATTTGTAATTGCTTTTCTTTTCCTTTTTTTTCAATTGATTGGGTAGTAAGATGTGAATTTCGATTAGACTTTCGCATTGTGACAGTGTCATATTCGAATTTTTCTGAAAATTGTTTCTTTAGAAATTAAAAAAAATGGGGAAAGATATAAGAAAATGGGAAACTGGAATAAAGAAGGGGATAAAAAAAATTGGGTATTATTGAATCCCACCCATCATTTATTAAATCCCACCCAACTTAAGTGGCTCTTTTACTTTTTTACTCTTGTTTTAATTTAACCCTCCCTACTCTCTCTCCTTCATTCACTCCTTCTCTCTCCTTTCAAGTTGAGCTCCACCACCAACAACACCACCAACGATGTCAGGTAATGAAGCTGAGAAAAATGCCGCTGAAGATGACTATTTCAATGTAAATAGAATTTCGTCGTTGAATTTTCTTTAAAAAAAAAAATTCTGGAAAGAATCCTGCGCAGCGCAAAACTGCACTGCGCGGTAGTGCTGCGCAACTGTTAACAATGCGATAGTGTTGCGCAATTTTTATTTTCTTGAGTATTTCGTCCGAATTGATATAATTTATTTATTAGTATAATAATTTTCTCTAATATCTATGTTGGTTGAATTTATGTTGTTTATTGTTTATGGTGGTACTTTGTTTATTGTTTATGGTGGTACATACTTAGTTTATTTTTGTGGTTGACTGTCTATTTTTTTTTTTTTTTTAAGGGAACGTGGTGGACTGTTATTATTTTTAGTTATTCAATCAAGAGTGTTGAATTTTTTTCAGGGGGCATTTTTGTTGGACAATCCGGATACTAGTTATATGTTTAG
>CM076143.1:40240000-40372500 GCA_038025085.1 Tetragonia tetragonoides
TGCAAAGTGCACATAGAGGCCGACCTAGAAAAACAAAGAGGAACCCGTCTGCATATGAGTATCCGATTACCGGTTCAAAGAAATCAAAATCTTCTTCCACAGGGACCAAGTCAACGGTTCAAAGTCAAAGGGTCCAAAGGGTAAAGATAAAAAGTCAACGGGTCTAAAGTCAATGGGGAAAAATGACGAATCACATGTCATGCCCGATCCAGTTTCATTTACTTTTCCATGCCCAGATGAGATTCAACCTTTCATGATAAACCACATTACAGGTTACTTCAACGTGGTAGGTGATGGAAATTATGGTTGGAGATCAATTGCCCACCAAGTATACCAGGATCAGAATCAATGGTGGCGAGTTAAGTGTGAGTTGTTCGAAGAGATGACTGGTGAGCGAGCACAATATTATCGTGATAGTGATTCAGCCTCTTATGACAGAGGGTTGACGAGACTAAAGTTTAACGGGATTCCAGGCGGACGAACCGAGTTGTGGTTTGAAGCTTTCGATTTAGGATTGGCGGCTGCCCAAACTTATCAAAGATTGTTTGTCGTGCACCATGTCAGTGGACCGGGAACGTATGCGCCAATTCACCAGCGAGAAATTCTTTGTTAAGGTGGACCAGAAATCCATATTTGCAAGATAGATTCAGAGGCGCACTTTATTTCCTTATTCGTGAGCCCAAACTGTCCAATGCCAATTTTATATCAGGCTTGATGGTACTTTTGTAGTGAGGATATTATGAACCAAGTTGTAGGTATATTTCTTCCTAAGTTTAGAAACTTTGCAAGGTTGATTGGGGATCCAAATAGTTTTGACACCGACCTACGTCGACATAAAAAACGTCGGGAAAGAGTACGTCAAAGGAATGGAAACTAATTTGTAACTATATTTGTAGAAAACTAACTTGTTATTGTATATAAATTAAAACAACTTGTTAATGTAACTATATTTGTAGTAAGTTGAATATGTAGTCCCTAAGTATTATTAAAATCTACAAAATAAATGAACATGAATAGAATCAAGCTGAAAATCCGGCAGCATTTCATTTGAAATTAGACATCCCAAGTTATCGACTTTGTATAAACCTGTTCAAACATATCAAATTATACAAATCATCCAAAGATTTCTAATTCACCAGTGAGGCATCACCACCAGACTCACCCACATGAGTGACCGTCAATGTCAAGACAAAGTAATAAAGTTCAAACGTGTCCATAATTATTACAAATGAAAAGTAATAAATTTCAACATATCCTAATTAGTACAACAAATCAAAGGGTGCGGGGACGGTCAGGTGGAGTAGTATCCTCTGTCCGCTCTGGGGGTGGTGGAGGGATTGGAGGTTCGATGAATGGCAAGTAATCATTAACAAGCTCGGTAATCTGATCAATTTGTGGAATATATCGACTCATATCTTTATCGGTACTCCTTCTCGATGAATGCAACCGGTACATAAGAAGCCCTATAAGCCGTAGACGCTAAACACCAAAAATAAAATAACAATATCATTAATTTAAGACAAATTCAGCATAATATATATAAGTAGGATTTACTTGACATACCGCCTCAGCTAACAAAGGGGTGGGTGAGGGAGGACCCAATCTTCGGTTCACCACATACATATGTGTACGTAACGATACCATTCCAGGTAATCATCCTCTACATCAGACGGTAGAGTGTACGCCCTCCTATAAGGTGACTTGTGCAGATTCAAACTGTGATGATGCCTCGATATCCATGTGACTCTATCAAACGTATGCCTCAGTACGTAACACTTAGCCCGAAAAGAACGACACTCATGTAAAGGAGTCAATAGGGGGACAGGAATCCGCTGGACATATCCAAATTGGCGCAGCACGAGATCGGGCATGTATGACTCAACAATAGAAAGACAAGCCAATCGACCATGATAGAGAGTCATAGGGACTGCCATAGAAGGATCAGTGGAAAATGGCGTCCAGAAGACCTATATAATTAAATCCCTACGGGACGCTCGTTTTTACGCCTACAGTAGAAGGCGTCGTCACATCTGCACTCTCCATATCAATTGAGTTACCAAGACCTACCACGAGGGGTGGTGTTGAGTCATGAACCCTATACGGTAGCCGATAGTTATCAAAAGGAATCGACCCTATCCCTACATGTAGCTGAACATCTGGCAGAATACTATTACCCGATGCTCCGACAACTGGAGGCGTCTCACCTGTTGGGTGCACATCTACACTAGCTCTCCTACTTGAAGTTGTCAAAGGACCTCTGCCCGCTAATCAAGTCCCTTCATATTGTGACGAAGTGGATGAAGGATGTGTGGCTTCCCTACGGGGCTTTTTACCCCCTATCTCCATCACCCTCGACGTCTCCACTATTAGTCTGTGATTTCTTTATTTATTTAAAAGTAAAATTCATTACATGAACAAAATTCTAATCATCAACAAATAATTCTAGTAATAATAACAACAAAAATAACAGCAGCAACAACAACAATAATAATAATAATGACGTCAGTACAAAAAAGCAATAACAAATAAAATCAATCAACAAAAAAGCCAAAAAAAAAAAGCAAAAAAGCATTAACAACAATAATAACAAATTCCTATAAAAAAAAACACAATAATAACAAATAAAATCAATCAACAAAAAAGCAAAAAAAAAAAAAGAAAAAGAAAAATGCAGTTGCGCAATGATGTCGCGCAGGGCAGCACTGCACAAAGCCACCGCGCAGGACAACGTTGCTAATCTTTGCCTTCGCCAATTACCTACCATAACAAATCTGACCCAAATAGCCAGTTCCATGTGTTGATAATTTCAAATTGGCAAAAAAAAATAAATAAATTAAATCTCAATTGAGGAGGGGAAAATGATTACCTTCGTCGGCTTCTTCTTCGACATCGTCGGTGGTTCGTGCAGGTGAGATGGGGCGAGATTCGTTATGGTTGTCTCCACCTCAGGGATGTTGACAGTGGGCTTTGGATGTGAATGCAAAGGAGAGAGAAGAGAAGGGGAAAGGGAAAGGGAAAGGGAAAGGGGAAGGGGAAGGGAAAACGGGGTTAAATTATAATAAGGGCAATATGGTTAAACATGGTCAAATGTTCATTTAAGTTGGGTGAGATTTATTAAAAATGTGGGTGGGATTTACACTATGTTTGGGAACTTTGTAAATGAAGAAAACTGTAGAAAAGTAAATCTATGGAAATCTACATAAAAGCAAAACAGTGGAAATCTTATCATTTTCACTTGTTTGGTTTATCAGTTTACATGTTGTAGAAATGTAGGAGATTTACATCATTTTCTTTTATTTGGTTGGTTATTGTAGAAATATATGGTAGAATAAATGCTTTCTTTTTAGATTTCCTCATATTTCCATAGATTTTCCATCGATTTTGAGGGGAAAATTATAGAAATCTAATTGGACAAATTATAACTAGGAGATTTCCACAAATTTCCATACTTTTAATTTTCCATAGTTTTCCTTACTAACAACTTAACAAAGCAAATATAAAGATTTTATAGTTTTTTCTAGTATTGCTTCATTTTGCTCATTAATCTGAAGTTCCCAAACACAATGTTAGCTGGAATGAAAAAATTGATCTCTCCATCAAAAGAAAAAAAAAATTGATCACAATTTTGCTTACCATCCTGCCGTGCCTGACACTCGAAGTCTCGAACTTGCGGTTAATCACAGAGACGAGAGAGAGAAAGATGGAGAAAGCGGCCATGAAGTATGTTTGGGGAGGGGCAATTCCCCTTCAACTTCATCTCCATGATTCTGAAGTCACCACTCTTCCTCCCCCTCCTCCAGTTATGGTCAGTTTTCTGATTCTTGAGTTTCTTGTTTTTTTCTTTTCTTGATTTTTGCGTTTCTAATTATTGCTGTTAGTCTTTTCTTTTCTATTGCTGTTAGTCAACTAATTATATACTGCCTTTGTTCACAATCATTAGTTTTCTATATTTTGTTGCTGAATCATATATATATGTTTCAAGTTTGAATGCAGTTGAATAACCTGCTATTTAAGAAATAAAAATTAATCAATGCGAGAAACTTTTACCCATTGTGATAATTTTGGTTTTTGGTGGAACCCAGTTGAAATTGATGGTATTGGGTAAACTTGAACAACTTGATTCAAAGATCGAAAGGTATATATTGTTGCAAGTCAAACATTGATGATACCTGGGACCCTTTTTCCATGGTGTTTTAGTGAGGTTCATTGTTGTCTTGGGATGTGGACCTATGTTTTTGGAACTAGCCCAAATGCATTAGACTTGTTATAAGTGTCTTGACATGGGTGTGTTCGACTTTTTCCGAGGTTTGTATTATGGTTGAAGGATCGTAATCTTACCCTAGTCCAAAGTGTTGGATAGGTTGTGATCTAAGTATCGTAGTCCAGGAAAATGGAGGAATTGGAGTGATAAAGGTGTGAGTAGATGAATTTCATGCTGTTGATTGGTGGCCATTGAGGTCATTTGATATTCAGTGATCATTGTATATGGAGTTCGTTCCAGTTATTGCTTGTGGTGTTCATCTTCTGCTAAAGTGCTCTTTTCAATCATGGACTACATAGTTCAAAATTGATGTTTGGAAGCACTTTAAGACTTCATCAACAGGTCATCGATTGATGGTACTTGATCTTATTTTTTCAATGTTTAGAGTCTAGTGAAAATGGGGCTGTTTAATTTGGAAAGCAGATGGGGATTTGATGTATATGATGTGAGCAAAAGAATAATGTTTGATAATTGAGATAATCATAGAGGAAACTGTTTAGTGATATAAACACTGCAGCAATTTTAGGTGTCTTATCAGAAGGATTGCCAATTAGGTGAATAGTATTAAAGCAAGTTGAGTCATTGGAATATTTAGAAGGAAAAGGAATATAGTAAGAAAGGTGATGGTTACATAAAACACGCAATGCCCCAATTTTATAAAACCTGGTTGGGTTATGTGGGTGATGTGGCTGTATCTGGTTATCACATGGAGAAAAGTTGTAATTGTTCTTTCAAACAAGAAATTGGTTTGGTTTAATTTGTCCTGGTTCTGGTAGAGGACCTTCACTGGAAAAGACGAAAAGGGTATCGGTAGACAGATGGAAATGGAAAGAGAGGGAACTGTATGCATTACTATCTTAATCCATCTAACCCAAAATATATGTCTTGCTCTCATACTGGGATCCCCAAATTGATTATCTACTTTCTTCTGTGGAATTGTGAACTTTAGCATATACGTAATAGCTTTCTCATTTCCTTTTTTAATTCTATCTTTTTTATCTTTTCCTTAAACTCCACTCATGTGAAAGGTGAAATGTTTCTGATATAGAGGTGGAATGATGGAAAGCATGTCTGACATGTATGAGCGAACAATGTTAAAGTCATTGTAAATTTTGTTCTTATGGTTACATTTCTTTTACCTAGTGTACACCTTCCTTATACTCAATAAGTTTCCCTTTATTTATCTAGTATGAATTATGGTTATGAACAAATTTCCTTGTCCATCAATGTTGATGCATTCTGCATGTTTTGACATTTAGATTGTAAACTATTCCAGAGATCACTAATTGAGCAACTTAAGGCCACGGGAGGTTTTCCGGCCGCTAACTTCAGGGCCCGTTGGATTACATTGTAAACTTCAGCAGATGTGTTAATGCACACAAGTGATACATTGCCCTTGATGCACTAAAATGTTGTAGTAATAGTAATAGGATGTGAAACACATGCGTCGACAGAAAGAGACAAGCAAACTCAGTTCTAGCATATATATCACTACTTAACTGCAAGATGGTAGCCTTGTTCAGAAGTCTGCCATATACCTACACATAAATTCTAATAGTATCTACGCATTTCAAATTTTATGTCCGACAACAGATCTTAGCACCACGGATAGGCTATCTGCCATTACTAGGACCTCAAGTTAAACCTCTCTTCAGCGGCACACTTCCTCCAGGAACTGACACTGTGTGGTTTGAGTACAATGGGTTGCCCCTGAAATGGTATGTTTCTTTACTGGTAGTCATGAACTTCAATCTAGTGCATCAAAAACAATTGTAAGATTTGTAACTATCTCATGTTATTCTGTGAATCAGCAGCTATTTTACTCTGATTTTCTGTTTACCCTGCTGCAACCTTTTCAGACTTATTGAACACCTACAAAGGATATAAATACTTGTAAATGAGCTTTCAAACATAACAGAGAGTGGATGCATTAATGTTGGATGCTCCTCACGATTCTGGAGTTTGAAAGGGGTCTGATTAGTTTAGCTTGTGCACAATGTCAAGTAATCATAGGTTTTAAAAAATGATTTTCGATGTGGCTACTTCGGATGAGCTGGTTTGGGATAAAGCCACTTATCTAGCTTTGTTGCGGGGTAGAGCTTCAGGGGCATTTAGAGATTGCACCGTTACTCAAATTCAGCATAACTGGGCTGCGCTTATTTGTAACTAGATATTTCGAAGGACGTCTTGTCCTCCTTTTCTTTACTTTTTGACACATTATTAATACAAATCTTTCTCTTTATTTAGAAAAAAAAAAGATTTTCGACTCCCACAGGTGTCTTAGCTCCAATGGTGTTTTGAGCTATGACACACATAGGTGGTTTATAGGGTGTCTTGATTGAACTATGGCTAGCATAGGTGGTTTTTAGGGTATCTTGAGCTATGTCTTGCAAACGGGGTGTTTTGAGCTACAGCTTGCACGGTTCTCCAGTGGGTGTGGGTTGTATTAAGCTTGACTCCTTGTGATGTTACGAAATTGTGCCTTTTCCATTGTTAATAAAATGGATTTTACTGATCAATTATATAAGAAGTTATCTTGATGTGTACCCTGTTGTAAATGTTCTCATGATTGGCATTCAACTATAGGAACTTATCATGATGTGTACCCTGTTGTTAATGTTCTCATGATTGGCATTCAACACACATCGCTCGTATCCTTTCTTTGCTGTAACCTGTATTGGTGTGCATTGGTGAGAACTGATATACCACCAAAACAGAGAGCAGGATTTTATTGGGATGTAAACAAGAGATATAAAATTTCCCTGGATTTTGCAGAGATGCCATGGATCAAGTTACCGATAATATAAACATGTCTTTTTGGTTGATGATTGTATTGTCTGTGTTCCTTTAACTACATAACGTCCACAGGTCCTAACTGCTAGCTCTTTCCTGTATTTATTATTGGATGCTATTGTGGAGTGACATTCACTATGGTTTTGTGTCTCATACAGGTATATACCCACAGGCGTTCTTTTTGATCTTTTATGTGCAGAGCCTGAAAGACCTTGGAATCTCACGGTATGGTCCTTTTCTTATATCCTTTTTTGAAATTTTACGCTGTCGTTGTGTAGCTGATTATCGTTCACCATGGTATGCAAAACTTCATTAGCTAGAAAGGAGTGAAAGGATATCTGATCATTTGATGCTTTGGATTAGGGTAGTATCCCCTGCATTTTGTGGCAGCTATTTCGTCTCATTATATATACTCATCGATTGGCTGGTTTTGTGGTCATACTTTGTTCATGTCCTTTACAAGACAGAATCATTTTTCCCCCTTCGTTGCTTTTATTTCTTGTTTCCCGTTTGAAATGTCAAGGAATGCCTGACCAAAATATACCAAAACAACATCTGCTGACTTGTATTTAGTCACTTACATCAACATGGGAATGTATGTCTATTCATTACTTTTGGTATGGTTTATAGGTTGTGGTAGGCAGTCGTTTTCTTGATTTTGTTGTGCTTTTTAAGCATTGTTAACTTTCAGTTTTTTTAATTGCATAAGGTCAAGTCTAAGTACAACTTTCTACAGGTACATTTTAGAGGGTACCCCAGTAACATACTGACACCATGTGAAGGTGAAGATGCCGTTAAGTGGAGCTTCATTAATTCTCTGAAAGAGGTACGAAACTATACTTTTTTCGCAAGCATCCTTACATATCCCCCTGGCTTGGATCCTTGTGAAGGGAGCTACTTTAGTATAGGCTCCTTTGCTTGTGTGTAGAGAAAGTATGAGACTCATCTGTGGCTGATATTCCACGTGGAACAATTTCTTTTTATACTGTATTATAATATACTGTTCTGTGTGTTAGATTGCATCACCCTACTGGTGTGGTGTCTGGAGAAGGGTTCCTCTGCTAAAGTGCATGGTTCCAAATGGATGACAGTTTCATGTCGGAAATGGTTGTTGACGAGCGTCCTTGATGAGTCACTTGCCCCTAGAAACTTTTCTGTAAGATCTAAGTGCTAAATGACCACGTACCCTTGGGTGCATTTGGCAGGTTAAGATTTAAAAAATGCATGATCTTTTGAAACTGGCCCTGACCCTGGCCCTGACCCTGACCCTAGTTCTGAGTCTCGGACGTAATCTTGACACTGTTGGCTCACAAAATTTCTGATAGGTCATATGGCTCT
This sequence comes from Tetragonia tetragonoides, assembly GCA_038025085.1. Lineage (NCBI taxonomy): Eukaryota > Viridiplantae > Streptophyta > Magnoliopsida > Caryophyllales > Aizoaceae > Tetragonia > Tetragonia tetragonoides. The sequence continues at coordinate 40,248,393 of CM076143.1, forward strand.
AATCTAATGTCGTTTGCTTTGAGGGCCTGGGGTGGTGGTGTACAGGGAGAGCATGAAGGAGGGTTTGAAGTGTGCCATTGTTCTTGTTGTCTATCTGCAGTCATTGTTTTGGGAAATGAGGAGAGGGGAGGCAAAGAAGGATAGTTGCGAAGCTTGCAGGTGATAAACGGACTGTGGAGCCTCATGAGCTTTGGTGGTGAACTTTGGGTGGTGGCGGGGTGGGGTTTGGGGGCAGAAGGTAGGAGGAAGGGAGAGAAAGAGAGTGGACTGGGAACAGGCCCATGTAACGTGCATGTTCCTTGAAGCCTTGTGTTATCTGTTAGAAATCATTTCTTTTCAGAGATCTTCTGAGTAATTTATGGGGCTAATATGTCATTTGATTCTGCAAAAATTTTAAAGATAATGGTTAAACTTAGTTTATACCCAAATGAGGTTTTGTTTATTTTATTTATTTATTTATTATTATTATTATTTTTTTGATCTTATTTATTATTTATTATTATATTTTAAATTTTACTTATTTAATGAAGTATATACACTAAGAGAAAAAAGTTGCAACCTAAACCTTCGAAAATTCTGAATATTAGTCAATGACTTGTCCCCACTGGTGATGTTTCAGAGAAAAAAATAAAGACATTTAATATTAGAAAGGCTTATTACTAGAGCTGTCAAAAGCTGGCCCGACCCGGAAACCCGACCCGTTTTTAGGGTCCTGGCAAAACTTTCTCGACCCGAACCTGTTTACAACCCGGTAAAATGAACTAAAAAGTGAATTCGACCCAAAAACCGACCTGTAACCGACCCGACCCATAACCCGTTGGGTCGACCCGTTTGACAGGTTTACTTATTACTCATGTCCGAGTTGTGACCTGAGCTAGTAGTGAGTTTGCTGGCATGTTGTCCTTCGCTTAAGATGGTGCTGTTCATTTGGTGCAACGTTTTTGTGTTATGAGGAAGCAGTGGGTATGGCCCAGTTGGAGCTATGGCAGATCCACTTTGTGGGCTTTGGCAGAGCTAAGGAGAAGCAATTACAAAGGCTTAGTGCTTTTTTTGCAGTCCCGTGATATATTTTGTTGGTGAGGAAAAAGCGAGGTACTTTCTAGGGGTTCTTTCTCACCTGAGCTGGTTAGGAAAAGAGTGACTATTCAGCTTCTTTGTGGGCCGGGGCGTGAGGAGCTGTTAGGGGCTACCTGATCTCTGAAGTCCAGAGAAACTGGGCTACTCTGTAATTATAAGTATAATTAGAAAGGGTGAATTTTTATAGCCGAGGTCACTACTCAAGCCCCCTTAGGGCCACTTGATGTTTTGTTGGCCGTTAGCTTTAGAACTCGTGGAATTAGTCGGGCAAAGTCCGGATTACCCATGATATAATAAAAAGCAGTTGTAACTATTTGTGAGGACACCTTGTCCTCCCTTGCTGTTGCCTGTTTCTGCAGCTGCATTAACAAAATTTTCTTTCACCTAGAATGAAGTGCAAGATGTTCATCAGATATGAAACAGAAAAATGACAATTCTTGTTAAGCTTGTATCATCTTTTGGAGATTAATACAATTAAAACCTTCAGAAGTTGGCTCCCAAGTAAATGTCTGTAAGATACAGCATTCATGTATCACATATAGCATTCATCTCTCATCACTACAGCACAATTCAATCTTTTACATAATTTTCATTTCCTTTTTTAGATAAGAGAAAATTTTATTAATCAAATGGAAAAGAATACAAAAATGTGGAGGATAAGGTATCCTAATTTTCATTTCCTTGTCCTTCTAAAAACCTAAATACCTTATTTTGGCATGATGCTTAGGAGAATTAGGGAAACCCTTCTCTCCCCTAGAATGTCGAATTTCTTCTTGACGAACAGTCAGGCACTTCAGCACGGAGAAATACATTTTTGTTTCGACTTTGTAAATAGTTTTGGCAAGAAATGAATCTAAATGTCTCTTGCTTATGGCGTAGATACTAGATATCTAGTGAAACAGCCCTGTTGCGCCTTTCAGCTTTTAAGCAATGATTTGTATTAATTTGTTCACAATAGTTGTGCACATGAGATCATTTCATTAAGTGATGTATCTGTGCTAAACTTCGATAATAAGGTATTAATTAATATATTAAGCTAAGGTTAATGGACGGGATGCTCAGAACGCATTTGGTGTCGCGCATGTGAGCCCTTGGAAGTTCGTGTCTCGTTGGATACTGGGAAGGAGTTGCATATTCGGTTGTGGGAGGATGGACAGGGAGATGAGCAACCAATGTGTATGTGTTTCCGTAGAGTGTATCAACTCTCAATGATGCGAAACTGTTATTTCAGAGTTTTATTCGCAGTTGACAGGTTCCGCTGCCCTCAGGAATGGGAGATGGAGGAGGTTGCTCTTTTGCTTGAGTTTCTGGGGCTGGTGCAGCTTCGGGATAGGAATGACTCTAGGAGATGAATTGGTGATTCCTCTGGTGTTTTCTCCTGCAGATATCTTCTTCAGCAATTGTCTCTTCCAGCACAGCCACTTAGCATCCCTATTGCGAGGTGGTTGTGGAAGGCAAAAGTACCTTCCAAGGTATCAGCGTTTGACCTTGGTGCTAGACAAAATCAATACTAACAATCTGCGTCAGCGTGGAGGCCAAACTCAGCCTTGTCACCCAATATGTGTATGTTTTGTAGGGCTAGCAGAGAGTCTTCTTCACATGTGTTTTTGAGGTGTGAAGTTGCGCAGGCTATTTAAAGCAGGTTATCTGACAGTACAGGCGAGGTTTGAGTGTACCCGGATACAGTTACGAAGTTTCTACAAGTGAGGCGTGTGGGACTCGGGTGGAGGAAGGAGAAGAAGTTGCTATGGAAGAGTGCTATATTTGCAGTGCTTTTGTGTATATGGTTAGAGAGGAAGACTAGGGTCTTTTCTAGTGTTTTAATGTTAGTTGATATGTTGTGGGATACGATGGTCTACTTAGCCTCTTAGTGGCTAACGCTGCTGGTGTTTTCGTAGCTATCTTGTTACACAGGTTATGCTTTGTTGGGCTTGTAAAGAACACCTTTTGAGGACTCCTTGTCCTCTTAGGATGTAAAACTGGCTTTATTACATAATAATACTCTCTTTATCTAAAAAAACTAATATATCAAGCCAATCTTTTTGCCACAAGTGATTTTCAATACTATGTTATGTGCATCGTTTTCATTGTAATATCCTTATTACAGATGATGAGCCCCTTTATCTTTCTATCTGTGTGGCTGGAAGTTGAACTGTTATGTTGTTTAACTTTTTACTGTCAGTACCTTATGATAAGATGCTTTCTCTGATTGCCTGTCTTGGTCACTGCAGGCTGCCTACATTATGAATGGGAACTGCAAGAATATTATGAACATGTCCCAATCTGATCAATTGGAGTTGTGGCGCTCTGTTTTAAATGGTAAGCATGATAGTTGACTGAGAATTAGATAAGCGTAATTCATACTCCTCCGTTCGAAATTAGTTGTCACATGTGGCAATCCCTTAAATTAGGGATTTGTTGTATTTGAGATCTGAGTCATCTGACCAAAACACCCTTGGATGATAATTCAGCTTTTATTACTAGCTGTGTGACTACAAGAGATATGGGAGGTATTATTGGGCATACAACGATAATTCATGACTAATTTAGGAAACTATTTCTGTTGGAAAACGCTGAGGGGGTAGCTCAGTTGGTAGGACCTCTGAGATCTATTCCAGAGGTCCCAAGTTCGAGTCCCCTCAAGGCCACTGTAGGTTTTCCTGGTCGTTAACTTCAGGGCCCATGGGAATAGTCAAGCAAAAAAAGCTTAGATATCATGTTATCTAAAAAAAAAACTATTTCTTTTTGACATGCTAAAAAAGTGACATTTTTTCTAATAGGGGAGTATTTCTTTTGTTGCTGCTATTTCAATCTCGACGCATTAAGCATAACTGCGTATGCAATATACATCTTGATGTCCCCAATCCTGCGGGTTCTACACTAGGTGGTCTTGCTGTGTTGTTGCTTGTGATCACAATCTCATTTGGGAATACTTTGAGAGGATGTTGTCGGAAGTTGAAAGAAGCAAAGACAGAAGCAAGTAACATGAGTTGAGCATCCTTTTGTGCTGCAATTCAGAAACAAGAAAGCACATACCTTGTTCATCTTCCCAAACCAAAATCTATGCTCCCAAAGCTCTCCGTAGATTTGAATTATGACTATTTCCTTTCATATTGTCAAAAATATGGACTTGACCTCGGTTTCTGTAAATTCATCATTCACGCACAGATTTTTGCCATCTCCATGGAAACTGAACATTTTCATGTTCATGTTGAAAAGTTTACTCGTCTTTAAGCAAATATAAATGTACCTTTTTCTTAGATAAGAAAACAAATATAAAAGTACTTGTAGATGATTTTAAAAGTGATGCTTCAGCATGAGTGATTGCTACTTTGTCACATTGCTCTTGGCACTGACATGAGCTACATCAATTGGCTGGACTGGCAGTTTCCTCCTCTCTGGAAGAGAAATTGGATTTTCTTAACTGTGAACCAAAGTATTGAAACAAATTTTAATTTTTATTTAGGTGTAGCATGCCAGACTTCTATCAGATGAGAAAAGGGGTTTTGCCTTTTTTCCATTTCTGTATATTTTTTTCCATCCTAGCAAAAGCTGCTTCTCATAAGAAGCTTGAGTTATCGATTCACAACCTAGTGTTAACTTCTTACTATAGATTCCTGTAGAAAAGCAACCTTCCCTTGCTTTTCAATACAAGTTCACAAACGCTTTCATGAAGTTCTGCTTCTGCTCCATACATTCTTTCTTTTCCTTACAAGTGATGAATTACATTCGGGTATGTGAAATAATTGTAAGTCGTTAAAGTGTCCCTTTGGATCTAATGGCTGTTGTCTGCTAATCTGCGATTGTATGATTATAAAATTATGAGTCGCTTCTGGAGAGGGATGAATTACTGTTCGTATCTGTGTGAATATAATTTTAGCCCTGATAACTTGTGTTGAAGGAGACCTTTTGTTTCTTTTTGTTCTTTTTTTCTTTTTCTTTGTTTCTTTTATTCCCTGGGTTCTGATTCTAAGCTTTAACTACTGTGGGGGTGCTCTGAGACGCGAAGGATTGCTAGATCTGAGTTGCAAAGGACGAGGTGAAGGTGCATGATTTTGCATAAAACTGCTTATATATTGATTCTACAAATATTTTCTACTTTCAGAGTAAATAATTTGTCTCCGTTGTTTTGGCTTCTGAGTTCTGTCTTGCGTTTTGTTGAGGGCCTAGTGCGCAACTCAAATAGTGTGTTACACCAGTGTGTTTCTGTTGCTGCCTCTGTGGTCTCCATGAGAGTTGAGACATGCAGTTAAAACTAAATGGGTAAATCTGTTTCTGGCATGCAAGACTATGGTTTCTTGTATAGAGAATTTGTACCGTGATTTGAAAGAAAAACCAGATTTATGAGAGTTCAGAGGATTTCATATATGGAGAACTTAAGTATTTTAGTCATTCTTATTTGTAGGTTCTCTAGGTATTTCATTAGGATACTTACGATTAAGTAAAACAAGGATGTTGTACTTCTGAACATAGTTATTATGATAAAGATCGTTTTGAAATCTTCCATTTGCTCAGAGATTCAAACTCTTTGAGAATCTGTTTGCTCTACTTCCTGTTTACCAGCTAGAGATTTGGTGTTAGGTGTTAGTAGTTTCTAGCTATTTAGCTCGCGGTTGAATGGAATAGTATTTAACCAAAGTATGAGACTACTACGTTACCTGATAAGTGATAACTGTTGGAGACATAAAAGAACATCCCTTAATTTTTGTGTGTGTATGAGACAGCCGACTTTTCCAAAAAGAGAATAATGAATACAAATTCTATGACCTACTTACTGTTCAGCTATCATGAGTAACCTTTCAAAATCACTACCTCAAATGCTAAACTCTACTTCAAAAGCTTGTTTCATAAGCAGTCTTTGGGGCTAAGGGTGGTTTAATTTAAAGAAAAAAAACTGAAAGCTTATTTAAGAGCGAAGTCCTGACACTGCCAACATAGGGATTATGACCCTTCTCAGTAGCTCTTAATGATTGGTATGTAATAATTCAGATTATTCTTTTGATTTCTGGCTTTTCTGCTAATTTTCAGCTGCTTCCCTTCTTCTGATAACTCGCTTTCCTGAATCCGTCTATGCCTCCAACTTAATACATTGACCTAGCACTTTTTAGTTATAATCTTGATACTTAACTTCTGCGGTTATGCCAGGCAATCTGGACTCGTTCCTCAAGGTATCATCAAAGCTGAAGCTTGGAGCTGTTGAAGATGAATACACAGCAAAACTATATCCGTCACTAAAGTCTCAGCCCACTGGTGGTAATACAGATAGTCCCGGGCTTGTCAAAACAGGTGATTTTTCGATTTCAGATCTACATATCAAAATGTACACCTTTGTGTTTCTAATTTATTTAATCCTTGAACCGACAGTCTTCTCTATGATAAAAGGATATTCAGTTGTAAGCTAGTTTTTCATCCTCATGAAATTCTGTATTTTCTATTCATCTATAGAAGTAAGTCGATGATGAAAGGCATATTAAACATGATCATGAAATCTAATATTCCCTATTTGATTTTAGGATTTTTGGCCGATAAGTACCTTATCTTGTCACTTTTGTGGGATAGACACTATGTTACATGGACTCTTCATTTCACCTTGAGTACCCGTGTCGGACACTCGACACTCGGACATGGGTATGGACACTCGACACTTCATTTTCAGCCAAAAACATGCTAAAATTTCAAAATATTGCGAGTCCGACACTTGGATACGTATCCATGTTGGACACGTCCAGCCGAGTTTATGTAACATAGGGGATAGTACCTTTCATATTTTTTGCTCAAAAGGAACTTTTAAGTTTTAATGATACTTTGTTTGTTAAATAGTACCAAATGGAAGAATCTGTTAAGCACTTGCCATTATGCCCCTGGTTTTATTACCACGTGCTTGTTGACAAACCAACCCCCCCCCCCCCCCCGAAATTCAATCTTCTCCCCATTGTCACACCCTCGCTCCCTCCCTCTCTAAGCTCCAACCATGACCTCAATTGTCCAAACCATCCACAAAAAAACCTCCCAGTCTCAAAGCTGGCTTATGAGGGGTCGGGCCTAAGATGGAGTCTCTCTCTCTCTCACTCACTCCCTCTCCCCAAGCTGCCAACGCTTCCGGCCCTCGCCTTCTCGTTGGACATCCACCGGTCCAAGTCTCTTTTCTCCATGGCTAGAACGCCAAGCCAATAGCTCCATCAAGAGCTGGTGGGCCCGTGGATGGGCCTAGATCTCTCCTGCAAGCCCGGTTTCGCCCTCGATTTCGATCTGAATGAGGAGAAACTTGTTCTAGTGTCCCAAAACAGGGGAAGCTTGATGCATATGTTTTATAAGGTTAAATATGAAGTTAGGAAGATCTTGAGATAAAGTGATATGTATCTCCCTCAGACATTCAGGTACGATTCTAATGATGGGTTCAAGAGAGCTAGTATTGTTGACGCTAGAAAGAGATAAAAAAATAGAGAATCCAACAATGTAAAGAAAAAATCCTTCTGGGGCAGAGGATGCTAGGGTGGGGAAAGGTGATGCGTCAGGAATCTTTTCTTCCAGGTTTTCTCTTGCTTTTCTTGGTTCACCCCCGCAATATGCTCATTTCTCTATTGCTTACTTATCTTTGGAAGGCGAAGATTCCCTTGACAGTGCAAGCTTTTGTTTGGACATTGGCACCGGACAGAGTTAATACAAATGATATGCTTCAGGGGATGGTTATTTGCTTTTTCGGAGTAAAGTGAGTCCTGCTCGAATCTTTTCCTTCATTGTGACATGGCACAGTTTTGTAGTGCAATCTTTTTTGGTGTTTTTCGGGAGCAATGGGGTTGCCGGGATATTGTTTGGCAGGTTTTCTTTGTGGGTTTTGGGAGGGATAATAAGGAGAAGAAAATATTTTGGCGTAATATTAATTTTTTTGGGGCGGGGGGGGGGGGGGGGGGGGGAGGGGGGGGGGGGGGGCGGGGGGCATCTGGTTGGAGTGGGATGCAAGATTATTTTCGGGTGGTCTGTCACTTGAGCTTTTGTGGGATAGTGTGACTTATTTAGCTTCTTTGTGGGCTAGAGGGAGTGGGGCATGGCTGTATGGGGCCTTGAGGAGTTACTCGATTTCTGATATCTAGAGAAATTGGCTTAATCTGTCTATGTGATACTTGGTGTGAGGACTTCTTGTCCTCCTATATTGCTTAATAAATACATATTTCTTTTATCTAAAAAACGATATGAAGAAAACAGGGTTGCTCCAAATTAGTAATTGATTATTATTATGCCGGAAAAATCAAAGATTAATTCTTTATTGATCTGTGTTTGGTTATGTGCATTTTGGGGTAAATGGTTCGTTGATAAAAAGGAAGTTGGTTGGTTGATGAAGGAGCAATTTCTGAAGTGACGTGGTAGGGAACTTTATTTAGGAGTGGGGAATGAATTTGAGAGGGAGAGAATGAATTTGAGAGGGAGAGAATGAATTTGAGAGGGAAGGAATGGAAATCAAAGGGTTGATTTGCCAATAAGTCGTGGATTGCTATAAAGCCAGGGGCATAAACAGCAATTCAGTGCTTAAGTTAACATGAACTGTCATTTGGTACCATTCAACAAAAGAAAGTATGATGAAAGGTACCTCAATATGAGGAAAGGACATAAATGTTTATAAAAGGTGCTTTCCCACCCTTGGTGGTCATTGTCACCGGATGTTTGTGTGATGTGCCACCGGGCGAGTGAGAGTTGTTTGCATTTGTTTGTGATTTGTGATGTTGTTGGATTAATGTGGGATAGATTGTTTCGTGGGGAACTTTTTGCTTGTCCTGCCACGGTAGGTCAGTTCATTCAGATGCGTTTTGTACATAGGGGGCAGGGGAAGAAGGGCAAGGTATTGTGGCGTTGCTTGTGTTTGGTTACCTTTTGGTGTCTATGGCTGGAGAGGAAAGCGAGGATCTTTGCTGGGCTTGGTAATCCTGTTGGTTTGGTTTGGGATCATGTGGTGTATTTGGCTTCTCTCTGGGCCAAGGCAACAGGGGCTTTAAAGGGCGTGACCCTTACGGTTGTTCAGCGTTTATGGAGTGATTTGATTTTTATTTAGATTTGCTTTTTGCTTTGAGGACTCCTTGTCCTCTAATTTTGTATTGTTACACTTTGATCATTAATGGAGTTTTTTTTTTATCTAAAAAAAAGGTGCTTTCCCACAAAAACAATGGTTAAATTATGATCTCAAGAGTTGGAACCTCCCTACTCTTTCTCTCCTTCCTCTTCCTTTCTCTCTCCTTCCTCACCACTCTCTCTCCTTCCCCCTCTTCCATTTGCACACTTAATGTCACCCCATGATGAGATTAGGGTCCTTCCTAATCATGAGATTAGGCAAGAATTTGTGCACAAAAAGGGACAAAGTTAAGGCTCTTTCTCGCCAAAATAAAGGTTTTGATTATTGATTGTTGAATGTTTTGCCAGAATAATCCACATCTCCTTACCTTATTCTTTTGTTTGCCTCCAATGCGGGAGAGAACAAATGCGGAGAAGACTACTTAAGGTTTTGTATTTTGTTCAGGCTCATTGAGGGTGGTAATCTCAGTTTGCGAAGTTGTGTTGATTCTAAACCATCTCTTCCACTTCCAACACTCGGATCCCTCTTTTTGTGGCTTTATTAAATCTTTTATCTCATGACTGAAAATGAAGCTGAAGCTCTGAAGGGCCAAAGCTCATTGGCATTCCAAAAATCCAAAGTCACAAGAAAACCCTTAAGAACGAGATCCAACACTAGGAGCTCTCTTTTTGTGGTTTTATTACGATATTTTTTCTCATGAGTCATGACTGAAAATGAAGCTGACGCTCTTCTGAAAGGACAAAGCTCTTTGGCATCCTGAAATTTTTGAGTCACAAGATAACGCTTAAGAACGAGATCCGACAAGACATCTGAGAACAGAAGCCAAGTCTTGAAAGAATGTGTTTAATACTATAAATAGTACTTCTGTGAGTTCTGTTGTACTTATAATGGAGACTTAGTGAAGATTAAGAACTGCAAACAACAAATTATATGCAACTATTTGGGGCCAAAGCCAACCACCATCTTGTGCTGTCACAAGCAAGGATGTCAAGCTGCCACTGCTGTGAATTCTATGTAAAGAAGTTCTGTCCACAGCTACCATCTTTCAAGCATGATTACTACTCAAAACAGGGTAGAATCGTGGAAGAGAACTGCCAATAAAATAAGTCATGCCATTGGAAGCCTTCGAACACCGTATGAGCCACTGAAGCTATTCAGTGCCATGCTTGGATTGATACTTTAAATTACTGAAGGAGAAGATAAGTGTTTGAGCAATCAGTTAACCTTAGGCTCCACACCGCTTTGAACCTGAAGTCCTCTTGCCTTCTTGTTGAGATTACTAGAAATGAACATTGGCAAGGCTGTTTGCATGGCTGGTGCCATTGTTGCCATCGTCACCTATGCCTAGAATTTACATCTAGTTTTAGCGAAGAAACCCTTCGGAGGACACCCATCTGTGGCTCTAGCTGGCTGTAGTCTCACTGCTGTGAGAAACTAGAAAACGTAAAACAAATGATGTCCGAATGGAAAAGACATCTCAAGGGAGTAGAATAGCTGGATTCTAAAAGATTCCCACATTGCTTATGTTTTTATTTTCAAAGTTTTATGAGGCTATTCGATATTGAAAGCATGATTATCTCTAATTCAAATTATTGATGGAATTATTTAAAAAGAAACAATGCTTTTCTTCTTTACCCTGGCCTGTGAGGCTATGTAGAACTTTTCAAGTTAGCAACTCATTGATTTACGAACCAGAGTTAGCAGTCAAAGCTCTGAGGCTTTGAATGTATATCCAAACTACAATGCAGTCAATTACTTTGATTTTGCATATATGTTTGCTGTTTTACAGAACAGGTTAAGATTAAGAGTTATCTGAATATAATGCTCGATTAGCTCCATTTTATACTTTGATCTTTAATATGATATAAATCTGCAATGTGCTATGGAACATGTTTAGAATATGAGTTTTTAATTAAAATATCCTTGTATGAAAAAAAGTATCTCGAGCTTCCCTTTTTTGGCTTCTTTAGACATGGTTGGTCAATTATCTGATTGTGACACCTTTTGGTCGTCTTTAGTGACTGAAGTTCATAATATTTCTATCTTAGAGGAAGGTGCTGTATTTGAATTTTTTGAGTTGTATTGCATATTCCTCAATCCTACATGCATATGCTTTTATTTTCAAAGTTTTATGAGGCCATTCGATATTGAAAGCATGATTATTCCTATTACAAAAAATGATGTAATTAATCAAAAAGAAACAATGCTTTTCAAGTAAAACTTTTTAAGTAAACTACTCATTGATTTACTAACCAGAGTTAGCCCTAGCCGTCAAAGCTCTGAGGCTTTGAATGTATATCCAAACTACAATGCAGTAATTGGTAGTGACTACTCTTAAAGTCTATTACTTTGATTTTGCATATATGTTGCCATTTTACAGTTGTTAAGATTAAGAGTTTTCTGAATATAATGCTCGATTAGCTCCATTTTGTACCTTGATCTTTAATATATGTAATCTGCAATTTGCTGATTGAGCATGTTCAGAATATGAGTCTTAAATTTACATTTTCCTTGTATCAAAGAAAGTATCTCGAGCTCCCCTTATTTTGGCTTCTTTAGACATGACATGGTTGCTCAAGTATCTTATTATGACACCGTTTGGTTGTTATTACTTATCATTCATCAGTGATTGAAGTTCATAATATTTCTATCTTAGAGGAAGGTGCACAGAGATGTTAATTTTTTATTATTCTGACTTGTAGACTGTTTTTATTATTCTTATAGAGGGCTCCTTCTCCTCTAGCTTTGTAATATTCCAATTTCATCTTTGATAAAAATTTTCTTATCTAAAAAAGGAAGGTGCATTTAGATGTTTTTTTTTTTTCTTGTATTTTCTAAGTTGTATTTCAGTTCCTCAATCACCATTGTGAAGATTGAGATTTCTTGTGAACTCTAGTTTATGTGCACGATGATAGAACTATTCCTTAATGGTTGTCCTGTGTCCTTGCATCCCTGCCTCAGTCTATATGTTTATTTTTCTGCCTTTCACTCTTTGCAGCTGTATGATATTATATGTTTTAATTGTGGCAGGTAGAATTCCAGTTCGGTTGTATGCGAGGATATTTACTGAGACCTTTGATGATTTAGAAGATGCCCCTGAAATTGACAGCTGGGAGAAAATCTCTTACATAAACAGACCCATTGAAATTGATAAATATGAAGGTGAGGATATGTTTCATTAAAAAATGTTTCTATTTTATGGGAGTTTTATTTCACAATGTTCAGGACACTATGTGGAATAGCTTCCTATATCGTGATTATTTCCTGTTTTAGGTGAAAAGAAAATGTGAACATAATTGCTAGGCATCCAGGACCATAAAGTATTTTCATTTTGTGATAGACGTTGGAAACTAGTTGAGCATAAGTTGCGTAGCTCAATGGTTCAAAGCTCATTGCCCTCAATTCTAGGACCGAGGGTGGTATTTGTGTGCTGTAGGTTTATGAGCCCTCCCCCCTCCCCTATGATGTAATGGCCTATGGCCGGCTTTCTTGCCTTATCGACAAAACAAAAAAGAACACGTTGGGAACTAGTGCTACTTCTACTACAAATGTGGTTTATCTCTTTTCGAAACTAATTCAAATACTCAACATATGCAAATAATAATGCAGGCAAGTGCTTCACATTATGTGATGCTATGAAGACTCTCCTGCCAGAGTACTTTGGAGAAGGAACACTGAACAATGAGAAAGCAGGAGAGGAGATTAAAGTAGTCCAGTCGGAAGTGGCAGAAGAGGAAACCACAGCCAAGACTGAACAAGTTGAGTCCCGACAACCATCAGAATATGTTGAAATTAAGCTCATCCGAATTCAAGGCATCGAGCCAAAACCAGAGATCCCACTCTCTTGGGTTGTCAACAATTTAATGAACCCAGATCACTACCTTCACGTATGTGTTTACTTGATTCGAGTGCAATCTGCCTCTTTGTGACAGCGTATTAACTTGCAGTATCTGCTGTCCCCTATATGTGCATAAAACCTCTATTCTTTCTGTTCAATTGTCTTTTGGTCTATAGACTATAGGTTTCCACTCTTTGCGCCTCATGTTTTTTTGTTCGTGCACTCTGTAAACAACTGTACATAACAATCCTTCAAGAAAATCACCAATCCTGATTTCATTACTCTCTCTCATGTAATGTATGCACTGGGCAACGTTACTATTTCGAGGGAAGCTGCGCATTTTATTTTTGTTAGCCAAGCCAGGCAATTTGGGGTAGAGCCCTTGCAATTGCATCCCATGCCCGATTCATGTGCCGGCCAGACAGGGGACTGGTTTGGCTGTTGGGCGAACCCTCGAGCCTCCCTAACTGTTGGCACCGATCACCCCGTGGGCACTACCCATTCCACATCCCCCCCCCCCCCCCCCCCCCCCATAAAAACAATGCGATGAAAAAAGAAAATGTTGCATTTTTTTTTTTTACCGGGTACCAAGCTTGTCAATTAAGGGTCAGGTAATATGTAAACATTGTAAAGGAACTACAAGGTGACATGAGAAACGAACACAGGTTAGTATCTAAAGTAGTGATGGACATAGAGTTCTCGTCTTGGAGGGGCGAAACTCACACTCAATTATTTATTTATTTTTTTTATTTTATTATTATTATTTTTTGATCACGGCGAAACTCATATCTGAAAAGGGGTGAGAGACTAGAATTTTTGGAGAAGACATAAGAGAATTAATGAGAAAGGATATTGTATACCATACAAAGATAGGTGTACCACGTACTAGAGCTGGCAAAATTTGACCCGACCTGAAAATCTTCGACTTGTAAATAACCTGAACGCAAAACTATCCGAACCGAGAGCCAAAGTTTGTGAGATATAGAGATGTTTCGATCCGATGACCGACTTGATAAAGACCAGACCTGCTGGTGACTTAACCTGAAGTCACCCGACCCGACCCGTTTGCTAGATCTACCACGTACATTAATTTCCCTTCTCCAATACGGGTCCAACAGCCCTAGGCTGTGTCTTTGCTAGACGTTGTAGGTAGGAACACCTCTTTTTCCTTCCAAAAAATAACGAAAAGTTCCCAGCAAGTTAGCAAGCCTTGGGAATTACATTGGCTAATATTAGCATGACAAAAACAAAACATACATCCAAAAAGCTGGGTTTTGCTACGTCTGAACGTAGATCTTTACACCTCAATTCCTCGTGATTATTACTGACCAAAAAGGACAAAAAGATAATAAAGCACATTAACAACAATCCCGATTAAGAACCTACTATCTAAGATCAGCTGGGTATCTATGATCACAGTACCTCTCTATACCTACAGTTTTGCTAAAAAAAGATACTGTACTGTATCTGCATGGTATACCTTATAACTGTCGGTAGTCTTTCTTTTCCTTTGTTTTATTTTGTTTTTGTTATCTTCAGTTTTTGTATGTGTGTTCTACTGTTCTTGTACAGAACATTTGGGTGTCAAGCTAACAAAAAAGGGCGCCGGAATTCTTTACTAGTAGATCAGTCAAGAGATCTCACTTTGATCATGCATAGAGAGATTTGTGGGTAGTGAAATGGTAAACCATTTATAATATTTTATTTTATTTTCGGGTCACTCTTAGAGTATCCATTGTTGGATACAGTGATTATTTTGATTCACTAGATTTTCGACGGAACCGACCCGGTCAAGACGAATCCGGTCCGACTTTTAGACTTGAAAAACAGGGTTTCGATCAGAGTTGATTCGGTCTACGATCCGGTTCGGTCTCGACCAGCTAGACAGTGAGGAAGAAGGTAAATAAAACCGTCCATATCTTATGATTTCGAAGACCCATGCTCGGTCCGATCCGGTCTCAGCCTTGACATGAGTGGTTCGGGTCGGTCTAGTCCGGGTTCAGAATGATAAACAACCCTACCTCTAAGGTTGAAATATTTGGCCAAGAGATACTGCTCCATATATACCTAAGGCGACATTCGACCCCTACCACTCAACCACATCTAATTATTAGCTTAGGGTGAATGAGTCCGTATCACTCAATCACAACCACCCCATTGGTTATACTACTAATAATATATAATTGGTCATCTCCGATCGAACAAAACCACGTGGCTTAACTTCTACTTTAGTAGATTCCCTAGCAAAGGACAAAACTCAAGCATGGGATCTCATTTTTATGATCATCAATCTTTCATCACTTTCATATTGTCGCCAAAGAGAGAGAAAGAGAGAGAGATAGCAGAGAGACTTGAAGTGAACGATAACAAGAATCATATGATGAAGATAGCAAAAGAGAAAAGAGCAAAAGGGAAGATATAAATATATTGTAGTACTACATTATATTCATAATTATTGACACTTTTCTTTTCCTTTCTTTTTGTTTGTATCTCTCTCTAATTACCTACAGCTTATGTCTTTTTACTGAGTACTATATAACATAACATTTTGCCTACATAACATTTCCCTTCTCTCTCTCTCTTTTCCTTTTCTCAGTCCTCTACTGCTCATGTAAGTGGCGATCACTTGGGGAAGTTGAACTAGCTAGTGAAGCAGCTTAAGAGAGAGTGAGGAAGCAATTAAAGCTTAATTACTATAACTTAATTATTATTGTAGGAATTAAGATTTTATATATAACTTTGGTGGGTTATATGATAAATGGCATCACCTGTTGCATTACCACCTGGTTTTAGGTTCCATCCAACAGATGAAGAGTTGGTTGCATACTACCTCAAGAGGAAGATCAATGGCCATAAAATCGACCTCGAAATCATTCCTGAAATCGATCTCTACCAGTGTGAGCCTTGGGAGTTACCAAGTATGTACATCTATTTACTTAATTATTTCCCCTAATTGCACACTCAAATGCACATATTTACTGGCTTTAATTTTGGTTTAGAAATATATGTAGAATGAATTAATAGATATAATTAAGCATACCAATGTTAGCTAGAATATACTTCATATACACACAACACACCACATTAATATTATAGTTCATTTTGCACGTAAATATTTTCTTGATATTATATATGCATTCATATAATTAGGTACTGTTCTTTTCGTCATCCTCATGTTGATTGCATTCTATTCCGTTCTATTCTAATTCGTTGTATATCATTCAACATATCATTTCGTCTCACATTCGGTTCCATTATAGGAGTACAAGCCATCCATTTCATTGTGCATTATTGTTTGATTCGTTCCATTGAAAAGATTAGGGCTTTTTAAGACCCCATAGAAGGCACTAGAACATGAAAGTATGAAACAATTGACATGTATCTCTTATATTGTTAATTAAACAATCTTGCTTCGTTCTCTTTAACGACCCAATTTTTCTTATTCTCTTTCTCCTTCTACTCCATGTGAAAAACGTGCGAGCTTCTCTTGCTTTCCTTACGTGTATTTTTGAAGCAACTTAATTTGCTTGTGTTATAAGTAGTAGTATGTATTTGTTTGTTATTATTTGAAAGAAGACTACTAATTTCATTTTCTCTTTATACATTTCCCTTGACACTTATTTTCGTTAGTCATCCATCATCTTAACCAAAATTGAGGGTTCGAATCTCGTCTTGGGTATAGAATAGCTTTAAATCTCTTGACCATTTGTCCTACATTCTTAGAGGTGCCTACTGCCTACGAGCCAATAAGGGAAAATATAATCATTGTAGTCGGTGGTGGATATCCCTGATGTAAACCAATGCAATTCCTTTCGTTAGTCCACATTATGAGGTTTGATAACGCAAAACAGCCCGCTAACACCCCTCCAATCTATCTATTGTAAATAAATGTGCTTACTCGTACATTAATACTCCATACGTCCTACTAAGTATATAACTCTTTAAAAATAGTAAAAATTAAAGAAACATCATTTAATGCATTAAGGAAAGGGTGTATTAGGGAAGCAGTGACCTTGTCGCTTTAATTCCAGCTTCTTCTTCATAATACTACAGATTACTACTATACTACTCATTTTACTACATATTAGTACATTCTATTCATAATAATATATGGTCAACATCAAAGACAATCAAATGCGCTTTTTGCTGTCTATGCTTTCCTTCATCGACAGGACTTCTTAATTCTTCTATAGGGATATTCTAATACTCTACTTACTCACTTTCCTATTGCTCAAGCTTCAAGCAATCATAAGCTAATTATGATAACATTATTTCACGTATTATTATTATTATAAACAGCAGATTATTCGTTTACAACATTGATATCAAGTGTGAATGAACCACGTACATACCCATGGTATATTTGTCTTTCAAGAGACCATTTATTTTTTTCCCAACTTTTTATTTCTCTTTTCTTTTGGTCACTTTCTTTGATCTTTCTTTTATTCCACGGCATTTTTAGATACAAATGATTGGTATAAAAGGGTAATAATCAATTATTTGACTATTTTTTTTATAAGAGTACCCTACAGCCACTCTCTTTGAGTGTGTACTGGATAAACGTCGAGTATATGCAATAGCCTGCAAACCATATACATTGTCTAAAAAAAATTATTTTCTCTAATTAATCAAATGTTGACTTATTCATTCCTTGATGATTTTATCTGAAAAATCTGTAACAATTATTTCAGTGCAAGAGTCGTGCTTAAATTAAGATAAAATGCCAATTTATGATTGAAGGAGGCAAATAAATTAGTCAAGACATTGTTTAATTACTTAAGCTGTATCATGAATTAACTTAAACTTTGATGACTGCAGGTAAATCTTTGTTGCCAAGCAATGATATGGAGTGGTATTTCTTCAGTCCAAGAGATCGCAAGTACCCAAATGGATCCAGGACTAATCGCGCAACTAAGGCAGGTTATTGGAAATCGACAGGCAAAGATCGAAAGGTGAACTCGCAAATGCGAGCTGTGGGGATGAAGAAAACATTGGTGTACTACCAAGGAAGAGCACCTAATGGCCATAGGACTGACTGGGTTATGCACGAGTATCGCCTTGATGAGGGAGAGTGTGAAATTGCAACTGGCTTGCAGGTAGAATTAAAGCATTCAACCAGTTTGTGTTCACTATCCATGCATGCATTACTCTTAAACTATAATTGCAATATTTAGTATGATTTGTCTTTCTTGAAAAAAGAAAAAAAAAATACGCTCTTTTTAGGCGCCCACATGAACCCTGCCATGGGCCCTCATGGAGAAGGCCAGTCGTAAGCTAAACTCTTATTGGTTCTAGTGATGATTTGGTTCTATCCTTTGACATTCTAGTATGTTTCTTGACATAAAATGTAGGATGCTTATGCACTATGTCGAGTATTCAAGAAAAGTTCAACAACCACGTCAAAAATAGCATCACCTTGCCATCAAGACAATTCATTCATGGCGAGTATAACCCAAATGTCAAGTGATCAATCATCAAGCATCGACATATACTCATCAGAAGGACGTTGTGACGACTTCGATAGCTCTGATTACTCAGTCCCTATAGAGAGATGTTCAACCAGCTTCACTCATGGATCGTCTTCATCGTCGCTTTGTGATATAGGAGATGGGCAATGGATGCAATACTTGAATGAAGAAGAATTCTGCTAACTAACTATAGTATTCATCATCATTTTTCCTAATACTTTGTATAGGGATTCACCTCATATCCCTATATCCTTCATGCTAATATCCATATTTGATAAGCTAGCATGAAACTATTGTTATTATTATTGTGTATTATTTTACCTTGTGTTATAGGTTAAAAGCTGGGTATTGGTTTTTTTTTTTATTTAATTTTTTTTGACTTTGCAAAGGTCTGGATCTTGAGCTGTTGGTAGTTTAATTTGGCCCCCTTGAGAAATATATATGGGTCCAAAAATGGGTATACTTATTTGTTAGAGCAGCTTAGGCATATGCTACAAAGAGAGGAAAAAAGAAAAGAAAAGAAATTGTAACTAAAGAGAGAAACAAGTTTTCAAGTTTGGATAGTGATGCAGTTTGCAGGTGCAAAAAGGGTTGATAGGAGAGCTGTTGATGCATTTCTTCTTCTGTTTCCTTTTTGTATTCCTAGAGATATGTGGTTGAAATTTAGTCTTTACATATTTATGTATCTGATAGGCTGATACCTATGTATTCTGAGTTATTCGAACAATTAAAGAAACACCTTTCTACCAACAAGTGGTTGGTGTGATTTCTTGTGAGTCGGTGAGTGATTCGACATTGTCATGACTATCTCTTAGCTAAGGTAAGGGGTTCGAATTTTGGAAAGAAAAAACCCTTTGCTGGGAACATTTTACCCCTTCGTGGCCGACCCGGTGCAAACATGATTAGTTATGATCCAAAGGGTTTAGGGTAAACCTGTGGTCCAAACCAAAAAAAGAAACACCTTGCTCATAGAAATGCCACTATGCATGGCGAAAGTAAAATCATGGAAGTAGTGGCGGATTTAGAAATGCAGTGACGTGTACCAAAATTGAAAGAAATAAGAGTTTGTAGTACAATATACTTACCCCAAACAAAGTATTATTCAAATTTTCCCATAAAAAAATTAGCTTTTGCAGCAACTGTAATTACAATTGGAACTTCCCTTCCCACATGATTTTTCTCCTTGTTTCTATTTAGTTGAGTTCAAATAAATCAACATAATTTGGATCCTCAGTTTTTAGTACGAGTCATGAAATATGGGAAGCAGCAAACCTCGCTCTTTCTATGCTTCCGCGGAATACTCGACATAGTAGTGATGATGGTGATGATTTATCTGCAACATGCAACAGCTTTTCTACATAATGAAGCTTTCTCTGCAACATGCAAAATAATAAGCCATTAGATCCACAACCATGAAGGAGACTTGATGATAAAGCTAATTGCAAAGACAACATCATACACTTTACATTTGACCAAGAGCACTCCAAATTTCTCCACTATACCAGCTCGTTCTCAGCGTCTTTTCTTCTAATAGATAGGTTATGTGAGCAAGTGGTCGCCTTCGAGAACATTCAATGATGTTGAGTTGAAAAAGATACAGAGACAACGGGAGTCAAGGGACGATGGCAGATGGGTTCATTGTTTTACTTGTGTTGTCCAAACACCAACCATCTTCTACTATTCTTCTTTCACGGGAAATATGTCAAAGGTTTGGGCTTACTTTTGATCCTTTGCACAATAGCAAGCTCTCTACATACGTATACATGAAAAGTGGAGAGTGCATAGACTTTGACAAACGACTGATCTTATTGCTTCTAATGTATGATCTTAGGTGCATGATCCCTGCTACATGAAATAACCAGAAACAAATCGCTATTCTTCACATACAAAATCTCCCCAAGAGAACAAGATTTTTCACAACCTTTCCAGAACTCGTATACATCTGTACTTGATTCTCCTGAATACCATATGGTATACCGCTGCTTTCCTCCATCCTTGTTCATTACCCATATGCAAGTACTTACAATGGAAACACTCAAAACTGCAACAGATTCTCCTAGGAGGAAAAGCAACCACAACTTTTCTCCCCCCTGATCTGGGAGTTCTAGAAAGCTAAATGTTTCAGCATCGAAGTCAAAAGAAACAACATGCGTGTAATGTTCCCCTAATGCTAAACTTATTAGCCAGTATGCAGCTTCTTTTGTGGAAAGACAATAATCATGATTCATTTTGCAGTTCCGCCAATCAACCACATCAATGCCCTTAGCGCTCCTCCGCCAACAGCCATCATTGAGTCCATAAACTGCAAATGCCGGCTCAAAGACATAAAAACCACTGAAAACAACCACCTTGTATTGATTACTCGAAGGGGCAAATCCCATGGCATACAGACTACGCCCACCAGGTAACAATGAACATGGAGGAAGTTGCAATGATTTTCTAATAATAACAGGGTTCCACAATTGCACGTAATGTTGCTTGTCACCTATTTTGAGGCTCATACGAGATAATAAGATCAACCCATGAACACTAGCACGAGGACGGTAACGTTCAGGAATCTTGGCAAGTTGAGCTACACTCTTCAATGTTATCACTACGACGTGTTGCGAAATAGAGTCCTCCGCCACATTCGAAGGTTAAATTGTGGCAGAACTTTTCATGGACATGGTTGTTGTTATTATATCAATCAGATGCAGAGAAACCAAATCAGGGTTGTCAATTAAGTTGCAGCAAGTTTTGGAAACGCACCTCTGAAACTTAACAGAGATTTCACTGGAAGTCTGGCAAACACCTCCGTCAGTACTTCAGCCGGAAAATACCAGTTGAATGATGATGATGACGATACCCGCGTTGGGTTCCTCCTCCTCTTCCTTCCGACAACAATGCTGATTGGATATGATCCAATTGGGAACAGGGAAGCTCTACATTGCTGCTTCTATAGTTAAACAGCCAGGCTCTTCGTTTAATCAAACAACTGCATATTATAATTCCAGACCTTAGCTTCCTCACATAACAATTATCAATCAACCAAACAACTGGTGTTGTTTGCAAAACGACTAATTTCAAAATCATTTTCCAAAATTAAGACTTTCATGCATGGATCAACAATTGGAGTACAAAAATAATAAATACCCACATGAATCAACCATTTAAAAAGTGGACCGAAACACTTCACTTCACAATCGAATTATTCCCAAAGATAAGACTTGCCCTCAGTAATTGATACCAAAGAAAGGAAATTCGATTACTACACAATCAATTTATACATTATTACAGTACGAAATAATGAACCATCAAAACTGCAACCACACAGTAGAACTGAAGATAAACTACTTCCAAAGACAAACTCACACAGTCCACATTTGACATTCTATAAAACAGCAGATGCACGGGCTAGAGCACTTTGATTTTCCTCTCCATACAAGTTCACGATCCAAGGTCTTTTTTTAATCCAGTAGATTGGATTCCATTCTCCACAAGGAAACCTTCCATCTACTGTTTCGTTTTTCAAGGAAAAGAGGCCAAAATTTTGGCTGTCAATCCGTTGTGCAATAGCAAGCTCTCTACATATGTATACATGTAAGTTACAGAGTGATCAGATTTTTCCACACGACAGATCTCATGACTTCTAATGTTGTACGATATCAATGACTGAGATACAGATTTTAGCAGAAACACACCGCTCTTTTTGACATACATAATCTCCCCATGTGACGGTCCCTGATGACCCCATCATGAGAAGATTTCGTATACATCCACACTTGAAACCCCTGAGTACCATTTACTCCATGACTCCTTTCCTCCATCCTTGTCCATTATCCATATGCAGGTGCTTACAGGGGAAACACCCAAAATTGCAACTGATTCTCCAAGGAGAAAAAGCAACATTGACATTTCTCCCCCATTATCTGGAAGTTCCAGCAAGCTAAAGGTTTCAGCATCAAAATCAAAGGAAACAACATGGGTGTAATGTTCCCCTTTTACAGAACTTATTAGCCAATACGCTGCCCCTTTGGTAGAAAAACAATTGAAACTAATTCCGCAGTTTGGCCAATCGGCCACATCCATGCCCCTGGTGCTACTCCGCCAATAGCCATCATTGACTCCGTAAACCACAAAATCTGTGTTTCTATGAAAATTTAAAATAACCACCTTATATTGATTACTCGAAGGGGCAAATCCTACAGCAAATTGTTGTTGCTTGCCAGATAACATTGAAAATGGAGGAAGTTGTAACCATTTCCTAATTGAAGCGTTCCACAATTGCAGGTAATGCTCGGCGCCATCATAAGTAAGTAAGATCAACCCATCAACGCTAGCAAGAGGACAGTAAAATTCAGGAACCTTGACAAGTTTAGCAACTCTCACTAATGTCTCACTACAACGTGTTGTGAAATAGATCTCTCCGTATAACCAACCTTCAAAGGCTAAAAAGTGACAGTGCTTGTTTTCACTGCTGTTGTTGTGCTGGTTATTATTATTATCATTATTATAGCAACAAAAATGCTTAGAAACAAAATCAGGGTTTTCAATTATGTTACACCAACTTTTGGAAAGACACTTAAACCTTAACAAGGATTTCACAGGGAGTCTGGCAAACACCTCTATCAATATTTCTGCCGGAAAATACCGGCCAAATGATGATGATGATGATGATGACGACGACAATACCCGCATTGGGTTCCTCTTCTTCATTCCGACAGCAGCACCGATTGGATATGGAGCCAATTAGGAACAGAGAAGCTCTAGAATGCTGCTTATGGGGGTTTAAAAGCCAGGCTCTTCGTTTAATTAGACAACTGTAAATTACAATCATACCTTAGCTTCCTCACAGAACAATTATCAAACAACTGGTGTGCAAAACTACTAAATTCACAACCCAGTCCATCAAGACTTTCTTACATGAATCAACAATCAGAGTGAGAAAAATAAGAAATACCCACATGAATAGACACTCAAAAAGGGGACAAAAACACTAACTTCACAATCAATTTTCAATTGTAAGACATTCCCACATGAATTGACAATCAGAGTACAAAAATAAGAGATACCCACATGAATAGACACTCAACAAAGCAGACAAAAACACTAAATTTACAATCAGTTTCTTTCCTAGCCCTCAATAATTGACACCAAAAGGAGGGAAATTTTGACTACTTCATAATTAATTTCCAAAGTTAAGAAATTCCCATGTAAATTTATATTACTAAAGTAGGTGAAAAAATGGACATCTTCACAATTAAAGTCCACTTGGAAGCGAAAATAATTGACAACTTGTAAAACCAATCCAGAGAGAGAGAGAGAGAGAGAGAACCTAAGAGGCCAACGGCGTCTGGCGTTTGAGAACGGTAAGAGGGAGTCGCACAACGCCAGTGGCTGGTGGTGAAGCGTGAAGTCAAGCAACTTTAAGTCTTAACTAAAAAAAAGACTACTCTGTATCTATTTATTTACGATTTTTTGTGCGGAACTACCTGGTGTTATTTGTGACTTACTACATTAAAAGTTTTTTTTTGTGGGGAACTATCTTAGAAGGCCAAAAAGTTTGTTGACCACTACACTTGACCAAATTTTCGGGTATAATTTTCTTAAAACCCCAAAACACCCTCACGTGAGGCTCACGTGATCTTTTAACAAATGCAACGCCTCCATTGTCTTCCCCCTCTCCCCAGTTCCATCGTCTTCACCCTTACTTCTCAGTTCTCCCTCATACCAACCACGCTTGGCTCAATTAAATATCATCATTAATTATTCAATTGCCGTTAAACCCATTGAAATGAAGTTAATGTCCTCACAATTTACGGTAATTTCTCTCTCTTCATTCCCCAATTTTGGTAATTCCTTCGCCAATTCCGCCATATCTTTAATCGCAGGTTTACTGCATGTTAAAGTTTCTTGCTTTTCTATTTATTCGCTTAACTAATTCTCCTTTTTTTTTTTTTGATTTCCTACGTTTGATTTTGCTTTTGTGTCATATATAATTGGAGGCATGTTTGTGATTTGGGCATACTTCCTAAGTCCCGAGTATATGTGTAATTCTCTCTACTAAATTGTTTTTTTATTAATTGTTGTGAGTGTGATATAGACATCAAATCAAACTAATCCAATTTGCTATTGACATTCGAAAGTGAAGTAATATGAAATACCCATTTGATATTTAGATTTTCCAATTTTGCAAAAGAGAAGAATGAGAGAGAACTTGAGGAGATCCTTCAATGGAGGTTTGGATAAGAAAATTGTAAAGAACGTGCTGTGGGGGGAAGAAAGGGAAGAAAGGAAACTGAATAAAAAGGGGGTATTTTGGGGTTTTAAGAAAATTATACCCGAAAATATGGTCAAGGGTAGTGGTCAACAAACTTTTTGGCTTTCTAAGGTAGTTCCCCACAAAAAAAAACTTTTAAGGTAATAAGTCACAAATGACACCCCAAATAAGGTAGTTCCGCACAAAAAATCCATTTATTTATAACCCTTATGAAGCCGCTACCACTGGTCCACTACCACTAGTATTAAAATGACCCATACCCATAACCCAACTACCCATTTACAATTTTACATCTCCCTTTTACCTTTTCTACTTTTTTTTGTTGCTTATCAACTCCATCTCACCTATGAGTTGGGAAAAAAAAAAAAAAATCCACCTATGGTACAAAACACGACATGAGTACGCATGTAAGTACACCTTTTCTTTTTTTTTTTTTTTTTTGGTGTTAGAGGAGGCATAAAAGTCTAAATAGGAATCAAATCCTCATTGTTGAGGGATAATACTCCTAACCACTAAAGCATCTCTTGATTCTCAAGTACACCTAATATTAAAATTTTGGTGTACCCAAGTAGATACACATAGGAGTACCCATAACTTTAATAGTTGTCAAAAGCTGACCCGACTCAAAAACGCGACCTGGTCCGAACTTGTTTTTTCAGGGTCTAGGCATAAATTTCTCTACCCGAACACATTTACAACTCGTAAGAACTAAAAAGTGAAAGCCAACCCGACTCAAACAGGAAATGACTCGACCCATAACCCGTTAGGTCACCCGTTTGACAAGTCTACCCATAAGGCATTAAGAGCAATTTACATACATTCACTTGGATTTAAAATCATGTCTACTTTTTTTTTAAGGGGAAACATAGAAGATTTTATATAGATAATTTATCCATCAGTACATACGGAGCCACAGACTCCGGATAACAATGGATCCAGACCTTCTCAGCTTCAGAGAGACTAACTCTAGCAAGGTGATGGGCTACGGAGTTCCCATCCCTTCTAACATGATTCCAAACAACCGAATCAAATACAGAAACTAAAAGGAAAATGTCCTCAAGGACGACACCTAAAGCATCAATAGAAAACACACCACTAAAAAAGCAAGAAATAAAAGTTAAACTATCTGACTTTAGACAAACATTATGATAACCCAGCTTCAAAGCCATCTTGAGACCAAAGTGCACAGCTTTGTACTCTGCAATTAGAGGAGATCACCTCGCTTCTATCCTCTTGAAGCCCGCAAACATGATTTCGTCTGTGTCATTCCGTGCAGCAGCACCAAGACCAATCCATCCATCCTCGTTGACATGAGCATCAACGTTAAGCTTGAACATGTTCGTTTCGGGGGGCAACCACACCGAGCTACTGGGAGCAAGTCTGGGGTTGATCGCACCTCTCCTCCGCTGGGCACGCTCATTGAAAGCTTCCAGTTGACGAGTAGCTCGCTCAACAATTAACGCAGTCGGAGTAGCTTTAGCTTGAAATACCAGCAGATTCCTACTAAACCAGATGCCCCAAGCAAGAAAACAGACAAGCTGCCATTGAATAACATCTAGTTTGTCACGCCAAAGAATCAGAAGTTCAGCAAAGGACTCGGTGTGATCACGCACCAGCACTTCAGAGCATGAACTCGCCTCCCATATGGGTCTGACCTGCGGGCAGTCAAAAAGAGCATGAAGAAGGGATTCGTCATCCTGCTAGCACAGCGGACAGGTGGCATTGTCGATCATATGTCGATGCTTCAGCAAGCTGCGTCTAGGCAGGATCTTCGAAGCAGACTTCCATAGGAACTCCTTGACCTTTGGGGGGAGTTTTGATTCCCATATTTCAGGCCAAACCTCATCGACTAAGTCCATGTTCACTGATTTGCCAAACAAATAACCCGTACGAACAACATACCATCTTTCGAGAAAGCCCACATAAGAGTATCTTTAGGGAGCCTCTCACTAAGAGGGATTCCTAAAATCAGCCGCTTGTCACGGTCGTTGAAGACCTCCTCTAAGACCTCAGTTCTCCAGCATGCTTTATCAAAGTCAATCAAGTCTGAAACCAACTCTACAGGCGAAGTAGTAGGTCTAGGTGAAGTAACCAGCAAACCTTCCTCGTCAATCAGCCAAGGGTCAGACCATACCTTAATTGAGCTACCATTTCCAACTCGCCAGATAAGCCCATTCTTGAGAAGGGCTTTTGAGCTCCAAATGATGCGCCAAGAAAAGCTAGGCCTCGGACCAAGAGAAGATTCAAGAACACCCGAGTTGGAAAAATATTTTGCTTTGAGGACGCGACCATACAGAGAATTCTCATTTTTCAACAATCTCCATACTTGTTTTGCAAGGAGAGCCTCATTAAAAACTCCCAAATCATGAAATCCCGTACCTCCAATGCACTTCGGGTTACACAAAAATTCTCAACTCTTCCAATGCGTTTTCCTTGTAGTTCCCCGTTGGCCCCACCAGAAATTCGCACAAAGAGAATGAATTTGATGAATAATAGCACAAGAGAGCTTGAAAATTCCCATAACATAGGTTGGGATAGCTTGAATGACAGATTTGATTAGTACTTCCTTACCTGCACGAGATAAAAGTTTCTCTTTGGTCCTTGGACCTTTTTCCACACTCTATCCTTAATAGAAGCAAAGATATCTTTTTTTGATCTTCCAATAATAGTAGACAGACCTAGATACTTGTCATGTTTCTCCACTACTCGCATATTCAGAACGGCTTGGATATCCTCCTTTGTCTCATTGTTGACCCCCTTACTGAAAGAGGTTTCTGACTTATCAAAATTGATCTTCTGCCCGGAACCCATCTCGTATTTGCCCAAAATGTTGGCAATTTCTCGGCATTCCTGTCGATAAGCTCTAGTGAAAAGGAGACTATCATCAGCAAAAAAACAAATGAGAAATACTGGTCCTCTCTGACTAGCTTTAGTACCATGGATCCGCTTGTCAAGTACCGCATTTTGTATAAGACCTGAAAAAGCCTCAGCCACCAAAATAAAGAAATAAGGAGAAATAGGATCACCTTGCCGAACGCCTTTACTGGGAGTGATAATATCTCGAGGTCTCCCATTTACAATTACAGAATAGGAAACACTAGTAACACAGGACATACATCACCAATGAAACCCACTGTCTATCAAAGCAAAGTCGTAGAAGCAACTCCTTTAGAAAATCCCATTCCACCCGGTCATATGCCTTGCTCATATCTAACTTCATTGCCATAGTTCCTTTCTGTCTAACTCTTGTTTTCATGCTATGGAAGAGTTCCAGAGCAATAAGTGCATAATTTGGAATTAATCTTTTTGGAACGAAAGCACTCTGATTTTCAGACACTATATTGGGTAGGTCCACCTTTAGCCTATTTGCAAAGGCTTTCGACAAAATTTTATACAGCACATTACAGAGACTAATGGGTCAAAATTCAGAAATAAGAGTAGGAGATTTCACCTTCGGGATAAGAGCCACCAAAGTGCTATTAATAGTAGCCGGGTCAATCCGTCCACCAAAAATTTCATTCAGGAAGCTCACCACGTCCTTGCCCACAATATGCCAGAATCGCTGATAAAAAATTGTGTGCATGCCATCGAGCCCCGGGGCTTTCGTTGGATGCATCTGGGATAGCGCTGCATACATCTCCTTATCACTAAAGGGCCTAGTTAGACAACAGTTCAGCTCAGATGTAATCCGTTGAGGGACCCCTTCGAGCGCCATATCAAAATTTAGTGGTTTGTAGGACGTAAATAATCCCGTATAAAAGGAATTAATAATGTTAACAATTTGCTGCTCATCTTCCTGCCAAACTCCCTGCTCATCAAAAAATCTCTTAATGGTGTTCCTTTTCCGCCTATGTGACGCCTTATGATGGATATATGAACTGTTACGATCACCGTCCTTATTTCAGCTGCCCGAGAGCGTATGTGCCAGAAGGACTCTTGACGTTGAAGGAGATCATCAAGTTTCCCCTCGAACATATTACACACGTCAATAACAGCTTGTGAATGAAGTTGTTGTTGTGCTTTCGCCAACAGCTTCTCAGTCTCATAAATATCCTTACCAATGTCCCCGAAGCGAGTGAAACTCCAATTTCTCAAACGTGCAGCACACAAACGAATTTGGTCTATAGAACTGCTAGTACTCCCACTACTCCACGCCTCCTGCACAATATTTTCACAATCTGGTTCATCTAGCCAGAAAGTCTCAAATTTGAAACGTTTTGGCTTTCGCCCTCATCTTTGTGGCTTCGGCTCAGTACACAGCAGAATTGGACCGTGATCAGACTTTTGTCTAGTTATATTTGATACCCATGCCTACGGATAAAGGGAGGACCTAGCAGGACACACAACATAACGATCAAGTCGCTCTTGAATAAGAGTATCACTATGGCGACCACGCTCCCATGTAAATTGTTGTCCCACAAATCCCAAGTCACGTAAACTGCCAGCATCAAGGGCTTTACAAAACGCGTCCATAACTCGCTGGTCCCTCGGAGCCCCACCACTTTTCTCCTCGGAAGAAAGGATCTCAGTAAAATCCCCACCAAATAAAATTGGAAGGGTCGCTGATGCGCACACATCCTTCATTAATTCCCAGGTCTTGTACTTGCTACTATTATCAGGCCATCCATAAATAACCACAAAACGCCAAACATCAACGGCACCATCTCTTATATCTCCCATAATATGGTTGGAGGAATATGAGACCAAGCTAAACTCACACTCATCCTTCCAAAGTATACAGAGACCTCATGATCTGCCAACACTACTAACTGCAAAAACATTATTAAAACCAAGCTGAAATCTGTTATTCTCCATGTCCTTGCTATCCAACATCGTCTCGGACAGAAAAACGATGTCAGGGCCAAGAGTATTGCTCCAGCTACGGAGTGTACGAATTGCACGTGAGCTGCCACACCCACGGCAATTCCAGCAAAGGATCTTCAGTGGGCCCCGTGGGGTTGGTCCTCGCCAACCACCGCGACATCAAGAGTTGCACCAGCCACAGTGCTCTCCGTAAAAACCTTGCCTCTCTTACCCTCCCGCTCCCCAGCACTAGCTTTAAACATCTGAACATCATCTGACTCAACGCTCTTACGTTTTCCACTCTGATCAGTTCTAGGTAAGGCGCCCTTATCGGGTACAGCAACCCGATCCTTTCGCTTCCAAGTGAGCGAGCAGACATTCTTGGAAGCAGTAAGTGAGGGAATATGATTCTCCTCATAAACAGGTTGATGACCAGCCTCCAAGAGATCAATATTAAGGGTAGAAATAACATCTAGCTTAGCCAGATTAGTAAGCAAGAGCTCAACTTCCTCTCTAAGAATAGGGGTTTCCTGTACTGTCTCAACTTGAGGGGACGAAAGCACACTCACTTTGTTAACAGCCAACACCTCCGAAACCCGCGCCCGCTCATCATTCTCGAATCTCAATTTACGTGCCACACTAGGCGGCCCAACCTTCACCACATCAGGATCAGTTTAACAGACATCCCTAAAAGGCCTTGCATTTCTCAGTTGCTGGAACTTTTTAGCTTCAGCATCGTGATCACCACCATTAACATTACCCGTTCTTCAAGGGGAGGCTCGAAGCCACGGACCAAACTGAAAAACAATCTGCTCATCCTCGTTCTCATCTTTCTCCAAGCAATCTCTGTCTACATGACCAAGACGGCCACAATAGAAGCAAAATGAAGGGGGTCTCTCATATTTAAAATCAACCCACTTCACATTGCCTTTTCCAACATCAATTTGTGCCCCTCTCCTCAAAGGTTGATTGATATTAATCAATGCCCTAATTCTCATAGACTTCTCCCAACCTGAGGGATCAGACCGATCAAACTCAATAAATCCCTTTAAGCTTTTCCCAATATCTTCCGCCATCGACACGTTACGTCTGATAAAAGGAACATCATAAACCCTAACCCAAAAGGATGAGGATTCGAATTTGACATCAGAAGGCTGATCATCACCTTCCATCTCTTGGAGTAGCAGTAGGTGATTATCAAAAGACTAAGGGGCCCCCTCTAAAACCCTAAGCTTGTCTTTCTCATTAAAAAACTGGAATACGAACAAATTTGTTTCAATATCCCTAATCGAAACACCATCCTTGGTCCATATCAGTCCTAGGGTTCGTTTGAAAGCACCCACGTTGAAGGGTTTATCCGTGAGAAGCTTCCCGACGAGGCAACAAGAAACCCTAGTATAGTTTTCATCAACATTATCATCCAGAACCGAACCTCCCAAAACTTTCTCCTCCTCATCTGAAAGTTTTAGTTTCTTCCAATCGGCCACAAGATCATCTTCCATGACGCAGAAATAAAGGCACTTAAAAAACTAGACAAAAAACGTACTGAAAATCCTTGAGGAAGGACTAGGAACTAAGAGACGAGCCAGACTTTTTACTCTCAAAAACCCTAAGGCCAGAGAACGTTTTTTCAACTCATTAAAAATCATGTCTACTTGATTTTGTAAATCATACCTATTTGTTTTAAACCCCACAGGACGGGTCTAATTTTAAAAAGTTGATGTACCCAAATGGGCGCACATGACTATATCTACTCTCCTATGTAGCTAGATTACATGAAATAGTAGCCTTAAGAGTTAAGACATTGCACCCACATAATCACATATGCTTCCCTTTTTATCTCTCCTTCCTTCCATATCCTCTGCCTCATGGTAAAATCTCCAACCCAGATTTCCCCCTCTAAACGCACATTTAATAAACATTTTTTAAATGCGTTAAAGTGAGAAAGCGATGACTAATTGCATATTGGTAGAATTGAGGGAGAAACATAACATATAGGTCAAGTGGGCTACTTTTCCTATTGCCAATTGGTTTTAGGATGAATTCTCACTTGACTTGTGTGTTATGTTGCTCTCCTTCACCATGATCCCATTTAAAGTTTAATATGGTATCAGAGTCAAAGATAGTCAATCCAAAAGAATTGATTTTAGGATGGCCCCTCACTTGTGATGTTGCTACCACCTACCAAGGAAGAACACCTAATAGCCATAGGATTGACTGCGTTATGCATGAATATCGCCTGGATGAGGGAGTTTGTGAAATTACAATAGACTTGCAGGTAAAACTAAAGCATTCAACCACCACTTCTAATCTTTTTCACTACACATGCATCACTCCAACCTCTAAATGCAAATATCTAACTTGTCTTTCCTGAAAATATCTACACGGAAAACTATTTGCCTTTTCAGTTGAATAGTGAAAGGAGTGGAAAAACACCTATTTGAAGTGACCTTAGAGAGACAAAGCTCATACACCGATTAAATCCAAATTAAACACACCCCCAATCAACACCTAATGGCAAGAGCCACATACACCTACAGTCCTACTGAATCCATAAGAAAACACCTCTAATCCAAGTATTAAAGCAACAAACCAAACATACAAACCAACGAGATGAGAAGGATAATCAACCATCAAACACCAATGTGTGGTACTGCCTACTGAGCATTATATTGGTCTTCATAGCGTGGCATCAACACCAAGTTCTTCAAATATAAGGGTGATTTTGTTTTCCATACTGAGTTTCCCCTCCTCTGAAGATCATACAAATTCTTAAAAAATATATCAATTGAAAAATACTCAACAAGCTCCAGAACCTCCCTTAACCAATCTTTACATATATATACCTATGGACTCTGTGTAATTGGGAAAATTAAAGAAACACCTTTGCCATAGAAATGCCACTATGCTATGGAAGTGAAGTCATGGGAGTAGTGTCAGATTCATAAATGTAGCGACGGGGTACAAATATCCAAACAATAAAAAATAAAAATTCCCATTGTCATATCGTACAAAAATAGTCCCAAATTTATTTTAATCCAAAATAATCCATCATCGACTACCTCTTCTTTGCCTCAGTGGGCTACATGAAAACGACGTTATGTCTCTGTTAGGCTATGATTACGTGGCGATACAAATTAAATTTGGTGAGACTTAGGGCACATTCACTCCCCAATTAATTTCTTGCAACTTCCTCCCTTTTCCTCCATGAACATTCAGTCTTCTTCATCTCTCTTTCTCTCTCTCTCTTTCGCTCATTGTTTCTATTAGGAGAAAACCATAAATCAAAATGTGTGAAGAAGAAATGATATTTGACTTCAAGAGGGAAACCATTTAAAATTGTTTGGTTGAAAATACATAAGTACCATGTTTATTTAATTGAATGGGTGAAAATTTTGTCTTTAAGTAGATTTTATTGATGACGGTTTCGTTTATTATGCTTTGTTGAGTCAATAATTTCGCTTTTATGTGTATGTTTTCATTAATTTTCTTGTTACTGTTGAGTTGATTCAGTGCAAGTAAATGTGAGATGTTTAGGCCATTTAAATTCACTATGTTAGGAGTTAAAAGAGGAACAAATTCTCTTTGATTTGGGAACATAAGGCAATATGTGGAGGAAGAAAAAAGATG
Organism: Tetragonia tetragonoides; assembly: GCA_038025085.1. NCBI lineage: Eukaryota > Viridiplantae > Streptophyta > Magnoliopsida > Caryophyllales > Aizoaceae > Tetragonia > Tetragonia tetragonoides. The sequence continues at coordinate 40,281,530 of CM076143.1, forward strand.
AGCAATTTGTAATTTGTTGAGTTAAAATTTCTAATTTATTTAATTAACCCCTTGTTAATCACGACATCCATTGAAAATCTTGTCATGTCATCACACTATTTAACAGAGGTATAACGATGTTTTCATTAAGCCCACTAACATAGAATCGAAGTAAATATTAGTAGATTATTTTGGAGCCAAAATCAAATTTGAGATTATTTTGTACTATGGGTCAAATATTGAGATTATTAGTGTCTAACAGTCTAATTTACTAAAAAAATATGAGTTGATCTTTCGTGGGAGGGGGGAGCAACTGAGCAAGGGTACCCCCTAGTTACACCACTGCATGGAAGCTGAAATAAGTACTTCATTAATGATCAGATATTGATTCGACACAAAACGAGATTGATCCGACTTGGTTTGCCCGATTCGATACGACCGAAAGGCGAAAGCAATACAAACCCAAAAGTATAACCCGAACTAAATCCGTCTAAAGCATGCCAGAACCTTTAATCAAAATTCATTCCAGACCTTCTCTAGTTTAGGAAGGTTATAGAGTGGGGTAATTCACATCAGAATCCTACATTAGTAGCAATAGATAAAGAAAACTTCAAATACTGATTGAAAAACTTTGCTTTTATTTAACTTTATAAAGCTCTGGTGTTCTTTTTCTCATATGAACTTAACCAAAAACAGAGACAGCTTTGGTAAAAAGTAGCTCAATGAAGCAATCTCCAAAACTACAAGGTCTCCTGAACAAAACTGTCCCCTCGTATCTATAAACTAGCTCCAAGAACAGGGCAGTCAAATGATCATGCTTCAAAGATCCTCAGGGCCATTGATTTCCTTCATAAACGCAACGCAACTAACATAAATATATCGCTTGAGGAGGAACAAATCAAATCTTTAGGAAAAAGCAGTCAAGTGCTAACCTTGTTTTCAATCACAGCGCCATCTGGAATCTCCAGCTTCACTCCAGGTTTGGCAGTGATGGTTACTTTTCCCTATTGAAAATAAAATCGCAGTCAGCATAGTGCAAATCAGAGAGAAGCAGAATCAGTTTAGCAGTTCTCCATATTAGCAGCATCAAGCAGAGACTCAAGAGTAACCATGGATCCACGCCACACGTGGGTTCACAACAACAATAGTCCAGAGGATCATATCGTAACAGCAATATCACTCAGAAAGGATAAAGTTACGAGGATTCTCAAAATTATGCTGCTGTCCACAGCTCAGATAGGTAGAATTGTAGAAAGTGGCGCATGACAAAATTTGTTGATGGTCAGAAGATAAGTAAATAACCACCTTCCTAAACAAGACATGAGGCAAGTAGACAAAATACAATCTGGAGAACATTAGCACTTCCGGTGCAGTATAATGTGTCTTATTTCTTACATAAGCAGTGGTTAGGGAGAAGCTAAAAGCAACTGGAAGATGTATTTTCCTTTTCTGCCTTACCCATTGCTTTTGTTGTTCCACTCCTTTCCTTCTTTGATTTTTTACCTTATTCTCATTTCAATGTGTGGGTGTGATAGGGGTGGGGGTGGGGGTGGGGGTGGGGTGGTGCAGCATGGCGGCATTGCTTTGGAGTGAATCATGCAATATTAGAACTAACAGTAAACTTAGGTCAAAAGACAAAGGTGACATATTATATATGGACATGCATATGTACGCGTCATGCTGGTTAAATGTCCCCCTTTCAAATTGAAGGTCATCATCAATGAATCAATCAGATGAAAGAATGCACATTGGTTGACGGGATTGGATATTGAAGACGATACAAAAAAAAAGTGCAGAAAACAAAAGAACTCGGTACCTTGAGAATGACATTAGCACCAAACCATACATCTCCTGTAACCTTCAAGCCGTCTAGCTCAATAATACTGGGGATGGACTTGAAGCGGCTCAAGAAGTTGCTGACCTGTTCATCAAATCAATTAATTAAAACAACCACCAGTAGATATCAAAGAAGATATGAGGTCAAAGCAAGACAGAACCTTTTTGAATTCTGGCCCCAGTTCAATTGATGGGTTTGCAGGATTGGCTCTAGCTGGATTTCTTGTCACGAAGCCATCAACCACAGTGTACAGATCAGACTGCAGTGAACTTGACGATTTTAATAAAATGACACATATTAGATTTACAAAATGGAAGGGGTATTGCGTATTGTTCGTAAGGTTACCTGGACAAGGAGCAAATCTGAAGCTGCCTTCACGGGAAGAAATCGGGATCGTGGAACATTGATACCAATAGCATTTTCAAAGAACTGTTTCATGGAAGGCAAACATCAAAATTTAGAAGCGAACTTTCTGATATCAATGAATAAAAGAACAAATAAAATACAATCATACATGATGTGTACCTTAATTGCAGCACCAGCAGCAGTTTCCAGTTGAAGAACCTTAACACCATCAACTTCCTGAGAGCAAGGTGAACTTAAGCCTTAAGGCAAGGCTCACTTTACAATATTCAATAATTGCTGCAAAAAAATGATGCAGTAGTACCTTGGGGTTTGGAATTATTTCCATCTTAAGTGCATCAGCTTCTACAAGCCTTTTAATTGCTTTCAAGTTCACCCACCTGAAAATTGTATTAGGCTATAACCAAGTTCTGATATTGAAAATCAGTTGACACAAACTTGCAAAAGAATACAACATACAGATTGTTGGTGTTGAAAATTTTGAACTTCTCAATTGATTTGAACTCATTGACCTGATTCAAAGAAGATATCAAAAATCATGGTACTGGTACATGAATTTCACAATGAGGAAACAGAATTACATGCTTCTATAGTACGAGGGGATAAACAACAAAAATTTTGTTATGCTGAAATCCTAAAGAATGAAAGTAAACTAAAAGAAACACAGAAAGAAACTAACTCACATGCTCATCTGGAACCTGGGCAATTTCTAAGAGCTGCATCATAAGAAAGAAAAACCATCAGCACCGCTACTTAGGAAACGTCAGAAACTATGTGATAAGCCAAAAGACAATGCAAATGAATCATTAAACCTTCATATGGAAATTTAAAATAAGCATAACCAAGTAGATCAAGGTACAAAATAGTGGAAGGCCAGTAAACAGGCCTACAAGGTATAATAAATAAGATGAGGTCTTGGCACTATCCTAGCTTAATACAAGGTTGGGACAGGTTAGGGGGCACTTCTTACCAAACAGATAGTTAACAAAGAATGAGGCTAAAGAAAACTACTGTCCATCACCCAGAAAGTACATGTTATATGTGTCTAAGCAGGAAACATGTATGTGCATGTGAGCGTACATGCATGCCTATGTTTCTTATTTGTTCAGATAAGAAAGCTGGAGTTTACTATTCAGGAGTATCAAAAAAACGTGTTTCTTTACTGCAATGTCATATTGTAAGTTGTTCCATGTACTCATTAGTCACTGCAAACATTATAATTTCATTGGAATAAATCACTGCACTCCTATTCACTGAAATTGTTGCGGAAACTTCTTCACTTACACCTAGGGATGTAAATGGGTTCATCATCCGCGGATATCCAATCCATCCGAACCGACTATATGGATAAAACCCCGAATAAATGGATTCTTTCGCGAATGACGGATGGAGCTGATTTGGGTGGAAATTTCTCATCCGCTAACCCACTCCGCGACCCATTTACATCCGTTTAGTAAATATAATATAAAAACTTCCATTTACATCCCTACTTACACCCCAATGTATTTAAAACCGGTCCGGGCCGCCCGGTCGAAACGGTAAACCGGAGGCCAGTCCGGTCTAAATGAGCTTAATGAAACCGGGAAAAGTGAACCAGTAAAAACCGAAGAAAAACCGTGAACCGGTCAGGGAATTAAATAGCGGTCGCGTTCGCGATTGCGGTAACGGTCGCGATATCGCGGAAGCGGTCTGTGACGGGCTTTGCGTAGCGGATCGCGGCAATCGAGGTGTGATTGAGTTCACATGGAGGGTTATATAGGTTTTTTTGTATTTGTAATTATATATTTTGCTTTGTAAATCATAATACTAAGATATATATGTTCAAATTATACATTGCAAAATAGATAATATCAAAAAATAATAATAAATAATAATAATGGACTAATATAACCAATTTATTATTATTACTATATTATAATTTTTTTTGATAGGAATTATTATTTATAATTTAAACTAAAGCTGTTTTTTATTCTTTATTTCTCTAAATTTAACTATGTAGTTCTCATCTCTCACCCATCAATAAAAAAACAGAATAATTAACACTCATGAAGATTGAAGGGGCTCCCTAATCTACATTGGGCTAACCCAACTAACATTAACATAATAAAAGTAAAAAAGAAGAAGAAAACAAAAGAATACTCCTACAGTCCTACTTAACTAACAAGCGTCTGTCAAGCACTTCCAGGTGTCAATAAAAAAAGAAAAAAAACCCAACAACAAAAAAGCTCACAACCCAGTGACACGCACGCTCCTCCCATTCATCTCTGTCCATCTTCTCTCTCCTCAAATCCAGCCTCTCTTGCATAGCAAAAAAATACAGCCTCCCTCTCTCAATCACAGATCTCAATGGCGACAGTGTTGAATTCCTTATCCCTCGCACTTCAGCCATTCCATCCTCAATTTTATCGCCAATCTCAACTTCAAACCTCTACTTCTTTATCTTCTCTCTCCAAATTCCCAAATTCTCAAGCTTGAACAGGCAATCTGCTGAGCTAAAAAAATGGCGAAAATATCGAATTCAATCTGTAACAAAGACTAAAATTGGGGGAAGAGGGTAGAAAATTGAACACTAACGGTTATCCCAGATCTGGTATGTTTACCTATGTATCTCCTGCTTGTGTTCTATGGCCTGAAAGGTTTTTTTTTTTTTTTTTTTTTTTTTTTTTTTTTTTTTTTTTTTTTTTTTTCGCTACAAAAGATATAGCGGCGAATAGCGGCCGTCTCCGCTATGTAGCGGCCATAGTGGCCACTATTTATGTGGATCGGCAGTCACCGCTACAAAGCGGGAAATAGCGTCGCGGCAAGTCCAAATCCCGCCACAAAGCGGCCGCTACGCTACATAGCGGCCGCTATTTAATTCCCTGGAACCGGGTAGACCGAACCGGACGGGATATTAAATTCCATTTTTAGCTAGTGGGCTACTATTATTAGCCTGTAATTTCATATGGGCCCAGCTTTAAAAGCCTACTCCATTTGAAAAAAGTGTTTCATCATCTCCAGTTGCCATTTTATATAAATTAGTAAAAGACTACTTCTCAGAATTTACGATGTGGGAAAATTTGTGAACTTTTTGTGGCATATGCGCTGGTTTTTTACCATATTAAAGACTATTTGTCCTCATTTTCCGTGAAATGTTAATGTTTTCTTTGTTCTTTTTTCTTTAAATTACTTAAAAATAAAATGCAAAAAACTTCTATAAAGTTTTACTACATTCTTTTCATAGTTTTCAAAGTACTTTTACATTTTTAATTATTGAAATTTTATTTTTTGATTAAGATATCATCCGGTTTTTGAGGCCGGTCCAAGCAGTTGAACCATCGAACCAATGGGCGTCCGGTTCAATGCCCGGTCTGATTTTAAAACATTGCTTACACCGGAAGATATTCTGCAGTTCAAATGTCATGGGCTAGGAAATGAACAAAGATAAGCCTCAGGCGAGGATACGCCGATACTCATGCAATATACACAGGAGTATGGGATAAAGTGGTTTCACAGGCATTTCACTGTTTCACAGTCAATGATGCATCCAACTATCCAAGAGAACATCTTAGGTTGAATTCTCCAAAGAGTTAGCCACTTGTGAACAAATACCCTCTTTGGAATAGATGAACTTATTTAGTGCAAGAGTATTATATCCTTTCACCTTTTCCTTTACCTATATCAAGACCAACTAGTTACTGTCATTTGGAAAATCCTGAAAAGACTTCCTATCCAAAAAAAGCTCAAACAATTTGTGACTTATGAAGGAAGTTTAACTCCATCCAGTGGAGAGTTTTCTAAGTTGAATGAATCCCTTTTCTGTAGGAACATCTCTGTGTTATTGTCCTTGTCATTTTGACTGATTCCAATTTGAATAAATCTGATAGTGGGCGTTTGCAATTTGTGGAAACAACGCATAATAATCCCCAAAACATTATAGGATATATGCACCTTAAATGAGAATATAATTAACACCAACATGTTTCACCGGAATTTGCTAAAGAATAAGAATGAATTAAATATGGTTTTAATAGATATCAAGTTAGTAAAACATACCTGGACTTTCCCTTCGTAGGAAATAAGAGTACCACCTTTAACATCAGCCAGGGTTTTGGGGGTAACCTGAATGAATACAGAATAGTAAGGACATCAAGGTATGGGAAAAACCATTAATAGCCTTCAAAATAGCATCCGGCATACCTCCATGCAGTACTCGTTCTTCTTTCGGACCAAGTGATTTAAGATCTCTATAGAAGTAAATTAAGGAGGACAACAGTTGGAATTGCAGATCACAGCTTAACAACACAAAGACAAGTCTAAATTAGGAGATAAAAAGCATCCATGCCTTCCCCCCCCCCCCCCCCGCCCCACTTAATCAACATAAATAAGCAAGAAACAATCTATTAGAAGTCTTAATCAAACAGAAGGGCCAAGCCAAATTCAGGATACTCAAATCCACAATAGCCCCCAGGTTGTCAGAATTGGCAACAAAGACATACTCTTTGCCCTGCATAATTTCCAAGTGAACATTAAGATACAAGATAAGCTGTGTAAGTAGTTCATAGTGACTAATCCTTTATCAAGGTAAAAAAAAAGGTAAGTATGAGTGTATGACATCATGAAATTCAGTAAGTACAGAGGTACCTGTGACAAGAAGAGATCAAGTTTGCCGCTATTTTTCAAGGCAGGGAACACATCACCATGACCAGGAGGATACCTTCATATGGGTAAATGACTATTAGTTGAGTGAAAAAAACGAAATGAAAGATGCAGTAAAAACAGTTATTCAAATATGTGTTGCCTCTGTTTTAAAGTACGTGTTGCGTTGGATACCAATTATGGTAAATAGAAAGAAGAGAGGATGACTGCTTCACACTACATTTTCAACCCAGCATGCAGAAAAGTGAATCAATCTACGCATCTAGGAAATCAAATAGCAGAGCAGATAAAGAAGATACCATCCATCCTTGCCAGTTTGACCTTTGCTCGGTAGTGGTGAGAAATCTTCAACAACCAGACGAGGGTACTGGCTCTGTATAAGCAAGTCCAAATTCATATGTCACATCAAATTTCAAGAACACAAAACATGAGAACTCTTGAGTCAAGTGACAAACCTGATTGAATGTGTGAATCTCAATATTGTGACTGGAGTATTTTTCCACAATCTGCATGCAATGAGCTCTAACTCATGAAATCATATCTAAAAACCCAATAGAAAACTGTAACTTATTAAAACAGTACCTTACCTTAAGTGTGTCATCATGTGTGTTGAATGAGTTCATCAGAACAAGAGGAACTTTGCATCCGTACTTGGAGTTAAGACTCTGTAAATTTTCCGAAATAATAAGCGCCAAGTATTAACTTACTACAGAGAAATCTTGAAGAAAGATAAACGAATTACCTCAATTTGCATGACTATCAAGTCCAGAAAGGTCAGGCCATTGCGGACTTCAATGACAGATCTGCATTGAGTAGGTATTGAATATAAGAAATGGACATATTGGAATTACTCTTGACCACAATAATAATCATATCAAAGAATATGTACAATTGTACATGAACACCCCAAAAATCTTAATGACAAGATTACCCCTTCTTTCTGAAAATGTACATCACGACACTGGAATATTGGAAAATACAAAAAGTGAAAGGCGTCAATAAGCATGCTCTCTATCATCAATTGCCTGGTGAACTATGTACATAGAAGTCAAGTGCAAAGTTTGGTATAAAGTTTTTGTGGGTTTCAGAAAAAAATAATAACAATTGAAGAACAGGGCAACGATGATAAATTAACAGGATCACTTGCAGAGGTCACACAAAATGGGATAAGTTGGCAATAAAGAGAACCTCATCCGGCTAAGTATGACCTTAATTTGTACTTCCTTTTTTCTTCCTTATAAATGTCATAGGACTCACTGCTGAGAGCCTGACATATAATCAGTTGAAATTACCTTAGAACTAACAAAGGGATTAATAATGCAAGAACTACTAGGTCCAAAACCCATGTGCCAGTAGCCATTCATGACTTACTAGTTACTACACTAACAAACAGCTATATAAGCCTATAGCAGTATAGCTCACCATAATGCAGTTTACATGTGTATCCATGTTTGTGTGTGATCAACCACAGTTCCCAGACAATGCTTGAAGTCACAATCGTGTAATGAATTTAGCTAGAACAACTCAAATGAACATAAGAGTTCGACCAATGTCCAAAATTATACAGTATGGTTCTCGATTGTGAAATCAGTTGCAAGACAATGCATGCTTGTAGACAAAGTACAATCCTATAATAAAACGTTAGATCGTACGTTTTAACCATTATTATAGGCATGAGAAGTTAAAACTTGACATATCTTCTTCATCACACAAAGCCAACTACCACATCTTAACAATCAATCAAAATTACAGGATGCGATACCAAGCATAACTATACCATCATCTAATCAACATCATCAGATCTTACTAAAAGCAATCATATTCGACAAAACAAAGATATTATTACTCCATCTTTAAGAAAGTAATTCAATTATAAAGAACAACAATATAAATGATCTGAGTCAAAACAACATACTTAGGGCCAGTACAACCCATGGTGGTTCCCAATCCTCCATTAAGCTTCAACACAACAAGTTTGTCCAAAAGCTCCTTAGTCTGAGCAGCTTCTGCATTATTGAATTCAACATTATATAATATATTATAAAATCAAATCAATCCACAATCAACCGCCATTTTTCAAATAATAATAGATCAAATTATTTAGAGATTACCTTCAGGTGTTGATTCTAAAACATCGTAAGGAACAACGATATCATCTGTAGGTGTGTTAATTTTGCTCCATTCAACATGTTGTGCTTCGCCACTTCAATTTTATTCAAATGCATGCAAAAAAGAAACAAAAACTTACGAGACGAAAAAATCGATCAAATCAACGAAAAATGAAAAAACATTCGATCAATTTAATTATTTTTCCGTACGTACCTTAGGTAACGAGAGACGAGGTTGATGAATCCAGATTTCTCGTTGTCACTGCAATTGAGATCAAAAGAGGAGAGAGAAAATTGAGAAACTAGATCTCAGATCAGATAATCAGATCCAATCAACATTCAACAATGAAAGTAAATCGAAATGATGAATTATGTGAAAATGAAAATGAAAATTTAGATTGATTTGCGGACCTGATTTCGTTGAGGCTAGAGACAGCAGATTGAAGCTTCTGGAGCTTCTCGGCATCAGCGAGGTTCAAAGTGGCAGTGGCAGCCATTAATGGAAGCTTCGATTGAGAGAGAGAGAGAGAGAGAGAGAGAGAGAGAGAGAGAGAGAGAGAGAGAGAGAGAGAGAGAGAGAGAGAGATGGAAAGTGGAGAGTGATGAATGACGATGAGGTGTTGTGGTGGTGGGAGATGATTATGATTTATGGGGGGATTTAAAAAGGAGTTTGTGAGGAGTTTATAGAAAGATTCCTGAAAATGATCCTTTTTTTTTGTCGGAACTTTTTTTTGCGCACAACAATGCAAACAAGATAAATTTGTTGCAACTCTCTCAAAATGAAAAAAACTAAATAATTTTGGTCCAATTACAAGATTTATACAATTGGTTGCCATCAAAAAAGAAAATTTATTATTGGCATATTCGCATCGCACACTATTTGGTGTGTGTTGAGGTGACAATCAAGCGGGTAGATCAAGATATCTCAATTTTGGGTCATTATGACATACTAGTTACGAGTTAGTTTGGATGAGTGGGTTTGAATCCGAATTTATGTTGACATCGTGTTTTATGTAACTCCGAGTGGTTTGCGTATTAGTTAACTCGAATTCAACTTATTTTAATTTCAAATCATATCAAGTTATTTAGTTTAGGTAGCGAAATTTCTTTTGTTAAAAAATAATAATATGAATTTTAAAATCTTATGTGAAATTAAGTCATTTGGGATTTTGGTTCCATTTTTACGTAAATTAAATCTTGTAAGCTCAATTTTTATAATTTTTTCAATTTTTTTACGATCATTACATTTTGTGCTTTACTTACTGTTTTTTTTGGTCATTTTAAATACCGAGTTATTTTAAATGAGATATATTAAGATTAGATTTTCAGAGATCATTTAGTTTCAAGTCACTTCAGATCGAGTGATATTAGGTTCAAACCGCTTCACATATTGGATGTAATCAAGTATCATTGAGGACCAAACGTAGTTGGGTTAGTTTTGTATATTAATATTATGATATATTTCGTGTGTCGGGTGAGTACGGTTGAGTTTTGCCAAATCGAGATGTGATTAATTTAGCACTCTTGCTCATTCCCTAAACAAACTCTTATAATAAATAGAGACATTATTTGGTGAAAGCACGTTACCCGACGAGAGAAAAACAAACTTTTCCAGCATTGGTAGTGAGAAAAAAAGTACAAGTAATGATTCAAGTGAAATAGGGAATTGCATTAAGCGGAATATAAAAGAAAAAAATATCACTAAACTGACTCCTTTTGGATTACAAATTACTTTACATTGGACTTCTTGTGGTTTTTAAGACACTACGTACTTTGATCACATATAACTCTTATAATATGAATATAAAAATAATTATAATTTGCTTTATTTGAAAATACATTTGAAATAAATGTAGCGAAAATATATTTATGTTGTAAAAATTTATAATTTTTTATTAATTAATGGTAAAAGTTTGTAAACTTTGGCTCCAAAAAGTCCAACGTAAAGTTATTAGGGGTCGGAGGGAGTATTGATCAGGTAGGTCAATAAGTGGAAAGAACACCATGGGTTGATAGTTTGACCTAGGGGTGTAAACGAGGCGAGCCGATTCGAGTACCTTAGTTCTCATGTTCGGCTGCTCCTTTATTATTGAGCGAGCTTTAACCGAGTATGTTCACGAGCAGCTCGCGAGTACTCTAGTTTGTTAGGCATTATAATTTATGATAATACTAACGAGTTGAGTAAAGGGTACTCGTGCTCGGCTCGTTTAATAAACGAGTATCAAATAAGTGCTCGTACTCGGCTCGTTTATTATCGAGCAAGTTTTGACCAAATTTTGACCGAGTACGTTTCCAAGCAGCTCACGAGTGCTCTGGCTCGTTTACAAACATTTTGACCATATGCGGCAATGAGCAAATTCCCGTCAATCCATCATGACGCAACGACCACGCACATCATGAACTACCTTACTGAATTCATCCGCAACACGATTTTGCTCGATTCATATATTATTATCAATCAATTATGACATTCTCCATCACGTTTTCTTCACAGCAAAGATATTAAAGATCAAAAGAACCTAAAACAGCCCTATGCTTAGCACTCCAAGAAAAAGGAGCATGTGCTTAATGAACTATAAAGGGCTTAAATCTGGGATTTAGGGGGCAGCATTAGCCATATGCAAACTCCATCTTGCATGCCACAAATCATGTGACAAATCACATGATCACTTCCAAGCCCAAACAAAAGAGAAATAAAATAGAAAAAGAAAATTAAAGCATACTCCTACAACCCTTTTCCAGGCCCCGAGCTATATGACACAGTGACAAATGACAGATTTACAAGGATAACACTAAGGGTCACCAACAAAAAGTCCTATTTCTTGGACACAAAAGAGATCAAGACTAATAGACATACAGGAGAGCATATCTTTTCCTTACTTCCGAAGAAATTAGATCTTCATCCGGATTAATCACTACCGTAATCATATTACATTAATCCTAAGATTCGACTCTCAATATTTTTTTTGAAAGCAAGCTTTTCAATAGTTGAAGAAAGGAAATATAACTAACAATAAAAATATAGACCATTTCATTTAATATAAAAAAACAGAAGATTTATAATGATAATACAAGATTGACTAAAAATTCTAAAGGCTTTTTTTTTGCTTGTCAAAAATTCTAAAGGCTATTTACAAGGTACAATTGTTGGCTCTAAGGCACTGAAAGTTCCTGTATCACACTTCTCATTGTTTGTGATGTCTGTAATCTGTTCTCCCTGCATAAGTTGGCAATAGCTAATAAGAACTATCATTTAAACACTATGGTAGCGAGGAATTTGCTTCTGAATACTCAAGACACAATTTTTATCCAAGAATATAACAAGCTAACCTACCTTTGCAATGTTCCTCAAGTATGTTGTTGTGTAGTTTCCTGTGGGAAAAATTGCTTCCATCAAATCTGCTAATGCTAACTGGGGCTGAGACACAGCTCCATCATACCAATCTTGACAAAAAGAGGAGAAAAAGATTATACTCAAGAAAAAGAAAAAAAACAAAAAAAACATGATAACATTGATTAGCATGAAACAGGAATGCAAAATAATTGTTTGGAAACGGGCAATGTATAATTCTCTTAGACTAAAATTACAGTTGTGGCTTCCTTCAGTTTGGTTTGGTTTGGAAATTCGAAACGTGGAGGTAATAAGAGTGAATCAAGGGTTAGAACTCCCCATCCCCATTTTGTCTGCTGTTCCATCTGACTGAGGACAGAGCAATTAACAAATCCTAAATCAAGTGCCTAAGCACCAGGTCGAATTTTCGATGTTTTGTCAGCTAAGGAAAGAATAAAGGCAGCAGATACACAGGAGCCAATCTTTAATATTTCTATTAATCATTTTGGAAGAAAAAAAGAGAGTATTTGATGGATGCTCACCAAGTGAAGTGTTCTGCATCCTCTTGTCATATCTCCATATGCTTTCTTTCGACAAGAAAGAAAAGCAAGATTGATCCTGAACACTAATATTTTGGAGGAACATAGTCACGTTGTAGCCAAGAGGCTCAGGTGTATATGTTTCATCAATGACCACATCCACACTCTGCACAGGATCAGAGAAGTGAATTCTGAGTGTTGGTACAGCTAATAACCGTCGAAGAAGATAGTATAGGTAAGAAAATATGGAAATAAAAATGCTCTTTGTATTGTAGATGCATCATCAACAGTGAATAGATCATACTAACACTTCCCTTTAAAAAAAAAAAACAAAAGATCATACTAACACCAACATGTTCTGTTAGTAGTAACCACTTCACTCTAGATAAAAGTAATAGCCATTTCATACAAAAACGAGTAGTGATTTTTAAGTTCCAGACTTAATGTTCCCTCTTGAGGATCATTCTAGAAGTTCTATGTCATAAAATTTCTGCTCCAGCCATAAGTACAGCTTAGGATGGTCTTCCGATATACTCCTAGATTTCCTTAACTAATTTGTTTCCACTATTCAGTTAAAACAGAAAGTTATGTTAGATTTCCTTAACTAATTTCAAGTTAATCTCTAAGCTTCTTTATCTATCATCTTAAACAATTCTCTGCATCTTATCTACTGCTTCAAAATTAGATATATTTGAAGGACTTGACATATTATCATTGATATAATATAACACAAGAACTGAGTGATAGTGTAATCAACTCACACATAAGATAGCATGAAGTTGATCCAGGTCATCAGGGACTGATATATTATAGGTCATTTTGTTGATGGATTCATCCACATTTACTCCACCCGCATCTTCTACGAACTGCAACAAAGGTGATATAGGCAAACAAAACGATGGATGTCAACACTACATATCTTACATTCCCAAAAACCTTCTAATATCAATTCAAGGAACTAGAGGAATGAAGGCTTGGTTAATTAACTAATTCAAATATTAAAGGAACAGGACTGCGATTGCCTTGACTATTGAGCAGAAATGTATTATTTCAATCTCATATGTGAAGGTAACCAGTAATAATAGTTTACAAGATGAAGAACATCATACCTTTGTTTTGTAGGCTTCTGTTGTGAAGGACCATATACCCTGGAACAAAAATCAGACACTTTAGTTAGAAATTTTCTTACTGGATAGTGTACTGTAAAGCACAAATTATTGCCCCTAGATTATGACGACATAAACCTGGGCCCACTGGATATAAGAAGACTAGTTAGCTTTCTTATATATTGCAAATATAAATAGCCTTCAAGGGTTTTTGAATCTGGAGGAAGCAGCATTACGAGCAATGATAAAAAAGACGATAAGTTACCTCACTTTAAAGTAAATAGCGAGACTAACACTGTTATGTTTCCTGTGTGAAGCATGTAAAGCATTACTAGCTAATTGTTTGCGGATTTGTTTCAAACATTTGCTGGCACACTTACATCATCATAGAGCATCCAAGCAACAACAGGTTTAAAGGATGAGTTTCTGCTTGTGGCCATTGTTGTCAGGCACATATAGTTCTTCTTTACCTACAAATACACATACATGTATTGATGAATTCACTATGATATCAAAGTTTAAATTGTACTAACCACCAACCAAGGTTTCTATCTAAAAAATCACTTAGCAAGGGCTTCTCAGTCAAACTTACAGCATCATACACATGATTGGCTCTGAATTCCAAGTCTGCAAATGCGGCTATGTACTTGATCCACTCTGCACGCTAACATTTAATAGTTAAACGCTTAGATGATCAGTCATTAAAACTTTTAACAAAGAACTGAGTACACGACATGCAAATGGTACTTATACAACAAAGTCTTAGTCTCTCATGCAGTGATTGAATCGGTTTAAAGATGAGGTTTTCTCCTACGAATGACACAAAGCAATCATACAATTTATATGAACAAAAAGAAATGCCATACACCATACACTCATTGATCAGGTATGTTTTCGGCTAACCTGAAGTGGGAAATCTTCTGACGATGGTACAAATGTAACAACATTGCAGCCTTGTGGTTGGTCATTGGCACTTGTAAAGTAAGCCGAAAACTGAAAAAGTTGCTCTGGCTGACTCTTGTTTATCATTGTAAGTTCCCCTCCTTCATATAACTCCAATAAGCACTGAGAGGCCATATCATTTGAAGTAATACCCTTACAGGTCCCTAGCAGGCCTAGAAGCTGCCAGAAGTAAGAAGTGTGATGTTAGAGGCTAAACTTAGCAATCACATTCACATTGCATAGTTAAGTTTCCTTAATTATTGTATTTTGGCGCGAAATGTCTGTGAAAAGAACTGAAATACAGTTTCAAGATAACATAATTGTGTGTCCAAAACCCCAAATTGTATCAGGTTCCAGGGGACTTAACCTCTTAAGTACTTAACTCTTATGTTATTTTAGTAATAGGACATAGCCATGGTCCATGGGTATAAACCACATACTACACTTCATCGTCGTTGGTATGAATTCTATACTCATCCTCACCAATCATCATTACCCATTTTGCGATACAGGGAGATATCGCGTGTATCCACCTCATTGTCATCCCGTCTTAAAACCGGCTTTTCTTCTTATAGTAGAGGTTGAGTCCCTTGGGTATAATCCCAAAACAAGTACAGACTTTATAGAAAAAGGCAGGAAAATGATCCTCACCTCAGCAAAAGAAACTGCAAGAAATCACACACAACACAAACAATGCGTTTATTGTTAGATGCCCACCATGTGTTTGACAAAATGACTGAAAGAAAAACAACAATAAAAAAGGATCTTTTTCTTCACCTGGAATGCCTGGAAAAGTATCGAGATCGAGTGCGTAGTTTGATATGGGGATGACAAAGGATTTCATCCTGGATGTACAGTACTTTGTTCTTGATGCCATCCTCGATTTGTTCTGTCATTTTCAATCTCGTTAAATTGATAAATGGGCCAATATCTTAAAAATACTGTTTGAGTGATAGTTGATAGTGAGCATAGTATACATATCATAGCAAATGGAATGTCAGTCTTATGTAAATCAATCAGAGAAAATAGTGTCTCCTTAATATTATTACAAACAAGTTTTGAATTCCCATCAAAAAAGATTGTTGAAGTACGTGAGGACTGAGGACAAGAGCCACACGCGAAATATTTGAGTGAGAAACATCAACATAATAAATATTAGCCCCACTTAACTTATTAAGTTAATGTTTTTAACTCAAATATTTCGATGTGTGACTCTAGTCCTCAGATACTTTAACAAAGATAAAAAAAACAAAAACAAATTTTTGATTTCTGAGTTGTGACTCTTGTGAGTTGTGACTAGTGATTAGTGAAGTGATCCGTCCTAATAATAACATAGAAGCCTAAAGGTCACATAGACACCATCACACCACATTGCACATTTGGCCTATGTATGAGCCACCAACGTTGAAAATAGATTTCATATTTTTTTAGTTAGTTTAGTACCTAATTCTAGTAGTTTTCCCCATCTAATTTTTCTGGTTGATTGTTTTCCCCAAGATGATTTAGGGGGTGTTTGGATGTTGGTTTGTGTGGTGGTTTTTGGCAAAATTGGATGTTTGACCAATCCACCATCCAATATTGGTGTTTGGATGTTAGCTTGTGAGATTGACTTTTGGGTTCCCACAAGCCAACTTTTGAAAAGCCAAGGGGGGTAGCTTATGGGTATTAGCTGGTGGCATTAATGTAATCCAATGACAAGATAGTCCAAGACTTGCAATTAATTACATCTATGCCATCAAATTCCTCTATCATGCATATGAATGTCCTTATAGGTCATTTTACATATTACTAGCTAATGTTACCAACCAATGTTACCAAACATCTCTTTCCAGACATCCAATGTTACCAGCTGGTCAAATCAACTAAAAATACCAGCCATCGGCCACAAGCCACCAGCCATCAGCAAACAGCTAATGTCACCAGCCAATTGCCATACAGGGCCTTAACGAAATCTTGATCATGACAAAACAAATCCAAATAAATAGGGAAAAAACCATTACAAAAGACATTAATACAATAGCTCTAGTTTGAGTCTGGAAGATCACACAACCATAATAGTAGTGCAACTTCTATGCCTATTAGAGAATTTGATTAAATTAACTAAACACTATCAATAATTTAATCTTGTGGACTTATCAACTAGTCCATCTGACCCATATAAATGTATACACCGTTGTTATTTTTTGGTTTCACATAAATGTATACATTGTTTCTAAAGTAATTGGATTCAATAACCTTTTATCATTATGCCCCATATTATTACCCTACTAATTACGGACTCCATATCTGTTTATTTTCCAAAAAGTAAGGGCAATGTTGAAAAATCATACCCTTTTTCTTGTCTTATAACTAGTGAAAAAAAAAAACAATATGTTCATTTATTTGAGACAGAGAGAATACAAAAATTTAAAAATTTTAAAAATTTGACGTATTATATTCATATAGTATAAGTGCTTGTTTGGTTTAAATTTAGAAATGTAGGAAGTGCTATTTCCTAGGAAATGTGATTTTTCTTATTATTTGGTTGACAAAAAAATTGTAAGAAGTAACTTCTCCCAAAATGGAGGAAGTTGCTTACTCACCCCCTTGATAAGTAAGTTGCCTTCCTACATCAATTCCCATGAATTCGCAATTTCTTTATGCAACCAAACAAGAAGACACTTCCCATGAGATTCTATTTTCCCTGAATTTTTACTTCCCAATGTTAACCAAATGACCACTTAATGAGTTTTACCTTTTGACGGAGATGAACCACACAAAGAGTGAGACTGCACGACACAAAGTTCACTCATTAAGTCGTGAGCGATGCATTATGGAATCAAGCATATAGGCCAGTATGGCACAACTTCAGGGTTTCTTCATTTCATTGAGATTAAGCAAAATAACCCTAGTTTGTTCTTCCCAACCCAAACCCAATTCCACTTCTTGCATTAATTGCAAGGTTATGGATATACCTCCTTTCTTGCAGCTGTTGAGAAATGGATAGAATCGACAAATTCAAGTTCTATGTCATTTAAAAACCAGATATTTCACTCCAAACTCTTAGGAGTTCAAAATTTTTATAATAAAAATATAGCTTAATCTGCAACTTTTTCTCCGAGACACATGATCTCGGAGACACATTTATGTATACTTTAATCGGTGCTGTGTAGTTTAATTGAACTCCAATAAACTGAAATAGTTCATTGCATTGTGTTACGTTATGCTGTATTATGGTATATGATAAATTACTTGTCTTTTAAGTTTGGTCTTTTTTTTGTTGGAAGCACCTTATAAAGTAGCTCTTTGTAAAAATAATCCACCAATGGGATATACCTTAACCCTTTTTTCAGTGACTTTACCCCAATGAGATTAAAAATATCCTTACACTTGTCACTACAACAAAAAAAAAATCTATCATTTTTCGATTAACCCTCAATAAAACCCTACAGCTCCCTGCACGACAAACATAGAATTTTTTTGCTACCCATTATAGAACTCCAAAAATCAGAAAAACCACTAAAGATTTCAACACAACAGATCGAGATCAATAGCTTACTTTGAAAGCCAACCTCAATTTGCAATAAACACAAAAATAACATCAATCAATGAAGAACATCCAAACAAAAATTATATGAAATAAATTGGATTTGGAGGACGGTTAGTTTTACCGTGAAATAAAATTGAAAGACATTTATGAAAAAAAATGTTAGCTTGTGGATCATGGAATTAGATTCTGTGAAGTTGAGAATGGATTAGCGGGAACAAAACATTGATCCATTACAAAAAGAAAATGACTCATTCTAATTAAACTCGTACATCTAATAAAACCCCTTACATTACCTAAGATTTCACATTAAGAAACCCGAAACTAACTCAATTGATCATTAGGTACAAAGCTGCTAACTTCTTATTTGCACAAAGCATAGCTCGATCCCTTGGTAGTCATTATAATTACAAAGGTGCCACCCAATTACGTCCAAATCGGGATAAAACCCCTAGTTTTCAAAAATGGGAACAAATGGAGAGAGGGTGGGAAGTACAATTCAAGTGGCCTCTTACATATCTGGGTGTGAGAGGAACAACATCAACAATACTGGAGCAGCAGCAGCGACACATGAGTTAGAGAAGAAGAACAACAAAGATAAGAGAGAGTCTCTTGAACAAAGATAAAGAAACAGGGAGGGAAGAAAATTTCAAAACTAGGTGAAAAATTAAAACGGGCAAGTGATTGGCATGTGCAACTTTGGAGGGGTATATTAGTCGTATCAAATGAAAGTGTCATTGGAAAATGGTTAAGATATGTCCCTTTGGTAGATTATTTTTATAAGGGGTACTTGAAAATTTGTTTTACATAAGGTGCTTCTTCACAAATTGTAACTTCCATAAGGTACTCCCCAGTAAAAAATCTGTAAGATTTAATAATTATCTATGCGAGAATCTACCCCAATATTGATCAACTTTCTAAAGAGGCCGCCAGAAAACGAATAATGACGATGAAAATCCTCACTTGCCACTAGTGAAGTCGCAAAGAGATGTTTTTTTTATTTTTTGATAAGAAAAGTCGCAAAGAGATGTGGGAATAGTCGTGCAACTTCACACGGGTTTGGCACAGTTGTGTCACCCCTGCCAGGCGTACAGTTGGGCGATTTGTTTGCCAGAACTGGTTGTTGTTAATTTAGGAGTTCAATTAGCACTTTAGTATAACTCCTATTTGCGAGGGACTATTGTATGTAACTTGCTAATTTTAAGGGCTCGTTTACCTACTAGTAATGCAATGCAATGCAATTATTTTATAAAGTAATGTTGGGTGAAAAGTGGAGGAGGGGGTGGAGAAGATGAGAAAAGTGAGGTTGATTGCATCATCGAAGGTAATCACAAATGCTCAACTTTAATTCATGTAAAGATGATTACTTTGAATGGTGTAATCAATTTTACATTTCCCATATCTCCTCCCATCCTTTATTTTCTAGTCTACATTTATTTTATAAAATAATTGCATTGCCTTACATTACTAGCAAGCAAACGAACCCTAAATGACAGAAGATCAAGGGAGCTCCAATTGGAGTTTAAGTAGGAATCTATAGACCACTAATAGTGTGCTCACATAGAGAAGTCATCATTTGAGGGTGAGAGGGAATTTTGAGGGTAAAATCACTAAGTTGCACAATGTCAACTCTTAGCAGGTTTCGGTTGCTCTTTTCATGTGGTGATACTGATACACACAGAATGCAGTTCTTTACTTCATCATCTCATTGGTTTGATTCCACCCGTGACATATGTGGCTACGCTTCTCTGCTAATAAGCTTGTACCTCTAATTTCGTTGCATCCAAATTATATATTGCCCTAGAGTTGTAAATGGAGGTCCCATAACTTCCCATTTCTTTTTGAGCAGGCCTAAGACTCTTGTGTAAGACGAAATGTCACCCCAAAACTAAAGTCATATTAAACTAATATATCACCCGAAAACAAATTGAAAGCCATTCTTTTTTCTTCTAATGGTGAGGCCGTTTCACTTTAAAATTTTAAGTTTCTTTTTCGTCCGTTAATTTGAAAAATTAAACTATTGTGGCCACATTATTCAAATTCAATTCATATATAACATGTATCCACCATTCCCCAAATCCCCATAGCATGATAGAAACTATGATGACAAAATCAATTTCGTTATCACAAACTACTTACAAGAACATGATTCGTTAATACTCGGTATCCGGGTGCAAATTTTCTTTTACTACTAAATTCCATTTAGTACTCACGTTTGTGAAAGGATAGCTCATGTCCATAATTGCACTCCTTATTAAGATCGACAAACATCATTGATAACCTATGATTCTTAGACATTTCATCTCAATAGAAGTATTCTTGTAATCTTGTTGGATAGTCGAACACTAGGATACAATATGACCCTACCGTCACCCTAGGCACTTCAAACTAGCAACAAAATAAGGAAAAATTACTTAAGATAGGGGAGTCCGATTATTCAATCCTTGGATCCTCACCGAAACCCATTTTTTGGATTCCCGGGTATGAGAAACACAGTTTATAACTTCATAAAAATGAAGAATAATTCTGTCCATTTAGGAAACACAATTTCACAAATCTAAGCAACTAGTACTTTGTTGGGAGGCAAATAAACAACACCATAGCAGAAAAAAAAAACAAATAAAACTAAGAACAAAGAAAGTCACAAACCTGAATAAGAAGATAACTTTTCCCATCATTAGCATTTTTGATAACTTTGAAGGTCTGGCCATAATATATCTTGAAATTGACTGCATCACCAACAGAAGAGATATTCCCAACTTTCACTTGCTGCTGCGAAGCAAACGCTAAATTCTCTCTCATCCCATCTAACAACATCATGATTATGAAGAGCCAAACACT
This sequence comes from Tetragonia tetragonoides, assembly GCA_038025085.1. Classification (NCBI taxonomy): domain Eukaryota; kingdom Viridiplantae; phylum Streptophyta; class Magnoliopsida; order Caryophyllales; family Aizoaceae; genus Tetragonia; species Tetragonia tetragonoides. The sequence goes on from CM076143.1 coordinate 40,302,740, forward strand.
CCCTAAGATTTGTTGTTGATTATATTTAGTTGATGAAGAAAACATTTTAGTTTCTTTTTTTTTTTGGAGCTGGTGTGAAGAAGATGAACAAGAGACAGAGTACTCTGTTTGTTACTCTTATGTGATTGGCATGAATAAGCGGGAGAGTACTAATGAATAAGTTGTCCCCATGTGTTTCTGTTTCCACTTCGAATTTAACAGAGAAAAAGGTCTTATGCTTTTTAGCTATATAAAGATTGGTAAATAGTGGGGCTCATTTTGCTTCAATGAACTTTGTTTTTGTCTACTCTATTTGCATTTTTTTTTTCTCACATTATTTTACTAATTTTCCCACCACCCTATCATGAAAAATATTCCCGAGGAATTTTAGGGTGGGATCCTCTTATTCACACTTTTTGTGCAAATTATTGTCTAGAGAACCCAGTATCCCGAGTCTGGATCCTCTGCGATGCCTTAAAGTATCAGTCTGTCTCTTTCTTTTGTAAATAAGGGTGGGGGATTGGTGTTCGGAGAATTTGGAGAAGAGAGAGAAAGAGGGAGATAGACAACAGAGGATCCCAACTTCAGTATCCCGAGGTGTAGATAGTTATTGTGTAGATAGTTACTAAAAAAATTAAACAGTGACTAAAAAAAAGTAAAACTTTGAATGAACATTATAATTGGCACAAATTAATCCGTGTTTCAGTTTTTGTTAGTCACGGTTTCATTTTTTCAGGCATAATTTCATTGGGTCCACACAACTACATTTCAACTAATTTATCAAGAGCAATTCTTGTTTCTTAGTGTATATAAACTAATTTAATAAGAGCAAAGTCTTGTATGTGACCAACTCACATTAAAATGTATGTCACTTAATATGAGCGGTGACCCTTGTTCCACTAAAAGTGATCATCGTCTTACCGAAAGTTACAACACAACCACTTTATACAAGTTTTTGTGAGTTATCAAGTAAGATCTCCGAGTTTAGTTTGCATTAGCAACTTTAAGGTGGTTTTTAATGTTATATATATGTTACTACTATTCATTTTTCCCTTTTTTTTGTGAAGCTCTCATTTTCCCAACTTTTAAGGGAAGATAAAGGGAGAAAAGACGATATAAATTATACAATTTATTATGTTTCATTTTCTCACTGTTATGTATCATTTTATTGAAGAGAACATAACCCTAGTCTAAGCTAATTGCGTAATTGTGCTTAATCAACGTTAGATCAACTAGAAAAAAACACAATGACATAAATATTACATATAAATAGTACGAAAGATATTTATAGGACTCTATTGACTGTAAAATCAAAATTGGTAGCATGTGGTTCAGAAACCAACTATTAGTAATGTGACCAAATACCCATTATCAGAGAGCCGTACTAACCCGTGAATCTAACTTTAGCCATATTCTTTGTCACTTTCTTGACATCCCTTTGTTCTTTGTTTCAAACTTAACCATTCTCTCATTGTCTGCCCTTTTTATCATCTTATAACTAAACCCATGTGGCATGCACCACCATTCATTCATTCACAGGCTCACAGTCACCGCCATTTCTTAATTATACCTTTATTCCCCTCTTTTAAAAAGAAAAAATAATAAAATTATACCTTATTCCCTTTTTTATTTATCAATTAGGGCGTATTTTCAAGTGGTTTCGTAAGATAATATTTGGGTTCCAATTCCCATTTGTCTCCATGTCTTGTATTTGCTAGTTTCTAGAAACTATATTAGCTCCTTGTTGGTATTAACGCTAATGAGATCAGTGTTTACGATGATTATTTGATAGCCTGGTATATTTGCTGTTGAACACAATAATCCAAATCTAAAATAGCGGAAGATGTTTCGATTGCCATTCCCTTGCAATTTTTTTTTTATAAGCAAAAAAAAAAACAAAATGCTTCATAATATCTGACTATATATGTTTTGATATGTTTATTATTTGTTGTGAATGATCAGCTGGAAAACGGCATGTCTCTCTTTCTTGTTAGTTGCGCAATTTTTTGGCTAAAGCGCAATTATTGATATGCTTTAGTGAAAAAGTGTTTGCTTGATTCTCTTGTGAAGTGATAACAAAACAAAATCACGATCCCTATCATACTTGTGGGATGCCTTTTATATGGTTGTACTTGTAGTTGGCCGGCCTCGTGACAAATACAAATGAATTAAAAAGAAACTGAAGCTTTAAGCCTTTATCTTTATTCTACAAAAACAAAACAGAAAAAAATACTACTAATCATTAAGAAAATCTCCAATCGGATAAAACTTTCTCATGTTACATCGGGTTTTCTTCTGTGTGTACATATGTAGGAATTAATCAAGATGATACTCTCCATTGCTCTAGGTATTAATTAGACCAACATTTGAGCCTCCTATTTTACAATGGTTCTTTGTTAGATTTGGGTGCATTCAAATGTAGGCTAGTTGAAAATTGTATAATGTCCGTCTAAAAATTCCTACTCCCTTCTATCAAAAATAATAATAATAATAATAATAATAAATTTACCACTCCCTGTATTTCGGAAAAATCTTAACATTTATTTTTTAAAAGTCAAAGTTACCAACTTGACCATTGATTTATGAAAATACTATTGTTATATTCATTTTAAATAGTCTTTTCTGAAAATAATTTTTTTATAATTTATGTATTTATATTAATACAACTATTTAAGGGCAAAGTGGTGCATTAGAGACCGTGAAAAAGTAAAAAGTTAAGGTTTTTCCAAAATAGAGGAAGTATTTTATAGCGCAAATTGTTGGATACCCACATCAAAATAGCTAGTTCTCTACACTATGATGTATCCAAACTTTTGTCCTTCTTCGTTCTGTCAATGGTTAAATCATAATCTCAAGATTTGGAACCTTCCTACTCTTTCTCTCCTTCCTCTCTCCTTCCTCACCATTCTCTCTCATTCGCCCTCCCTCACTTACACACTTAATATTACCCCATGATAAGATTAGGGTCTTTCCTAATTATGAGATTAGGCAAGAATTTGTGTTCTTCTGTCTACCACATGGAAGGGCACATCCCCACATACAAAGTTCAAATGGATGGAAAGTTGTTAGAACCCAACATATTTGGCCAAGTTCTAACAAACTCCAACTATAAGAACTTTCAACAAGTTCCAGTAGCAAATTTCATCATGTTACAATGAACTTTATTTCACAAGATCGATTAGCAATTTCATAAATTTCTAGCAAACTCCAACATCCATGTGTTGAGATTTTCCATGTGTAAATGAGTGATGAGTTTATATGTGCGGCTTGTAAAACCTTTAAACTCTTGAGTTGATATGAGCCTAGAACTCAAGAGAATAAAAAAAAAAGAAGGGAAAAATAAAAAAGAGAGCCTAGAACTCAAAGTATATATAATTAAACTATAAAATGGTTTATCAACAGTTGCTTTGACATCGATTCATATGATCGATAATTTTTCATTAATACTTCCTTTGTCCCCAATTCATATTGACACTTGCTTTTTTAAAGGTCTCATAAGTGATACTTTAATCGCAATGATCTATACTACTAACATAAAACTAAAAGTTATAATAACAAGATATTTTGAAAATACCTTTCAAAACAAATTTCATCAATTAATGTACTCTAAAATCACAACTAAGGAAATATTCTTTTCAACTGGTTTTTCAGTTTTACCCATTTCTCCCCAGTTTTCCCCGATTTTCACCAATTACCAGTTACAAAATACAGTTTTTCCAATTTTGCCCAATATCTCCCAGTTTGACCCAACACCTAGTTTTGATATTTTGACATACTAAACATAATAATTAAATTTACAATATATTATACAAAAATATAAAAATAAATATAGCATTGACTTTATAATTAAAACATGAGTAAAAAAAATTCTTGTAATAATAATAATAATAATAATAATAATAATAATAATAATAATAATAATAATAATAATAATAATAATAATAATAATAGTGTTATTATTATTATTATTATTATTATTATTATTATTATTATTATTATTATTATTATTATTATTATTATTATTATTATTATTATTATTATTATTATTATTATTATTATTATTATTATTACAACAAGTCTTATGTGAGACCAACTTACAAAAAAATTGGGGTTACTTTCTAGAAATGTAGAGGTCACTTATGGTGACCAGTGACCCTTATTTCATTGAAAAGTGACCCCCGTCTCACCAAAAGTTACAAAAAGGACCGTCTTATAAAAGTTTTTGTGTTATTCCTTTAGGAAAACACACAAAAATATAAAATTTTCAGTTTGTCTCAGTTTTCTCCAATTTCTCCCGGTTTTCACTACTTCGGCCCAATTTTCCTTATTTTCTCTCAGTTTTCACCAATTTCTCCTAGTTACCAGTTAGACTTTCCAGTTTTTACCAATTTTACCTACTTTTTCCTTGTTACCAGTTGAAACAAATGAGCCCTAAGTATAATCTTTTATAGGTTTACAGTAAAAAATTGTAAAGCTTGACCTCAAAAACAAAGTGCTAAGATGAATTGGGTATAGAGGGGGTATTTGTACCCATTCACATCAATTCGTATTTGGGTGTGAACCTTGTCTAAACTTCATGTCGTGAATCTAAAACCTTCATCGTCCATATCTTGAGATGTGATGAAGAAAATGCTTTGAAGTATATGGTTAATCTAAATCCATATATCTCTCTTTACAAAGTCCAACACAAATTAATTTTGTGCACTCATTAATCATCACAATGACATAATCTAACCAAGAGAACAAGTGCTCCTAGCACAAACACAAACCTTTGCTGATTTATATAATTTAGTACTTTCTTTCCCAAAAAAAAAAAACCAAGTGACAAATGAAATAATAATGAAGAAAGGGATATCGTTAATAATCATATAAGTAATACATGTCAATGACAAAGAAATTTTGACATTATAAGCTGGGATATGTATCATATAGTTAAAAGAAAAATATAATCAGTGGAGTACTTCTACCACATGATCAGGTGTGAAAAATACAACTAGAACCTACAGAAACAATGAGTTAAAACGGCCCTTAACCGCGGTTAATTAAAGTTGGGTTAATTATCAGGGTCAAGCTGAGGGTGTAACATGGTTAGCCCATAAGGTAAATAGAGCTAAAAGAACAGTTAGGGAAGGCCAAACCCTATTCACTAACAAATTAGACATGAACCCCTCTACTTTGTTAGTGCAACAAGCAGCCTTGCTCTTAACACCATCCAGCTTATTGAACATTTGGTGATGATCCTCGGTGTAACCCTTGTTGAGGCAAGCAATTTTCGACGTAGGTTTTGTGTTTCCTCCAAGGCTACTCCAAGCAAAATCTATGACTTTGCAAAGCAATGACGACGATTTTGATCTCTTAGTACTACAATGCATTTCTATTGATGCAGTACTGTTTGAGTTTTGCAATCCGATAGAACGTTGCAAGTAGACTTGAACTGTTTTCGTAGGCTGTACTTGGTGGAACCGCGTCTCAGATAGCCATTGGGATGAAACATATAGGGCATGGTTAACTTCTACTACCTCCTCAAAAACTTGCTCGAAACTTGGAGTACTTGAAAAGTTGTCGATATCATCATCGTCTATGAAGCTCTTGCTTAGATCATCATTTACAAACCCATCTTGGAAATTATCCATCTTATTATACTCGTCATCTACACAATGACATTTAGGTGAATGAGCTCGCTTTAGTATATAAGTCATTAAAAAAGCTCATGGAAACTAATTAAGGATGGGGATAGGATTAATTGGCAAGGTTAATCATACCTTGAATTTCATGGTTCTCACTGAAAGTTGAAGTATTTTCCACATGTACTGCATCATATTCTCCACCAGAACTCTGTTACATCACATAGAAGATGGTGAAAATGGAGAAGAGATAAGTGTACATAACTAACATGAGTATATGCCCTATTTCTTCAACACTTAAATAACATGTTATAAAAACGAGTAATGCTATAGGTCTCCTGTGAAATACGAGTAATGCTATAGGTCTCCACGAGTCTCCAAATAAGGAGACCCGTAGAATTATTGTATAGAAAAGACTAAAAATTAACTCCTTGGATAACAATATCATGAATATTTTGAGTTAAAGACATTTTTGCATAGATAGGATAGGAGCATTATTGAGTTTCCGGTTTTACCTTCTCCAAAGCTCTTTCCGATGATACTACTAAATCAGAGTAATCCACCATCCTTCCAGATCCAGATTCATCCACACCTCCAATACCTATGGACCTCGTGCTCATGTCCTGATGACCCCATGGATCATCCATAACCCTCAAAGGACTTGCATGGTTCGTTCGACCTTCATGGTGGTTGTAGTTTTGTCCTCCATATGTAGTCATATTATTATTGTTGGATTGATTTATGAGATCCTGTTGAGCTTGAGCTACAGAAAGGATTTCGTCGAGAATATCAACTCTATTATTCCCACTACCACTGTTGAAACAATGTTGAGATATACCGAGGTCTGATAATGTTGCTCCAAGCTGTGGAGAACCCTCTACTTCTAGTGGAGGTAAGGTGAAACGGTGTTGCAATCTTGCACACTCTATTGCAATGTCAACCTTCACAAAAAGGAACAACCAATTAAATAACGCATTACAAAAGAAAATTCTATGATTACTAGCTTTTAACACAAAAACTCGTTTAAAACGGTTTTACTATAACTCTATTGATGACACGAGGGTCACTCTTTAGTAAAACAAGGATCATTGCTCATAATAAGTGACCCCTTTATTTCTAACTAGTGACTCCATTTTTCTGTGAGTTAGCCCCACACAAAACTTATATTGATTTGTACGTTTCTAAATGATATGCTTAGGATATACGTAGTACCTTAGATGGAGGGTAAGTCGCGGATCCATAGTTCTGAAAGGACGGAGTTGGAAAGCTAAAGTCTTCTTGATCATTCAAATATTGCATCCATTGCCCACCGTCACCCGCCATATTGCGAAGAAGAGATGAAGAAGATGCATGGTGATGGTTGTGTGCAAAATTATTAGGTACTAAGCATGATGATCTCTCAATAGGGATGGAGAAATCGGAGCTGTCGAAATCATTATCACATCTTCCCTCGGAGTATATGTCAATGCTTGAAGACTGTTGATCACTTGACATTTGAGCCATGCTTGTGTTGTAATTAGCATATTGTACTGGTGCAACCTTGGGTGGGGTGGGTGGTGCTGTTTTCTTGAATATTCGACATAGTGCATAGGCATCCTGGTTTATAACAAGAAAAGAATGAAGGGCGAGTTATTAGAAATCAAAGTAAGATGGTCAAAGTGTGTTGTTTTGCAGACCGTAGAAAGTCAAATGGAAAGAAGAATAAGGAACGGAGGGAGGAAGTAATACCTGCAAGCCTAAATTAGTTTCACATTCTCTCTCATCAAGACGATACTCATGCATAACCCAATCAGTCCTATGACCATGAGGTGCTCTCCCTCTATAGTAAACCAAAGTTTTCTTCATACCCACGGCTCGCATTTGCGAGTTCACCTTTCGATCTTTTCCTGTAGCCTTCCAGTAACCCGCTTTCGTTGCACGGTTAGTCCTTGATCCATTTGGATACTTCCTATCTCTAGGGCTGAAGAAATACCATTCCAAATCTTTGCTTGGTAGTAATGATTTACCTGCAAAAATGTCAAGTCATTCTTAATAAAACTCGTTTCAACTTATGAACCTTGTGTATGGTTTCAAAATGGTAGATATACCAACAAAATGTCTCTTATGAAACCGTCTCAACTTCAACATGAGGTCACCTCTATAGCCAAGCATCATATCAGCATGACATCATATTTGTTTGAGGCGGCTCACATTGATGCACGCCTCATATGAGTTTTCAAAATGCCAAAAAAAAGAAAAAAGATCCTTTTCAATGACCCTTCATTATTTTTACTTATTTTGATTCTTTGCGATTTAAATGAGCATAGAATTTGTGGCAGTGTGAAACAAGAAGAGGACAATTAATTAGCTTGAAGGGAAGTGCTCAAAAAGAAAAGCATATGTACTACGTAGAATAGATTAGAAACGATGATATAAAGCTAAGAACCTTGTGAAACCCTAAAAAAGAAGTAAACCATACAAAAGCAAAGCATTTCCTTCTTTGACCCAGTCAACTGATTTCTTGATTTTATTTTCTTTTTTCCATTGTAAATTATCTTATGCACTAACTACGACAAGATAAGGTTTATTGTTATTTTCAGATAAAGATAGAAATGGAAAGGTGAAAAAGGAGGGAAAATGCAAGGTTTCTTTAGACCAATAAGCTGCTCTTTTTGCTTTTACTACATGTCTTACTTACGTTCCATAACTTAATTACGAAGTATGCAAAGATCATATACTATATGAAAGCAAATGATTTGCTAAATTCTTTTGAATTGAGTTATACTAGAACTATATCTCTTGCATGAAATCTTGATTTAAACCGAGCCATGAACTCAAATTAAAACGAGCATGCATAACATCAAAAATCGGAACACAACATGATTTCATACCCCAGCAAAAAATACATGATTTATAGAGATGGAGTAATATGTAAGTACTATCTTATATCAATTTCAATAACATGTAGATAGTACTACACTCTTTCTCTCACAAACTGTTGATCGAATATCAATCATGATCGAAACTCATGAATATTAAGACAGTTTTCGAGAGCATAGAGCATCACCGTATATAACATTCTGATGTATGGTTCAACTTAATATATACGGAATAATAATAAACGTACTTGGCAACTCCCAGGGCTCACACTTGTAGAGATCAACTTCAGCAATGACCTCCAAATCAATTTTCCGCCCGTTGATCTTCCTCTTAAGGTAGTAGGCTACGAGTTCCTCGTCAGTCGGATGGAATCGGAAACCAGGAGGCAATGCAACAGGAGCCATCAACTATATAAATCTCCCTTCTAGCTCTCAACCCTTTTCTCTTAAGGTTTAAAACATAAACCAAAGAGACAAAGGAGGATATAGAGACAGAGAAGAAATGGAGATCAAATGAAGAAGTATTGGGAGAGGGAAATGTTAAGGGGATATGTTGGTTTATAAAAGGACAAGAAAAGAAGCTAAAGTAGAGAGAACGAACAAAAAGAAACAAAAAGTTAAAGGGCCCCTACAAATTAAGGGCTTTCTTTACTCGTTTCCCTTTCCCTCTTTTCCCTTCTAATTATGATTCTTGTTATCGTTCAACTCAAGCTTTTTAATTTTTAATTTTTAATTTTTTTTGGTTTACAATCAAGGGTATCAACCGTCGACCATAATGACTATTTTCTTTTCTCGCGCTGACTTGTAAGCACCTCAAACGGTGGGATAGCTAGTCAAGAAATTTAAAATTGTTCTCTATACAAAACGAAATTCGAACCCTTGACCTTAGTTAAGGATGTATGAGTCCCTATGACCCTATCAATTAATCATACGTCCTTGGTTAGCTTTTTAATTTTCTTCTTAATTTCTTAAACTCCTAGTATAATGTATAGTATATAGTATATTTATTTGTACATTATATAGTATATTTATTTGTATTAAGTACGTGATAAAATGTGTATGAGCTACTCTATTTAATTAATTAATAAATTAATTAAGCATATATAAGATCCTATACTTGCATTTGGGTCCTTTCTTGGGAATCAAACTAACGGAAATATCAAATATCAATATATAATATATATATCCACGTGGTAATGTTCGATTCGATGCATTACCTGCCTCCAACGGCCAATCACAACTAAGAGCTTCTGGTGGTTAACGAATTTCGGCGCGCTCCTTCATCAAACCCAATCCTCCGGCATTCACATGATCATCAGCATCCTAACAGTACCATCACAACGTTAACCAGTTATTATAAACTATTAAAGTTTTTAATTGTTCTTATAAATAAACAAAAGAGAGGCAAATTTTCTCATACATACACTTTCACGTATTATTACAAAGTCATAACAACGACTTCTACTGCTATTATTATTGTCATTCAAATCAAAGGGGTGTAGTGAAATGGTAGAAACTCTTTCATTCTTAATATAGGTTAGGGCTTCAAATTTCGTCTTGGACATGGAGTAGCATTAAATTTTTTGGCCAACTGTCTCTCTCTTCGAGATACCTACAAGTAAGTGTGGAAAGATAGTCATTGTGATCGACGGTAAATACCCTGGTATAAACCAAAAAAAATTGTTATTGTCATTCAGTCATTCCTAATCAAATGTAGTGTTTCAAAAAATTACAGTAGAGTTTTGATCAAGGTCATTAATTTCCATTGTAATAATCATTATAAAGATGGTTTATAAAATTCCTCAGTATCTTTCATTTTGTATAATAAACATTTAAGACTCAGGTTGGTTGGAAGGAAAATCGTTTTCAACTGAAAATCATTTCAGTGTAATAAAGATTTTCGTTTATATTTTCCGTTGTTTGGTTACAAAGGGAAAACAATTTTCCTAAAAAAAAGAATTTTCTCTCCTATCATTTCAATTTTAAATTTTAAATGTAAAAATATAAAAAAAATCTTATGACATAGTTGTGTAGTTCTCGAAAAGTTAGGTATATTAAAAAAAAAAAAAGGTAAATTACATTGAGGTATACTGAGGTTTGGCGAAATTACAAAAAGGTATACTCACGTTTGACTAAATACACTGAGATATACTCTCTGACCACTTTTTGACTGTTGACCAAAATCAAATTAAATTTTGGACATAAATACCCCTAGTATACTCATTGAAAGTGTGCAAAAAATCATTGATGCCAATTATATGTCGATCTTGGTAACAAAAGAAATACGAGTATGCAATGCAAAGTAAGTGGAAAATTATTGGACAATAATTTTTTCTATAAACTTTCAATGAGGTATACCAGGGGTATTTGGGTCCAAAAATTAGTTTGACTTTGGTCAACGGTCAAAAAGTTGTCATGAGTATACCTCAGTGTATTTAGTCAAATGTGAGTATAACTCACTGCAATTTCATCAAACCTCAGTATATCTCAGTGTAATTTACCCTAAAAAAATCACCTCAAACACTTATCATAATAAAAAATTATACTTATTTGAAAAAGAAAAAAACTATACTAAGAAAGTGGTTCGAAATCCCTGCCCCAAGTTCTGATCTAAACGGATGCGGGTCTAATTTTATGGCCCAAAATCCCGAGACCCGACTTGATGATCAGGTCTACTATTAGTGCTCCAGAAAACCATTTTTCTTCTTTTGGTAAACCAAACAACGAAAAATGAAAGAAAACACCTATTTCACCCGACCAACCGGCGCCTTAGTAAAAGACGTTATAGAACTTAATTATTACAGTATTTCAAGTTTTCAGGGATAACCTTTTATTGGATGTAATTTACTGAAGGTAAACTATGTAATGGAGTATTACGCAATAATCAATATAGTTTCATTCTCTAGTTTATGTCTCATGTTCAGGAGGTTCTCAATTGCAGAATGTAGGACTTCACTTTTAACTACTCTACCCATTTGATAGTCTACCCAGGTGATGAGTCCCAATATACAAGCTTATTTTCTTTGTCCACATTACTCGGATTAGAAATTGTATGGTGATTACGGTATTAATGTAGCCATCACAACTTTGCACGACAGCCGCTGATCACTATCTTGGTCAAACAATATCATTTATTGTACTGTGGTTGCAACTATAATAATTAAAATAGTTGACAAGTGGTTTTAACCAATTCTTTAATCGGTCATAAATATTGTACCAATAGTCAACTTGTTATGACCGATAGTATAATTGATTATGACCAAACTAACATCAAAAAATTAATCTAAATTGGATAGTATCAAATCAAAATTAGTCTTACTCAATTTAGTCAAACCAATTAACGAATATGATTGTGATCGACGGTTGTAGTGCATAGTTATGGTGACTACAATTTAGTGGTAACCACCCTACAAATACTATTACCCAGATAGTCTACCCGGTATAAAGCATTCTCGGTATTTTACTGGCTCAAACTCAAAGGGCGTGTTCGTGTTCTGAGTTCTGACATTGGAGTTTGGGTTACGCGCCCAGTTACCCAACCTTGTGTTTTATTTCTGCACGTTCAGGAACTTTCCAATAGTAGGAGTGCTTCCTGTTTTTCTTGTTTCAGGGAGTTATGTTTGGTTTTATTTTCCTCCTTAGTTCTTCCTATGAAAGCATCCTAACACAAAATATGGTTATTGATGCTGGAGACGTGATGATGATAAATAAGGCTCATATGGATTACTACTACTATACTGTCGATAACCGGGCACGACAAATGCAGACGAGTACTTTTTTTTAGATAACACAAGTGTCCAAGCAACTAATTCCATGGGCTCTGAAGTTAACGACCAAGAAAAGTTCCAATGGCTCTGAGAGAACTCGAACTTGGACCTACGGAATACTGGAATAGATCTCAGAGGCCTTACCAACTGAGCTACCCCCGAAGAGTTCAAATGCAATGAGTATCCTAACCTTATGGGGGACAACCAGTTGAGCAGCTAACACTAAAGATATCAGGAAATGGGGGAAGCAGAAAAGATCATAGTGAGAAATATGGTTACATTGCAAAAGCTAAAACATGTTGAGTGAAAACAATGACTATACAAGGTTATAAGGAGGATTGCATCTTCTCTACAGTCACATACAAAGAAGTGAACAATGCAAAACTAACCATCAGCAATTCAGCAATACCCAACTCCCATATCAATAGTCAAGATAGCAAATTAGCCGGAGACCTGTCCAAATTTTCTCCCACTCCGTCCACGATTTCCTTCGAAAGTGACCCCTACAAAGAAAGCTTACACCTTCGATAGTTGACAACAAAGAACTACCTCTGAAAGAACACCCAAAGCCACCTATGGAAAGGAAAACAACCACCAACGACGAAACCTTGTGGAACAAAGGAAACAAACCCCTCACCTTTGATTCCTAACAAATACCCGAAGGGCCACAGAACACTCCACATCCAGAAACCAGAAGGTTCAATAAAGGAAAAACCATGCAAATACACCCTAAACCATAATCAGCACCCTCTCGAACGAATGGAAAAATCCTTAGCTATACCATTCTGTTCCTAGTTTAAGCTTCCAACCTCGCACTTCTTCTGACTTCAGCAGGCTATTTAATCACCCCAGGCTTGCCTTCGGACTTAGACCTAATATGCTACCCACTGCTTCTCTGCCATTGCTACTAACATATTCACCACAGCTTACCAGCTACTGGGTCAATTCTAATTTCTAAATCACCACTCTTTCTCTGATTGGCATTGCTTTTGGCTCCCTTTCTTTCACACCTATTCTCACCTAATATGCTACCCACTGCTTCTCTGTCATTGCTACTAACATATTCACCACAGCTTACCAGCTGCTGGGTCAATTCTAATTTCTAAATCACCATTCCTTCTCTGATTGGCCTTGCATTTGGCTCCCTTTCTTTCACGCCTATTCTCCTTCCATTTTTTCATACAAGAACTCTGCTCCTCTTCCTTCCTTGGCTACTGGGGCCAATAGGGTTCATAGGCTTGTCCGCTAAGAGATTGATGTTACCCAACTACAAAGCATCAGGTGAAAGATCTGGGTGTAAATTACAATCAACCTGGTAAGAAGTTTATTTCAGCTCTGAGATACGCTCCATTCCAGCATCAAGAGTGCAAGGCACAACCATGCTCCAATGATCGAACCAAAGCATGCTCGTTGAGATTGACGTCGACATTGTTGTACACGTCTGCTGTGTGGGTCCTGCTCGATGAATTTGAAGAAAGCTCACTGGCCCCTTAGTCCCTTACAGTTCATCGCATTAACTAGTGTGTTGTTTGCCCCCTGTGATCCCGCAATTAAAGCCTTCAAGTTCAGAAGTCAATCCTCTGCTCATTTCATTTTATTCTTACCCCTCACCCAGTCACCCCCACCAATTCATGTTCTCGTTCCTCATACATAATTTCCCAAACTTCTGTCCTCCCCTCACCCTCTACAACCATCCTATAGTCCTGCACTGACATTGGAATGTTTTACTAAATTAAGAACCTGGTGCAGATTAAGTACCCTAACTGTGGAGCAAGGCCAGCAAAGTACAAACTCAACCAAAATCCAAGAGAAAGTATCAAGACCACCACCATTTCAGTGTACCAATATTGTCGCCCCACTTCTTCAAAGCTCATAAATAGAGCTAACACCAAATAGTCCTATAATTTGAAAGGCCTAGAATTCTTTTCCTCTATGCTTTTGACATCCATGCTTCTAGTTCTAGGCACAGGCAGAAGTCCCTTAACACATTCTTGTTTTATTACCTATCCTATGCCATAGCAAGGAAGCTATACTATATGGCTTAACCATAGAATAATGAAGAATGTTACACTAAAGTCACTATATCCAACTTTAATACTCCTACTAATCAGTCCAACTAAATTGTCTTATACTGTATAATGCATTATATCAAAGCCAAAGACTAACAGAGTTACATAAATTCAGCATAGAATCACAAGAAACAACAAAATATCAAGCAACTTGTCACCTTGCTTCTTATACAAGAATTTGCAATAGGCTATACACAACCATATCCGCAATCTCTCAAACCAACTAGATTAGTATTGAAATTACAGAGATAACAGAACACTGCAACAAATTATCCAACTTTTTTCTCGAATCAAAGACAGTAAAGACTTTCAATAAACTGATAAAGCATTATAACCCTTAAAAGGCAACCATTTGTCACCATCCTCAACCACATTAATAATCAACTTAGACAACTTACTTTTACATTTATAAAATATCACTTCAGGAACTAAAACAACAAGCACAGAATCACCACCATCATCATTTAACATAGTGGGTGATAACATATGCAAATTGCAAAATAGCACAATTTGCACCTAAACTGTGTTCTCTCCCTACCCAGTTCATCTAACCTCCTCCAATCATATCCTCAATCCTTGTTCTCAAATCCCCAAATTTTTGTTCCCCCCTCCCCCCCCCCCCCCATTCTCCTCTACCACCATATACTCCATAGTCCTGCAATTAATAGGGGCATTGGATTTTCCTTTTTATAAGAACTGGCGTGTAAATGTAGTACCCCAATCACGGGGCACCTTGGAAGCAGGTCAAAGATGTTGAAATGTTGGCGCAAGGCCTGCAAAGTGCAAATCCAACCAAAATCCAAGACAAAGTAGTCAAGAGTCAAGACAACCACCTTTCTACCAAATTTGTCTAGCCACTTCTTCAAAGTTCATATATAGAGCTTACACCAAATAGCGCAGTAATTATTGCTTTGAAAGGTAGAGTTATTTTCCAGTTCCGAGCTTAAAGAAACCATGCTTCTGGGGATAGGTATAAGTAGCTTAAGACTTCCCTGCTCTTTTCTACCTATCTTATATCATATCAAGGTAGCTGTACTATAGGCTTAATGAAGAATGTTACATGGCATTGCTGTAACATGTCGGAATTTCCTCAGGAAACAGAAGACTGATGCCCACTATATCCAACTTTAATACTAATAAGTCCAAGCTAAATTGCCTTATACATTCCATTACATCAAAGCCAAAGAGCAACAGAGCTACATATGTTCAGCATAGCATCACAAGGAACTATAAAATGCCAATCAACTTGTCACCTTGCTACAAATACAAGAACCTACCTTTATTCAAAACGAATACAAGACTTTGCAATAAGCTATACACAATCGCATTTGCAATCTCCCAAAACCAACTATATTATTATTGAAATTACAGAGACAATATAACACTCCAACAAATAATCCATTTCATATTCTCAATCAAAGACAGTAAAGACTTTCAATAAACTGATAAGCATTATAACCCTTAAAAGGCAACCATATATCACTATCATCAACCACATTTGAAATCAACTTAGACACCTTATTTTTAAAACTATAAGAAATCACTTTACCAGGAACCGAAACAACGATCACATCCTCACCATTTATATCATCATCATCACCAGCATTCGCTCTGACAACAGCAAGAACAGAAAACGCATAAAACCGAAACCTCCGATTAAACCTATCACCACCATTCTCTTGAAACATCTCATTCTCAAACCCTAACCCTACCACATCCAAATTCACCTTAAACTTGACAATCCACTCCCTTTTCTCTTTCTTATCAAGCTCCAATACATCAAACTCTGAAACACAATTCGTCCGAATCTCAATCAAATGCAAATGCCCACACGACTCTCCGAAATACCTAAACCTCTCAATATAACCTCCGTCGGGTGCAGCTTTCGGTAATGTTAACGATTCAACACATTCTCTCTCCAAATCAAAATACACAGTACTCTCCGTATGACTCAACCAATTCACCCTCCCTTCCCAATACACTCCTCTCTCAAACTCCACATCAAACGGCGCCGTAAAAGAATCAACCACCATCCTCCATTGCCCATTTCTCGACGAATACACATCAATCGCGAACGAATTTTCTCTCTCCGCCGACCCGTAGACGCAAACGACATTGTAAGAATCAGACCAAGCAGGATCGTAAGTCAAATTGACAGCTACGATACGATTGTTGTCATCATCAAGGTTATGATAGGGTAAAGAAAGACGTACCGATTGGTTTGTAGTGGGGTTGAGGATAATGGGAGTGGGAGAGGAGGAGAGTAAGAGGAGGCCATTGGAGGATTGGAGGATGGAGGAGTTGAGGAGAGAGAAAGAGGGGGGAGGAGAGAGAGGGAGAGAGGAGGATGAAGTCGAAGGAGAGAGAATCGTGGTTGTTGCGATGGAGGAGGAAAAGGGCGGAGGAAGGGTGGTGGGTATGGCGGCGACTGTGGAGGAGAGAGAAAGTGGGGTCGGAGATTAGGGTGCGGAATTGGTGGGAGGTTGATTTGAAACGGAGGAGTGGTTTGATTGGGAGGTGAGAGAGGATTTCTGAGAGGAGGTCGTTGTTGCCGGCGATTAGCTCGGCTGATGATACCGGTGAATGTGATGTAGACATTGGAAATGGGGGAGGAGAGAGAGAGAGGGTGGGGTTGGAGATATTTTTGGGGAGCCTAGAGGAGTGGACTGTGGAGTGAAGAAATTCAATTTGAAGGTGCGAGTGTGCGACCGGGAGAAGGATACTTCTATTTGTAGCTTGCAAAATCTGACCCGTCTTCAAAACCGAACCCATTTAAAACCTGACCGAAACTCGACCTTCTATCTTTGAATTTAATTTATTTCAAATGGTCTTATTATTACATGCAACTTTTAAACTAGGTTGTACTGATACCGATACGGATATAAATACGATACGGATATCGGTGCGGGATATTGCAATCAGTGGCGTATCTAGGGGGTACAAGTGGGTACAAGAGTCGACCCTCTTTTTCGGTACTTTTTTTGTCAGTTTTACAAAGTATATATATTATGAAAGGCATTTTGTATCATAAATACTTGTGTGGAGTATTGGTATGACCTTTTTTTTGTTACCTTGTAGATTGTAGGTTCAAATCTTGGGAGCAACTATTTTCTAACTATTTTTCTTCTACAATTCTTCCCCTCTTTCATTTTTTGATCTAAGCCATACCTCTTTCTTATTTTTATACATCATATGTGTTTTATTTTTTTATATTATCCATTTTTTAAGTTTATACATCATATGTGTATTATTGTATACCTCTACAATTATACATTTAAGTTTTTACGTTGAGTGTCAAATGAACCCATATTTAAAAAATAAAAAAACCCTCCGATTTGTACCCCCAGTACTAAATTCCTGGATACGCCAGTGACTACAATTCTAAATTTCCTAGGATACGGGTACGGCAAAAATATAATATAACAACTTTAAAAAAAGAAAAGAAGATTAAGTACAATTCAATTTATAACCTTTACTGGCATTGTTAACATCTATATACCATTCTCCATTAAGAATACAAGATCAGAGATGAAAAACGCGTGAGTAAGTTGATGACTAATTAATTGCTGGTATGTATGTGTGGAAGATAGAGAGAGTTGGCGAACCGACCAGCTGCTCCGGTAGGCGTAAGCCTTTATATCAGACAAGATGGAGGCTATGATAAGAAAGAAATGTCATTTCTTTTGGGTTCCATAAAGATATATTTAAAGGAATACATAATCTTTGTTGCAAAAAATATAATTAATTGAAGTGTTTGCTGATTTGGCGTATCTTTAAAGTATTCACCGTGTATCCGAGTAGTATCCGTAATTATTTTAGGAAAAAACTAATACAATAAAATAGGATACTTCTTCGATACGTATCGGGTGCGTGTTTTCAAGTATCGGGCGTGTATCCTAGAAGTATCGGTATCCGAAACGTATCAGATACGGGATACTGCTGTTGGGTCAGATATCGGTGCAACCTAACTTTTAAACAGTGAGACGGATGTCGTTTTTAAGTGAAGCTTGGGTCATGTACATTACTCATAATAAAAAGTTGAATAGCTGTGATGTAACTTATAGTTAATTTTGATTTGAGATTTTATTGTAGGTTCTTGGATTACGCATTCTACGGTTCTACACTAATGACTATGAAATTGTGTTTTAACAAAGCGTAGTTGCCTAGTTGGGGAGTTATTGGACCTAGGTAGAGGTAAGGCTGTAACTCTATAGCCATCTGCCTTTAGAGCATTGTTATCCTTGAACAAAATATTGGTCATGGAGGAGAGAGAAAGAGGATGACCCAAAAAATGGGGTTTATCCATGACCCAAATATGGGTCATGAGGTGAGAGAAAGATGACCAAAATGATTTTGGGGCGTTTTTGCACCCAAAAACGACTGAAAGTGATACCCGGTCATAGTGGGCCACCCCCACGTGAAACTAATTTTTTTTGGCTGAAAAACGTTGCAAAACACTGCAATTTGCAGCGTTTCCACTCAAAAAAGATGAGTCAGCCAGGCACTCAAATTTGCAGCGTTTCCAGTCCTAACGCGCCACGTGTCGCGCCCTGGCTGGCTCAAATTTTTAACCGTTGCATCTTTGCGACGGCTATAAAATAAAATAAAAAATTTAAAAAAATAAAATAAAAATACCAACGGCTATAATTTTTCGAGATCTATAAAATGATACCCATTTTAGTATAGTTTTGCACAATTCTAAAATCAGTCCTTCTCTCTCCTAATTTCATTATTATTCCAAAAATTTCTAAATTCCTCTGAAAAATCCTTTTCTTCTACAATATGAATCCTAATAATTTTTCATTTGGTGAAAATAATAGGAACAACCAAAATCTTAATCCTACCCAACCCGGTCCCGAAATCGATGAAGAATTTATTTCGAATCCTTGTTTTGAAAAATATCTTCGAATGTATGGAGCCGATCCAAATAATCAAAATATTTTCCCACCATATCCAAATGCTCCTATTTCACTACAAATTCATATCCAAATTATCCCACTCCATTTCAAAATTCACAACCTCCTTTTCCACAATTCCAAACACAATCACAAAATGTTTACCCAACATATCCAAATGTTAGTCTTGATTCATCTTCTCCTTCACTCCCGACTTTTGATGCCGGTAGTGAGCATACATCGTGATGAAGGAGATGATGAAGTTGTGGAAAAGGAGTCAGAAGAAGAAGGTGGATATGGCAAGACGAAGTGGACGATAGAGCAATTTTGAGCCGTCATTTCTATGTTTTTCATGGTGAGCACGGATGATATCATCAACACCGGTCAAAAGCAAAGATCTTTCTATGTGAGAATGCGCGATCACTACGAGGAAGCTCGAAAGGAGAGGCCCAAGGAACTTCCATTTCGAACAGTTAATATGGTAAGAAGTTGTTGGAAAAGAATTGCACCGGTGGCGATGAAGTGAGCCGGATGCTTTGAGGAGGCTCAAAGAAGGAGGCCAAGTGGTGAGAATGAGGCTGATGTGATGAAAGCGGCCAAAAAAATGTACCAAGAAGACACTGGACATGACTTCCAATATATGGAATGTTATGAAATGATGAGCGGGTATAACAAGTGGAAGTTACATGTTGGCAAATCGATTGCCGGTAAGGGCAAAAAAGTTATTATAGAGGACAACAGCGACACCGGCAGTGGCAAGAGAAAGTCGACCGATGGAGATGACAATACAGAGACACCTACTTCTGTTCATCCTATGGGTATCAAAGCAGCGAAGAGGAGTAAAGGTAAGGAAAATGTCGAACAATCTAAAGAAGTTGTAATAAATCTTAGGGGAAGTGAGAATATGGAATTATTGGAAAAAATAGAGTATAGGAAGAAGAAAGAGGAGAGGAGACAGAAAGAGCTGGAGAAGCAAGAATTCATGCAGCAACAAGTGTTTCAATTTCAACAACAACAAGTGGAGATTCCACAACAAGCCCTTCAACGACAAATGGAGATGCAGCAACAAGCCCTTCAAGTTCAACAACAACAAGTCCAGCTTCAAGAAAAAAAGTTGAAGTGGCAAATGCTTCAAAAATTGATGGATAAGGAAGTTCTATCGCCTTCTGATGAGGCTCTTAAAATGAAGTTATATGCGGAATTATATGGTGTCTAGATTAATTACATTAAGGTTATTTTTATTAGTGTTTTAATTAATGTTGTTTTAAGTAATGTTGTTTGAGGTAATGTTGCTTAAGTAATGATGTTTTATTAATGTTGGATTTTTCTTTTTGTGTTTTTAAATCAAAGTTGTAATTCGATGGTTATGTAATGAATTTGAATGTTTTTTTTATTATTATTATTGGTGTTTCAATTATTTCCTTACATTATGTTATTTTGTTTTTAGTGATTTGTCTTTTCATTTCAGTCTACTTTTCCAGTTAATAATTGCACATCTGAATTATTTGTCATAAATTATCACTGACTTGTCCAGTCAAATTTCTGCTGATTTCAATTGAGTGGTGTATATAGAGTCAGCTTTAATAGTGTATAGTCACTTCAATTTTTGTTTGTGTTGATTGAATTATTGTGCCACAGCTATTCTTCAAGCACTATAAATCTACTTGAACCAAATGCAACTAATTCACACCAAAACCAACTCCATTCTTCCTTTCTCTTTAAATCAAAATCCAGACTTATCTATTTCCTTTCTCCTAAAAACATATTTCCGTTCACATTTCCAAAGTTTAACTTATCTTCTAGTTCTAGTTCATCTTCTTCCGATGAACGACGAACGATCATCAGAGAGTTAGATAATGAGGTTGATGAAATGATTGGTGATGTTGTTAGCACCACCGGTTTCATTTACGGTGAGAGGTCACACTTACAGTATGGGATACTATTTGACAGATGGTATCTACCCACCTTGGGCTGCATTCATCCAAACAATCAAAAATCCACAAACCCGTAAATTAAAAAAGTTTTCTGAAATACAAGAGGGGGTGAAAAAGGACGTGGAACGTGCTTTTGGGGTGCTACAAGCTCGATTTGTCATCCTTCGAAGGCCAATACTAACATGGGATGAAGGTATGTTATGGACAATTATGATGGCTTGCATAATAATGCATAATATGATAGTGGAGGATGAAAGACCCCCCGAGGATGTTTTGGTAACTGAGCATGACATCAACTTTGAAGGGGGCAAACAATCTGACGACGACGACGAGGATGAAGACCGCGACGAGGAGGAAGAACGAAGAAAGCACCATCAACGTGTTGATATCACTAAATATATGGCTAATAGACGCGACCTTCGCGATAATAATGTGCAAATGGCCCTAAAAAAGGACTTGATTGAACATAGATGGGAAAAATTCAAGAATTCAGCTTGATCGAAGAAGCGAAAACAAGTTACGCGGTGTTTTCTATCCTACTTTGTATTTTAAAATTATTGTTGTTATGTTCTTGTATTACCTATCATTAATTATCATGTCATTTTCTAATTAAGTAATATTTTGTTATTTTAATCAACGAAATTCATGTAACTAAATGATTCCTAAAATAAAATAATTAATGAAGATAATCATGAATAACCCATTAACGATAATTACATAATACAATTAATTAATTATCAAAAAATTATATTAAACAAAAATTATTAATATTAAATATTTTAACTCGATATAATTATACATCAAAGTTGGCATTTGCAATACATTAATCTGAAACAAAATAAATATAAAGTTGGAAGGAAAGAGAAAATGCGGTGGGGTAGGGTCAAAAGTAGGAGAGAGAGAGTGATGACCAAAACTTTTTGGGTCATGGATAAACTTGTTTTTTTGGTGATGTTCATAGTGTTGGTCATGGTGAGGTGGAGGGAGAAAGTAGGAGAGAGAAGGATGAACGACCAAATTTCCGGTCATGGATAAGAATGCTCTTAATGAGGGACTTGCTTGAGAAGGGAGAGTTGGTGATACGAGGGTTCGCCTTAAACCTAGCAAAATCTGAACCGACTCGATAACCGATTCTAAACCAAATTGTTAAAGATTCGATCCGAATCAACTTGCTAAAGATTCAACTCGAACCCAACTTGAAAATAGTCAATTTGCTAATGACCCGACCTGTTGATAACCTGAACCCAAAATTACCCGGAATTTGTGAGATGAAATCATTTTACACACTCGATAAAAGTTTTCGTGCTATTCGTTACACTCGATAATCAAAATCCACCCCTTTTCTAAAACACGAATGGTTCACAACCCAAGAGACGGGGACCTGGGGAGTCGCAGATCATCGCAACGCAGTGAGTTTCGGATAATGGTGTACCCATACCTATTAGACTGAAACATACCTTTTTTCTCTCTCCTGGCAAGAGAGATAATAAATATCTAGCAAAGGTTAACACCAAGCTATAGCCTAAAGACTGAAAATAGGATACAAGACCTGCCTACCATACACTAATAAGGCTGAGCAATTGGAGAAGTAAGACCAACCACCGAATGACTTCAAACCAACTAAACAGCAAATACAACATTTCAGAAGCTAGCTATCACATGATTAAGCTGCTCAGAATCATAAACTAAACATATTTCCCTCTGTATTTCGGCTTGGATTCTTTGCAGAACTTCAAATCATCGGCGTCTCCCTGTTGCTGATTAGCTGGAGCAAAAACGGCAGAATGGAGGTTGCCTTCTTCTAACCACTTCAAATGATTTGCCTTGAAGTCTAAATGCATAATACTAGCTGAGTGAGCAATTTCTTCAGTATATGGGGCTACCTTCACCATTGTTAATAACACCCTGCTGTAACGAAAGCTGAGTATTTGCTCAGAAACAGCAACCAGTTTGAAGCATGGGTGCTCGGGGAAAGTCGGGTCTGGGGAATCCTCCTCTCTTAGGACAGGGTAGAAGTACACAAGCCTTCCACCCATCACGAGCATCTTAGCAGCCAGATCAAGAAGATCATGGACACATTCGACCAAGCTATATGCAGCTGTCGATGGTATATGGCCTGCTCTTTTGTCATCAGGAACTGTATATGGGCCCACAACACCCTTTAGCAATTTTCGACCTCCAGATTTACGTCCCCCAGCACGAACACCATATGGTGGATCACAAATTATCGCATCGAATACCTTGCAAAAGGATCATAAAGTAACTAAGCACTTGGCATACCACTACAGGAAAACTTTATAAAATATAAACACGAGTGTAAGCAGAGGATACTCCAAGATTTGAGTCTGGAAAGAGCTTAATTGCACTGTCAAAAACAAATGCATTGTGCATCCAAGCATCCATAAACATTCACTATTTTTAAAGGTAATATTCTAAATTTAACAATATTTTTTTTATTCACCTTCATCTTCCCCTTCCCATAAACATCCAAAAAAAGAGAAGATAACTCACGACTGCAATTCTGAACATGATAATCAGTTAATCACAAACTGCCCTAAGTAACACCCACCATCTGCCTCTGCTCTATGATGTGATCATGGATATAGGAATGTTGAACAAAGTATAGAACCCAAGCAGTTTAACAATCCTCTTTCTCATAATGGCGGGTTTTATCTGGAATGCGGAAGAGGAGATCCCACAAGCAATTTCTGCTACCAGTGACTTTTTGGAGGTTCTCACTTAGCTAAACCTGAATAACATTTCAGCCAAGTTTCATGGAGGTGGAAGCAAAATATTGGTCTTCAAACTAGTAAATGCTAGTATGTTTAATTGCTGAATGAATATATTATGCTAATATACGCTCAATATTAATAATGTTAAATCCAGTATGAGATAGAACTAGAAGAACACAATCTACAATCTGGGATTTTCTACTTAAATTAGCATGCACCTTATAGCTAAAAGACAGAACATGTTCTCTACCCAAGAATTTCACATAATTTGTACAGCTCCAGAGAGCAAGAAAGTACCTCTTTCAAACCAGCACGCCATGGAGGAAGGTTATTATCTGCCCTTAATAAAGATATCGGATCTGACAATCCATACTACAGAAATAAAATGAATCATACACATAAGTCCAAAAAAATGATTATCAAGACAAATAAACCCGAATGAGAGAAACCTGAAGAGTACAACATGAAAAGGTGCTGCCTGAACTGAGAATTGGTTATAATTAGGAAGGTGATTTTTGGAATCTCCCAAAACAAAAGAAAAGAAAGATAGCTTGTAATTAAATGAAGCCTCAAATGTTTTGGATGTGACATCTTCCAACATAAGCAACCAAATGTTTTCAATTTGTATATAGCATGCCATTTTTTAGCTTTTCTACAAATAAATGTGTGGAGCTAAGAACAGAATATTTGAGGCTTACCTGCTTAAAGTTACTCCATACATTACGATCAGGTCCTCGTCCATCACGAACCACCCTTATGTCTATGTCTGCACCCTGAAATTTATATCAGTGTTCTCGCCAAAAATTCATGTACTTTATGACACCCTTTTTTTGAAGAGGGGGGGGGGGGGGGGGGGGTTAAGTTAAGGAGGGGTCCTAAGCCAATCCCTCTCCTAAGCCAAAACTTTATATGCGGCCAATCTTTCAGGAGGATTAAGGGGAAACGCGACAGGGAAATTCCCAAATGCCTCTAGTGGGATCGAAACATGGGCAGGATGGGAAACCCACCCATCTTCTACCCACTAGGCTACCATCAATATCTTCAGGAAAAAGCCACCGAAAATGCTACTTTACAAACACAAAGAAAATAAAGGAACCAACCATTGTCATTGCTCCAAAATGTGCTGCAGCCACCAGAACGCTCCCAGTGCCAACAAAGGGATCATAAACAAGCTTCCCAGGGGCAGCAAGTCCTTGATTGGCCATCAGGAAAGCCATCTCAGCATCCATCGCTGTCGGCCCTATGTAATTACGGCTTTTTAACTGATACGTAGGCAAGAGACTTCTATCTGCTGCACCAACCTCTCGTCCGAAGAAGATTCTCTTTTCAACGATAGGGGGCAGGCCGTTATTAGCTTCATACTCATCGATTTCTATAAACCAAAACTTGTTCTCTGGATTGCGTAAATTCACTCTGCCCTGAAATAGAAATTCAACATCAACCACCAATTCTAGCATATCTGAAAGTTGAAGTAGGTCTTATCAGATGAAACAGATTTCAGGTATACTAAATACAAGAAAAGATAGATCACCTATACTTTCAAAATGGCAGCTTTTTAATGGGTGTCTTGACGTTTAGCATCGGCTGTTAACCTGTTCTACTTTCTTGCAATTCAAAGAAGAAAATAGCATAGACACTAAAGAAAAGAAAAGTAAAAGGACTTTTGATTTGTTGTAAACTCCCTTTTTAGCTTTCCCATGTATTTCACTATTTCCACCATTATTAACTCTTCATTTATGGTAAGGTCCCTTTTACGCTGGGGATTTGAGTTGTATTTGCAAAACACTTGATTTTGAATGAGAATAGCAATTTAGCTTAGTTACATTTGAACACTTGAAATTCAAATCTTCCACACATCATTCTTCATGTCGGCATCGATTCTTGTGAATAGAGAAATGCATGATTTGGAATAACAGAATAATCTTTTCTTTTTTTTTTTGCTCCACAAAAAAAAAGGGTGCAGGTGAATGGCGAGCGAGACACCCCCCGCTACGTCATGTTCGGACTCTCATGTTCAAGAGCGAACATATCAGACTAACTGAACAACCAGCGCAAGCACTGGCCCCGTCAACGTAGCACCAACAAGGGGCTAGTATAGCTCTTAGAAGCCAGCAGACACAAGACATGGGGGGATGAGGAATCGAACCCATGATCTTGCCTTACCAAACCACTTGGGAGTAAGCTTGAAACCACTAGACCACCACTGTTGTTGGTAACAGAATAGCAGAGTACATTTCGTGAAAAAGTCAAGGAACAAACTGCAAAAAGAGCGATCATTGCAGAGCTTCATATAGCATCTAGATAGACAAAGTAGCAAGGTTTCTGAGAGGAAGCAGCACAGGGCACAGCAAATTGATAAGCAGATGATACAATTTATGAATGGAAACTTTGCTGGTAATTTTGGACAACTACTTTTCAATTTCTTCTAATCAGAAACTTAGAAAGTTGGTCTTTATTTTATTCTACACGCTGAGGGTTTAATGGTAACCAGCACAAAATAAAACAAAGGGAAAAGTTGTATATCGGACCTCCTCAGTCCTGATTATGGTGGGAGCCTTGGGCCCTTGAGCAATGGTTTATCATTCGTGTTTCTGTGGTGTCAACCAAATAATCGTTTCCATAGTGGCAGTGCATGATTTCTTTAAGGCATTGTCATACAGTTCAACTACTTCCCCAAATAAAGATGGGTACATAATGAATAAGTTTTGAAAACAACATGTTGCAATATGTTTACTGTTTTAAGCTATTACCAATGCTCCACTTTAATAACCTTGAAATTCCTAGCATACCATACCATTACGCTGTGCATCAGACGAGGCTTCTGTGGTTCCGCCTGGCACTGGATACCTATTTTTTAGAGTGGTAAGGAAAAAAGAATATTCGGAACAGCTCCCCTCGAGGGTGAGGCTGGATATGGGGGTTAGAAGTATGCGGCACTCCTACTTTTACACAAAAAGTTGCTTCTGTTGTAGACCCTTGATTGGGACCACATGGGAGTAGTCAAAGGCCAACTGTAGGCCCTCGGTGCTTAGTCTTCTCAATTTCAAGTCAATAAATGTAAATGGATGATATCACAGGAAACTATAAGATCACGGAGAAAAAGGAAACAGAGCAAGCTTCACCAGAATAAGAAGCTGAATAGAGTAAGAAACAAACCCACAACAGGAATACTTCACTGCAACATCAATTTTCATGCAAAATTACTGGACAAAGTAAAAGGGCTCAGAACTTCAGATAATGGATCATGACGCCAAACATACATCTGCAACAGATTATATGCAGGGATTTTAAAGAGAATGCAGTAAATACCTTGAAAGGAATGAAAGAAAGCTTCTCTAAGAGATCTTTTCGATCAGCCGTGCTAAAAGTCTTGCCAAAGCTGTCAATGTTTATCTTGAAACTGCTTTCAGATGTCAAGTACGGCAACTTTCTCTCATCAGGATAGGCTCTTACAGTCTCCTCCAGATGCTCATAACAGTTTCCCTCCCCCCAAAGCTCATACATTCCCTTCACAAGTATACCTGCGAATTATTGTCAGCATAAGTCAACAGCTTATATAGTTTATAGTGACAACAAAGGATTATTCTTTTTTGTTTTCAGATAATAAAAAAAATAAATCAATCAATCACTATTCTTGCTTCCAGAGCTCAAAGCAATGCTCACATACAGTTATGGTAGTGTCATCTGATTCCCATTTCTAGTTCTTTCACCTGAAAATCATTCAAGACTAGGTTGAAAGCCGAACTTCCCACGCTTTTGTGACTTTTTCTAGTTGTAGAACTGAGAAAGAAATTGCATAGATGCTAACTGATTCCCATTCTTAGTTTTTTCACCCGAAAATAATTCAAGACTATGTTGAAAGCAGAACTTCCCACTCTATTGTAACGTTCTAGTTGTAGAACTGAGGAAGAAATTGGATAAATGCAAGCTGCATCTTTGTGATTTTCTATGGTAATTCTTTTGGCCACAAGCCCATAAAACATTTTTTTCATGGATCATGGTGAAAGTTAAAAGATAATAAATCAAGCAAAAGTCTAAATATCTGTTGCATGATATATTATCCCCTGAACTCTTTGATAAAATTCAGAATCATCCAGTAAAGACAGAATGACTTGATAGTAACGAATTGCACTTAGCACCTTAATCACCCATGGTAAAGATCCGTACCAATTACACTTGGCAGTTGCACCTTAATCACCCATGGAAACAACACCATTTTCCTTCGACATGACTTTCATGGAGTTATACCGCCAACAATTATCTCATGTGGTAAACGATGAATTTAAAGCTTCCATTAGCAGCATTTTCTTAAAGTAGAAGACATGTTTCTCTTAGATTTCAGCAAAAGTAACTCCAACATCCGCAAAATAGCAAAATTCATAACACTGTTCATAGTAAAAGAAAATGGCTTAGCATCCCTACAAGCATCAGATTAGGCTTCTGGATTTTCCATTCCCAGCAATCAAAACAAACCCAGTCTTTTTCCTTTCTCAAAAAAAAAAAAAAAACAAGCCCAGTTTTATTGGAGCAACTTAAAGATTCCAATAACCTAAAAAAGATTCTCTATCACACCACCTTTCCCTGCATAAAATTAAGAAAATGGGCAGCTTAGAATCACAAAAAGATTATTTTTTTTTTAAATCTTAAACACATTACATATTTATAAGTTAGCACACAAATTTTGCTCACAAAAACATGAGTACCCTACAGCAAAATGCAGCAAAGTGACACAAAAAGCAAGCAGTAAAATCATGAAATTTATTCTGTAAGATGAAAATAAGAAGAAAAAAAAAAAATAGAGAAATTGGAACTGACTTCGATTAGCTATGTTACGAGCGATTTCTTCAGAAGGGAGATTGACGAAATGAAAAGGGCAATCAGGGTGAAAGTTCTCTGGTAACCTCCATTCAAGTGACTGGGTTTTATTTTGGTTATCACCATTGTTATTTTCATCTTCAAAAGCACCATATAGTTGAGCAAGAGCTTCAATTTCTGGCTTCCTGTAATCTAATAATCTGTGGAAAAATACGCACATATACCACATCTCTCTCTCTCTCTCTCTCTCTCTCTCTCTGGTGCTAGAAAGTAGAAACCGGCTGCTCCAAAACCCAAAACCCCAGAAGAGAGAGTACTTGAGCGTCTTGAGGTGCTGTTTCCACTTTAGTTCTACAGTATGACTGTATGAGGCCAAATACATAAAGGGGAAAAGTAAACAAGACTCTAGAAAAGAAATTTAAAAAAAGGGTAATCTAAATATTCAAGAAACCTAGATAAATTATGGAATTGCCTACTCACAATAAAATAAAATAAACTTTGGATTTATTTGCCTCAAATCACTTCAATGTTTAATTATGTCTCCAAATCAGCATGTGATGTTATATAGAGTAGAAAATTTTGCTAGGAAACACCTACTAAAATTTATATTTTGCAAAATATTATTATTATTATTATTATTATTATTATTATTATTATTATTATTATTATTATTATTATTATTATTATTATTATCCAAATTTTATTTATGTTATCAAATTTATTCATGTAATCATTTTAGAGTCCAT
Source organism: Tetragonia tetragonoides (assembly GCA_038025085.1). Taxonomy (NCBI): domain Eukaryota; kingdom Viridiplantae; phylum Streptophyta; class Magnoliopsida; order Caryophyllales; family Aizoaceae; genus Tetragonia; species Tetragonia tetragonoides. The sequence goes on from CM076143.1 coordinate 40,332,159, forward strand.
ATTGGCTATTAATGAAACTTGAAACTGTTCATTTGGTAAACTGGAAACATATGGATTTTTGTTTTCCCAAGTTTGCCTTCGAAACTATTTGATCTCAAAATTGCTTGTATCATGTTTGTGGGTCTCAGATTCTTCTTTTCCTTTTTTTCTTCTTCTTCCAGCCATTGCTCCTATCTGAGCCCTACACATTCTACTCCCCTTCTAAAGTCAAAGAAATAAAACACGCACAAAAGAAACATGACTTAGAATATCAAAATTTTGTTCACAAAAGATGAAGGAAACATGCCCTTCAATTTTATAAAATCTGTAACATTTTTAGAGAAGTTCAAACTCAAGAAGATTAGCAAGAATATCATAACACAATTTATTGCTTTAAAAATTTAAATTCGGACACACTTTTAAGTAAAACCAAAACAATAGAAAACTGAAAATGAAACAGAAATTTGAAGATAGGCTTTTGAGAATAGAAAAGAAAATGATAAATAGAAGAACTGAAACTAAATTTCAAAACATGTAGAATAGGAAATCTTATATTATAATTAGAATGTAGGTTGTACGAGAGAGCTCCAAAACTCAATTCGAGTCATCCTACGCAATAGAAGTTGTGAGCCCTTGATTATTAAGTGGTTGAAATATGAGCCATCCAATTCAAATATTAAAAGGATCATTCAATTCAAATATTAAAAATATTCTAACAAGATTATGAGAATATTTACTTACCGATTATTACACTTCAACTTCTTAATTAGATTAGTATTAAATAGGTTGACAATTTTATATTGGACAAACATGAAAGCAAATCCTCCCACCTTCCAAATTCATCCCCATCCCCCTAAGAAATTACTCGTAAAATATAATAGAACAATGGAAGGAGATAATTATTTGCAAAAATACGCAAGATGCCAATTTAACAAAAATAATAAAATATATAAGGCACCACATTCGATGGAAAAAATTAGGAAAAAAAAAAGAAGAAAACATTAGCAACAATTTGTCAAAATAAGGAGAAGTACGTTTGCTTTCCTAAATCTTAAGTAAAACGTAAGATGGAAGAAAATGAAGGAAATAATAGAAAAGATGGCAAGTTCCCAGCAGGCCAGCATATATGTTGGGCGAGTTGATACACCAAAAAAGGTAAGGTACGTGTAAAATCTGGAGTATATGGTATTATGGCAATCGCACTCCTATGATAGATGATGACAATTATCATTATAGCATATATATAGATACTAACAAGTGTTAATCTATAAAAGTGCCACATCAAAAAAACAAATGAAACATAAAGCAAATAATATGTATAAATGTACAGGAGTACAGTAAAAGTTGAAACAAATCACATACTATTTGGTCTTTTGGCTTTACCTAAGATAAAGCGAGTATAATTTGACCAACATTTTATGTGTGGGTTACGTTAGTAGCCTACAATGATATACATGAATTTCAAAGTTAAATATTAACTCATGGTAAAAAAAAAAAAAAAAAGTTACCCATATTTGTACAACTTAATCGAGTCGCGTTAGTGAAAGATTGGCTTTTCAAGTCAAGTTTGAGTTGACTATTTGAGTAACACCATAAAACATATGGGCAAATAATTTTCTTTTCTTTTTATTTATTTATTTATGATTTAACTCATTTTGTAAAGTGCAAGGATCACGATAGTCGAATTTAACAACAAATAAATTAAGCTGATCTACTTTTTTTAAATGTTTGTAATAGTATGTTTGAATTTAAGTCGAGCCAAATCAAGTAGAGCTAGGAGGGGGGAGGATACAACTATGTCGATTGTCGGGAACTACAAATAAAAAAGGTATGTTAAGTTACCAGTTATAGGCCTAATATAGTTACGTCAACTAATATGTTACGTCAACTGCCTAATATGTACATGTGTTTCGACTCCGATTAATCTTTGTAATCTCATTAATATCATACTCCATTAGTGTATAGAATAGAATTCATGTGAGAGAGTTATTTTAAAATTTAAGATTTGACCATCATTTTATAATAGTTATAGATATTCACTTTTACCATATATTTACTTTCGTAATAATCCGTACATTTTTTTGCTCGTCAACGTAATAACCCGTACATAGCACGGGTACAAACTAGTTAAAAAGAAGAAATAAAGAAAGTATAGGCTAGGGATATTTATAAAGCTACAACAATACCTTCCAGCAGTAACTCTCATTATTCAACTCCCATTATTCTAGACACTTCAAACTTATGACCCCCCCATTTTCTCTCACCAAGTATCTCTTTTATTTATTTATTTATTTTCTCTTAATTAGGTTACTGATGTGCAGGAATACCCTACCACAAGCTCATTGATTTTAGTTATTGAATCATATAGTATTTTTTTTTTGGAGATTTAATATTCAACCATTTCCAAGATAATCTTTGACCTTAAATTATTTGTGATTATATTATCATAAGTATGAAAAGTTAATTTTTCAAAATAATATATAAAATGAATCCAATAAAAGTACTTTTAACTTTGTAAGTTCACAAATAAATGGTCAAAATTTGAGAACTTTGACATCAAAAAGTCAAAATTAAAGATAATTTTGGGACGAAAGGAGTATATATAGAACCACAAATTTGAAATTTCAAGAGTGAATCACAGTTGATTCAACATGCAATGTTGTAGGTTCCTGGTAAATCAAACAACCACTGAAATGGCAAAGTCAATCATCAACCATCAGCCTGTGGCTGAAAATTTAGCCAAACCTTATTTGAGAGAACTTCACTAAAAGTCTAAAATAGAGCTGAAAGCTGTTTTCAAGCTTCAGGTATCAAGTAATGACCCGAAAAATTGAATCATCTGTAATCAAAACACCAGCAGTAAAATGGTCTTCCCTTGGATGTCTAACGAAGACAGTAGACACAGCAGCAATTCAACTACAGCAGTCCACGGCAGATTTTATTGCACAAACAGCATGAGTCATGAAAGCTTCAACCTTTGATACCACATCCATGGCTACATCCTCTGCAGATAAAGATCTACAAGCCAGTATTTGGAACGCCACAGTAAGCAGGGAGCCACCTGACCCTCGAAGGCTTGCACTACCTGAAGGTGTAGCTCTTTGATTGGGGCCATCAGGGCTAACCGCAAAACCCGATGCAAGAACTGGAATAGTTCTTGAGTCTACGCCACTTGCCAGTTCATTCATGGTTGATGCATCAATTGGTGCATAAATTATAAATGAACCAAACCGCTCCACCATGCTCTCTTGAAATATCATCATGTTGCGATTTAGAGGCTGCTTGACAGAATCAAAGTAAACTAAAGCAAATCAGTCAATTGAAGGGTAAGAAAGTAATTATGTTAGATTTAAGGAGCTTACTGAAGCAGGTAATAATGCAAGTCACTGAGATATTTCCTACAAAAAAGAGTACCCAGCTGTAAATCATTAAGTTGTCATGACCTGAAAGGCTTTTTTTGATGGAACATCATGCCTTTCAAAGCAGTCTTAGTTTCTTCGGGAAGTATGATTTTCACAGACTTCCTACAAACAAGATACTTCATGGACACATGGGCGGATCCAGCATGCACAATGGGTATGCACGTGCATACCCAGCCCAAGGAAAAAATACGAGTAGGTCCTATTTATGTATCAGCAGATAGACCCAAAGCCGAAGAAAATAGTCTAGCAGGACCAACCTGACTCTCGCCTTCTCTCTCTTGTATTCCCACTTTCCCAGTCTGATAATGAATGATCTGATTTTCTATACATCTTACACGCAATGGGCCCACAAAGCCTTCACTTAGCTTTACACTTTTTACCCTACTTGGTCGTACGTCTAGGCTTCTAGCACTCTAGCTGCTATTATATCCTTTTTTTATCTTTAAAAATTGAATTGTTCAGCTTAAACTTTATGAATACGTGTTTGCCTCTTCTTTTTTTTTTGTTGCTTTTCTCACCAAATGAAATCTTATATTGACTTATAACAAATTACAAACTAAGTGGCTACTACAAAAGGTGATAGTCTACTGCCTACTGGAGCACTTTTATGGGTTATGATTGAGCTTTTGTATTTTAATGTTAATACAGTACAATGTTTTATATGTCTCACAATCACCTTACACTTAAAATTCACTTACATTTTTTCTTTTAGTTTATTGATTGGAAAATTTAGATGGTAAAATTTGCTAGGTATTTGAATGGTTTTAAAAATTATTTATATATGATAACTAGACAATGTTGTATATAATCTTTATAATTGTGCATACCCAGGTTCAGAATCCTGGATCCGCCACTGCATGGACAGAATATTTAGGCTCGTGTAGGAGATCACCACTGGTCAACCTTATTAAGCCACTTCGTAAATAGCTTAATTTCATCATCTAGATACTAACGACCTACCCAAATGCACCTCCACGGCTCCACACACACCCCCCCCCCCCCCAAAAAAAAAAAAATAATAATAATTTGAAAAAGAAGGGAAATGAATAGCCCTCATTGGGATCATTCAAACTTGCATCATTAAAAACCAACTCAGTTAGCCAAAATAATTTTCTAGCATGAATTGGAAATTATGTCCTAGAACATTATTGTTGTTCAAATTCCAGGTCACAGGCAGATATGAACAGCATGACACTGCTGATTATATCAAAAACAGGCCTGGTGTAAAACCAAAGAGTGTCTCCACCCAGAACACATAGCAAGGCTTAGTAATTCTCCAATAACCTTTTGGTAATGTTACACACTTCACAAATGTCATTCTGCAAGATTCGGAAGGAAACAGATTGGGAAAATGACATCACCTGCAGAACAGATATACGATTTGCTGAATCCCTTGCAGTTGGTATCTGCAGGACCTCACATACTGGATTTCCATTGCAAAGAACATCCCACTGGTAGACATCAACAAAAACAAAGCTTAAGGATTCCTCTGTGTGGCCAAAGTTCTATGAGGAATGAACAATAACAGATTAAGTGACTTTAGACGCCAAATCTTTAGGACAATTAATGATTGAACATTTTTTGTGTCAAGGTTCAGGAATGAGCGTAATTTCATTTGCACTTGCCAATTTTCTGGTGAGAAGTCCCTGGCAATTGCTGTACCATTATGATTATGACTTTTGAAAAATACAAGTTTTCTTTTCTATGACATGAAATCAGATTGGAGTATGAGAAATGGCACAATTTCATACATTTATGGATAGAGTAAAAAATATGTGAAAAAAGAAAATGGACTCATGTCAGAGAAAAATGAAAATAAAATACATCATAAATTGGCTGAGGAGAAACAGAGTGCTGAATCATTTTTCCCTGACAAGAACAAATAGTTAACAGAAAAAAAAAAACAACTAACAAGAAAAAAGAGTTGACCTGAGAACGTTGTATGTGATCGTTTAGGTAGCTAAAGACTCTCTGAGATGATGCAGGAACCCACAAAGATCTAGCAGCTGAGATAACTATTCCAACTGGTCTGCCAGGACATGTGTTCTTACAAACAGCAATTTGGACCCTGTTGTTGGTCAGTACAGATAATTCAGAGTGATCTGCATTGCCGAACAGGCTGAAGATAGAATAGTAATTCTTAACCATCCTACAAGCCAGCATTACCATGCTGCTCCTCCCTACGGGGCATGGGCAATGTATTACTTACAAAAAGAGAAGAAGAGCAAATGCAATTAAGAAAAGGCAAAAAAACTAGAAAACAGGTGCGTAATGAAAGCCAGATAGAAGTGAGACCTCCTCCAAGTTCACGCCCTGGCCTGCCAGCCTCCATCAAGTAAAAATAACGCTCACATGTTCTTTGAAGTGTCAAAATCCATCTTTTTGCACCAAATCCCAAAGCACTTTTCAGATGTTCATATACAGGATGAAGCTGGGAGTTATCATCAATTTCTACATGTTCTATGTATGTCACCTGTCACATTAGAATGCCTTGGTAAGATAGCCCTCAGCAGTCAGCAGTCAAATATTAAATTTTAACAGGGAAGCATTAGGAGGATATGTCTAGTAAGCTGTTGAAGAAACAACATCAAAAGGGGCATTTCATAATTTGTCCAATATAGATATACGCTCCAGTTTATATCCCTACCTATAAAACCGTTTCAACATCTCATCCGTTTATTTAAGTTGCGCAATTATTTTACTTCGAAAACCGAAATTCAAGATATGGAAAAAACTTAGAAGTCCCTACGAAAATTAAAATTTAATGACATAATCAAGTAGATCAGTTTCTAGGACACATTCAAGTGAAAACCTAAGAATTTTAAGATTATTGTTTCTCAATGAAGAAAGGATCACAGGAAACGATAGGCAAAACTTCAGTATTTCTAATATGCAGTGCAAGCTACAAGCAAGGATAGAACCGAAGAATAGAAACTATTCACCTTGGAGAGCCCATTTGGCATCTCTTTGATCATACAGCCAGAAGGATGCTTCCAACAACAGGTTGGTGAAACATTAGAATTACCCCTGCGACAATCACAAGAAACATCTACTATCACCCAAGTTCCTGTCTCAATCTGCTCACAATAACGAAGCACAAAAAATTCTCGGGGCTGGATCAGGGGTGAAAGAACATGCATTTGCTCATATATCTGCATCAAAAATCCCGTTGACTCGGTTAAGATTTTATCTAATTATCTCTCAAGTAGAATGATATTGGATGGACTTAGATAGCTTACCAGCTGCAAGGAGCCACTTCGGTTGCCCGATAATCCAGCTTCTATCACATCAATAGTCCTTGCTTCGGAAACAACAGTAGGAAAGAGGTCAACCCATTTATCCTGCAAATTAGAATGGTGTCTAAAATTCATGCAAGAAGAGAATTCTGCACTACCAGATACTCCCACTGTCCCACTAAGATGGTCTCACTTTCTATTTGAGGATGTCCCATTTTGATTGACTTTATTCCTTTAGATGCAATCTTCGCCACAAATACTTTTCATGAAGGTATAAATACACCACACATTCAATTTTTTTAATGTGTGAAAAGTCAACCGAGACAATCTTAGTGGGATGGGGGGAGTATATTAAGAAACACTAAAAGAAAGAAAGGGTTAAGAGTTAACTGTGTCTAGATAGAGATCCACAAGCAATCTTGCGTTCATGATGACTAGACCAGAATCCTTTGAGGACTCCATCCTCGATTTCAGATATCTTAGTCCGGTAGATCGAGGACTAATTTTCTCATAACTATCACGATCAAGAATATACTGATCATCTATTGGAGACTTAAACCAAAGAGGTTGATCTATTCTCAAAAGCTTAATCAGCCCATCCATGGCACTTGCAGCCATCTCCACCATATATGATTTCTCTATCTCAGGAGCTTTCATCTGGTAAGCCAAGTCGAGGTTATCAGCATTGATATTCCCAATCAGAGAATCACCATCAAAGGCAGGGCTTCCACTTCCTTGGCTTGCTAGACTTGTATCTAGTATGTTGATTTCTGCTCCTGGTACAGGCCTACCCATGACTTTGGCCACAATATTGGACACCCTTTCATACTGCAGAAGATACTGGTATTAGATATAATAAAAACATTTAGGGAACTTTCAGATGGTACACCAAGGTTGGGGAGATTTCACACAGATTTTACACAGTTTAATGGTTGAATCTACAGAATCTCACAGTTCATGTCCAGCAACAGTGTAGAAACATGCGAGTGCAACTTTATGAAGCCCTGACTTTCCCAAGTAAAAGGAAAAAGCAAGGTAATAAGTAGGTTATTTTCAATTGGTATATGATTTGACCATTCTTGATTCTCATGGACGATGCCCTCAAGTTGCTGTCAGTTTCGTTCTTTTTCTTTTTGGATAACATGGGTGTCCAAGCTTTGCTTGACTAATCCCATGGGCCCTGAAGTTAACGACCAGGAAAACCTCCAGTGGCCCTGAGCCCTGAGGGACTTGAACCTGGGACCTCTGGAATAGTTCTCAGAGGTCTTACCAGCTGAGCTACTCCCTCACGGTTAATTGTTGCCAGTTTCCAATCCACTAGTCTCTCTACCCATTCAGTGGGTCCCTACTTTCGACCAACATAAGGTACTGACAGTATTAAAGATCAAAGTTCCCAGTTTCCCTCCCTTTTCCTATTTTGAGGAAGAAAGGAGGGGAGGGATTCCCAAAAATTTGGGAGCTATCAGGTGTACCCATATGAGTACACCCCAAAGGGAGACGAGTGTTATGTACGCGCTCCACGCACCAGCGTGCGGGGGTCCATGCGTCCCTTTGCGGTGTCTTATCTAGGTACTCCTGGGAGCTCCCAAGCCCCCCCCCCCCCCCAAAGAAAAAGTAGAAGACTTTATACAAACAACCAAAAAGGAAGAAAACTTAATTTTTTTCAAAATATTAAAACTGTGACTAATAAACACATTAGGAGCTCCAAGTCAATATGGTGTATCACAATTAGACAGAAACCATACATGCTCAACAAAGTGTTTCATTAGGCAAGGGCATGATTGTGTTCCCTTCTTCAACTGATATTTGATACGGTATCATTCTCTCAGCTTACTAAACATGGAGAAAGTCAATCTTTCAACACAATTCCATTGTATCTAGTATTCGAATACGACTATTTCATACACGTTCGATTGGCGGTTTCAAACAAAATTAGTGCTGAACTTGATTATATGAATATTGATTCGACCATGGCCCTCGTACACTATATATCTTATCAACAGTACAGTGTTAGCCAACTTCAGACTCCAGGCAAAATGAGTAGCACAAATCTGGATAGATTATGAATTTTCTCAGTATTTTCCAATTCTCTTTGGTGTTGAAGGTGTTACTATAACCCTTACACTAAATATATGACAAAATTAATAAGTACAAAGAAGATATCCTTTCACTTCAAAGAGATAAATAAGCATTTACTAATAGAACGATTCAACTTTTGATGTTAAAAGTTGTTAAAAACACGTTTATCATATACCTTTACTCTGATATTTTTAGGATCATTTGCCGAAGGGGTGTGTGTGTGTGTGTTTTCAAAATTGTAACCACCTTTGATGATGTTTTTCCTGGAGGCTACTATTGTCACTATTTGGCAAAAATAGGACAAGAAATGACTAAGACACCTCCACGCAAGTGTTAGCATTGCTTTGGCCTGAGGCCTTTCTTTAGCTGATGTCCCTTGTTGCCTTGTTTATTCAGTTAATTAGATAAGAAGAAACTTACTGAAAACTGAATAGGTGTTACAAAGCTGTGCTCAAAGAGAAAACTAATTACAAATCACCCTAGTAAAACTGAACGTCAGTAAAGGCACCCTGTTAAACTCCCTAGCCACTTTGGCCCAAAGAGACCCTAAATACACTACCTGATCCCATACAAAATCCACTGGCCTAGATGTTTCTGAAAAAATCATAGCATTATGCTCTAACCAACTGCACCAAAAATGGCCAAAAAAGAAAAGAAAAAGCACAACGCCTTCGTAGCCTAACCTCCTTGCCCCTACCCCAACCATTATATCGTGCCTGCAAATGTTTTACCCAAGTGGCTGGACACACAATAAACTTATCCTTCAACCAAGAATTCTCCGCCAACAAGTCCAAGCGAACTCACACCATAGGGATAACTGTAAACAAGTCGCACTAGCCCTGTTGTAATGTACACAGACACCAAGAAACAAAACCCACCCTGGTCTCCTGTGGTGCAACAAATCATGAGTTTTCAGCCTACCTAGTAACATAGCCCAAAAACAAAGGCACAGGCCTGCACCTTAGGGGGAACTTTCGACTTCTGAATAAAGCTAGCAAAGGGGAAAAGAGGGAACTGTGATGAAAGGCTGAGATGGTGGAAAAAGGATTTACCAACGCAAACCGAAGAGTCCTCATTGGAACTAATCTGATCGGAGTCTAAGCAATGAAGCCAATTTGTCCATTGCCAATTCTGGATCTTCAATTCCACCGCCATCGCTAAAGCAGCTATAGGCGCATTGTTAGGTTCCGCCCTTCCTACATTGTATTTAAATGCTCTCCTTTACTTTCCTTGTACTTGTAACATGTCTCTAAGGCGCTTCCTGCGTGTTGACCCTTGGACATGCCTTTAAGCTTTCTAGGTTCTTTACTTATGTTTACTTTGTGAGGGTGAGCGTTGAGTATGCGAGTTGTGCATCCTTGATGTTTCACCTTCTGGGATTTAACGTTGAGTATGCGGGTTGTGCACTCTTAACGTCTACTCCGGTCAGTTGTAGCTTGTAATAAACCTTATAAGCCTCTTTATGGGGGAACCAGTCCTCCATATTGATGTATCGTTGTCAACGAAAGTTGTTGTCATTTAATTGATAAGCTTATTGTTGATTGCCTACATCATCCAACCCCTCTCAAACTCCGTCCCTCCCTCATTCTCTTGTGTCCACGGACACCTCGAAGACGTCCTCGTGTACGGCTGACACTCTTGCTGTAGGAGACAAGAGCGCGCCGCAGATTCCGCAACTTGAAAAGGCGGACCGTGACACGCATCATAGAGAGTAGACAACTGAAAAACCCGAAGAGAACAGGAAGTCCCTATTCCACACATCATCCCAGAACCGAGTCCGGTGTCCATTACCCACTATACTTAACCAAAGGAAAGAAGAAATACTATACACGATAAATGAATTTCCACGAGAAGCATAGGAAACAGTAAAGCATGAGCATCCCACTCATTATACAATGACTGTACTTCCTCCTCCTAATAACCTGGTGCCACAGGGACCTAGACTTCAGAGGAAAACACCATAACCACTTACCCACCGGCAAGATGTTTACAAAGAACAATGTACCAAAACTATTCCCCCTCCGCCTTTGATCTACAAATTAGATCCCAACTAACAAAGTGATCCCTTGTACCTCCATCAACCCCGGACCACAAAAAACTCTCATTATCCTTTCAAGTCTATTGGCCACTATGACAAGAACCTTAAATAAGGATATAAATTAGAGCGGGATACAAGACAGACAAGAATGAAGAACAATAATCCTCCCACCCAAAGAGAAATATCTCCCCTTCCAACCATCTAGATGCTTAGTAACCCTAGCCACAACAGGTGGATTCCCCCCCAGAGGGACATCTAGGTACGTAAGTAAGGGGGCATTGCTGAACCTGACACCTATGTTACCAGGATACGGGTGTCGGGTGCGGGTACGTGTCCAAGTGTCGAATACGTTGTCCAAAATTAGGGACACGGGTACGGGGACCTTGTCGGGCTAAAATTGGACACAGGTGCAGGGGTACGACATTTTTAAATATCGATCTTTTTAATACTGAAAATTATATTTTTAAAATAATGATTTTTGTTAGTAGGTTTGAAATATTATTTATTGAAAAGTATAAGTCTATTTTTTAAGGGAAGCCACTACTATAAAGAAATGGGGACCGGAAGACTAAGAATGAGATATTTTTGTTTCTATTGTTTGGGCCCAAATGATATTATATTTATTTCTTTGAGTAAGACCCAAGTGAGTTTAAACATGAGGCACCCACCAAGCACGTGATAAGTCTGTATAGTCTGATTAGTTTCCATACTCTCCAATCTCCATCCACTTGAGTGTCACGTGATAACTCAAAGTCAGAAACCCTACTCCTCTATCATAACTAAGAGAGAGAGCAAGCATGGTGATGGGTGATGAAGTAGGTTACATCTGCGAATCCAAGTGTGTCTCGTATCTTTCTCTCTCATGTTTGTCAACTTTCTCTCTCCTCTCTGTCGAGAGAGAGAGAGAGAACAAGCATGGTGATGGGTGATGAAGTAGGTTAGATCTGCGAATCCAAGTGTGTCTCGTTTCTTTCTCTCTCATGTTTGTCAACTTTCTCTCTCCTCTCTGTCCTCTTTTCTTCTCTGGCCTCTGCAACAGCCGTGTCGCCGTGTCGCACTCGAAAAATCCGTTTTTGACGTGTATTTTGTGCTAGAGTCGTGTCGTGTCGACACGGGTACGATGGCACAAAGTGCCGAGTCCTAGTAACATAGCCTGACACCCTACCTTAGTAGGGAGGGACTCCACTACGCTAACATCTACGCACACCCCCAAACACTTAGATAAATTAATAATCATCCCAGAATAGTGAGCGCCCGCTGAAAACCCCTTAAGGTTAGGAGAAAGGAAAAGGAGTCATCAACAAACTAAAGATGAGAAACCGCTACTCTATCGCTCCTCACTTGAAAACTCTCCACAATCCTATTCAGCATCCTCCCAAAAACAGCCACAACCAAGGTAAAAAGAAAGGAAAAGAGGATCCCCTTGGCAAAGACCACGAGAAGACGAGAACCAGTCCCTAAGGTCCCCTTAGTCATTTTATTTGCTTTTCCTCCTAAAATACTAGCCTTAGGTAGATTTACGAAAGCATAACCTCATATAAGGTGGTTTCATGAACAAAAACTATAAAAGGTGGTTTCATATAAACACGTTATAAAAAGGAGGTTTTTAGCGGGAATCCTCATTCTGATTCTTTTTGGGAGCCTGTGGTGGTTAGGGTGCCTAAATGTTTGGATGGGTGGAAGGATGTGTGCTTTTCACTAGGTGGGAGGATTACCACCCTTCTCTCGTCTCTTGCTAGTATCCCTTTGTGCTACCTTTCACTCTTTAGGATTCCTGTTGGCCAGCGGTTGGAAAAGTTGACGAGAGATTTCTTATGGTCTGGGTCCGAGGAGAATAGGAGGGATCCTCTTGTCAGCTGGGATCTTATGTGTAGACCTATGTCAGCAGGAGGGTAGGGTTTTGGTCATTTGGTGTCCAAGAACATCTCACTGGTGGATTAGTGGTTGTGGGCCTTGTGCTTCCTATTGGACTGGGGCTCTATGGCACCGTGTTATGAGGAGCAAATACGGCCTTCAGCCGAGTGGTTGGGATTCTTTTGCTAGTTAGCCCGTCTCCCATGCTTGTCCTTGGAAGTTCGCCTGGCAGGTATCATCTTTCTTCTTTCCTTTGGTCGGGTTTAAGTTGGGCAATGGACATTGGGTCCGGTTCTGGGAGGATGCTTGGAATGGGGATACTTTGTTCTCTTCAAGGTTTCCTCGGGCTCATCAGTTATCCACTTTGCATAATGCCCCTATTATGGACTTTTATTCAACTGTTTCTGGGTCCTGGGATCTCCACTTTCGGAGGAATCCTGAGGAGTGGGAAATGGGGGAAATTACTTCACTTCTTAGTGTTCTGGATACCATTCTTTTTACAGAGTCACAGGATTCTCGGGTTTTTTTTACAGTGTAATGAATTTACTTGGTCGTTCTTTATGGATCAAAATGTTCTCCAACACTATCATTTAACAATCATGCCTTCTTTGAAACGCTTAGTTAACCTTATATTGCCAGTCCAAGGTGCTATTAGGGACTAGGCTTTATTGTATCCCCAGGGTTCATTTAATAGGGCGAATTAAGCCTTATAATACTGTACTTGTCATCTTGTAGGTACACTCTATGCCGTATGAAAGCATGCACTAAAACCAGTGGAGGAAAACAATTGCAAAGAGCTGTAGGTCCTGGAGGACCTGGACAAGAGAATAGAAAAGGTCGGAAAACACATAAAAAAAAAATGCATCCAACCTCTGGCACCAATCTGAAGATTTCCAAATCCCAACAGACAAAAACAACAACAATTGCAAGGCATGTTAATTGCAGAAAAGACAGAACTACCTCTAGCTTCAGTTGTGTATTTTCTTGCTGTAGTTTCTGAAGACTCTTCTTCCTTTCCTCCCTGAAGGATGGATTTCCACAAGATAGGCAGGATGCCCTTTTCAGTGCTTCCCGAATGGCATCGTTCTCACATTTTATTCTATTGTTCTCAGAGCGCAGAAAATCATTGTCTACCCGCTCATTTTGCACCTGGATAAACAATGGAAGGTCTGAATGATTAGCCATCGTTAAATTAGATCTCTCAGACAAACAGCAGACTTCATTCCCAGAATGTGAATCAGGGTTTCTGAGCAAAACCTTTGTTTGGGTTCTCTTGTTCTGGAACCAAAATTTTATTTGTCTAGGCTCCAGACCCAACTCCATTCCAAGTAGGCGCCGCTGGGTTTCATCTGGATGTGGACATTCCTTGTAAAACCTGTATGACTCAAGAAAACGTCCATCAACTTTTGCTACATATTCAAAGACTTACCCAAAAGAGCAACTAGGTCGAGGAACGGGGGGGGGGGCTACCAAGCTGGGGAAAATAAACCATTTTTTTTTGAAAGAAAATCAAGGCTTATACTATGGAAATCTTAAAATTTGCGACTGTTGGCTATTAAGAGGAAAACTTTGGATGTACGCATAATTCTTTTTCTTTTCTGCTTTTCAAAAAAGTTTTGCCTCAGAAAAGCTTTGCCACACTAGTCAGACGTAGTACCCAGGAACAACTCTGCATTGTTGTTGAACAGGGAACATTGTGGGAGTAAAACGTCGATGAGAACCTCCCTAATTATATGTCCTCAAGTAACTTACCTTCGAATCCGTTTAAAAAATATGGAAAAACTTTTTACAAAATTTCAGTTGGCTACAGTCTACATATGTTAGAATTCCCAAACACAGAAAGGTTAGAAAATGAGCATATCCCCAACTTACTGGGACATCTCACTGCATTCAGGCAGAAAAGGAAAGCATACAACAGACAGAAAATTTGAACCTCTTCCTAGAACCCTACAAGGTAAGTAAACAGAATGGAAAGAAGCGTGGAAAAAAAGAATTGTACTGATGTAGTTTGCATCTATATATCACAGAGATCACCCAAGTATAGCAAACAAATTCAGTATCTTAGCACCCAAAAAAAAAAAGAACAAAAATATAGAAAACCAAACCAAAACCAACCACGCATTAACCCATCAGATGGATCATATGAACTTCTTTTTTCTTTTTTGTTTAGATAAAGAGGAGTGGAGGACCATATGCATTTCTAACCAGTACGCTGCACAAAATCCACTCCACTGAACACCAAGTCTTACATTGTCGATCGAGTGCCTAATTTACCAACAGAATCTAAAGAAAGAAAAACATGGGACTCTGTTTGCTGTCTTTCGCTAAGTGGTTGGGAAAATGATTGAGAGATCTCCAGACAGAGTGGATGAAACAGAGGCAATGAAACCAACTGATAAACCGCCATCTACCAATAGAAACTAATATAACAGTCACCAACAATTTCTTTTTTTTAGATAACATGGGTGTCCAAGGTTTGCTTGACTAATCCCATGGGCCCTGATGTTAACCACCAGGAAACCTCCAGTGGCCCTGAGGGGACTCGAATCTGGGACCTCTGGAATACTTCTCAGAGGTCTTACCACTGAGCTACCCCCTCAGGGTTTACAGTCACCAACATAAAAAACAGGAAATTTCATGAAATACCCCTGGGGTCAAACAAAATGCACAAGATGGCAAACTTTAAAGTTTTGGCACATGGTTCCCCTCAGGTTTTATGCTAATGCTCACCCGCATACCCATTTCTGACGCCTATTAGTTTAGACGTCAATAGTGTGTGGAATAGATCTAATTATCCTTCGTGAGGGGCTGAGGGCATCAAATCATGTAATTCTTGAACAAAAATTGGTTTTATCTTCTGCCCATCTCTCTTACACTACATTAATACTCACCTTAATGAGATATCCAAGAAGAGCTTGAAAGTGACAAAATATAACCTAGAAGCCGTGATTCAAAATTGCGCAATTCGAATGCAATTTTGGATGTTTGTTGTATAAGGGCAATGTATAAATCTTGGAGTGAGGGGCTTTTGTTAATGGTATTAACTTATAGTTATCAGTCTTATCACATAGCCGTTAATTCAAAGCAAATTAACCTAAGCACCATCAACTAGCTAACAGAAGTCGGAGATCAGTATCCTGTATATTTAGTCATACCTCAGAAATTACCGTGGAAAACAAGATAAATTCTAAACAGAAACTAAAATAATGTCTTGAGTGAGTAAATCTATCAAACAAAATCTCTTAATTAAAACATATTGAATGCCTTACCCTTCCATCCGTTCAATCTGCTCAGGCGTATGCCTATGGTAGTTTCTTCTGTCACTGTGAGTATCAAACCCTCCAGTATCCTCACTGCACCCACTTCCACCACCGCTGCTACCACCGCTCCCCATTTGAAATGCCATTGTTCACTGAGACAATGATGGCTCTACAACTAATACCTTCTTTTGTGTAGCTTATATAGCCTGCTGAAGTAAAATGTACGTAGTGAGTTTCTTCTAATGGGCAAATGGAAAACTACCGAACAAATTACTTAAATGTCTAAAAACACAAGTATTACTTAAATGTCTAGAGATGCACTTTTTTGCTCACAGGTATCACTTGTGTTTACTGCCTAATGCAAGAGGCTGTCTCATCTTAGTTTTAGCGAATAACTCTTCTTAGATAAACAAAGAATTTATTAATGAATTGTCAAAGAATACAGCAAGAGAGGATAAGTTGTCCTCCAGAGATAATAACAGATTAGCCCAGTTACGCTGGACTGTAGCAATAGAATAACCCTAAATGCCTAGAGGCCCTAGCCCATTAAGATGCTAGAGAAGTGACTTTATCCCAAAGTATATCTACTGAGACGATCACACCATCGGAAACCCGGGCATTTCTTTCCAGCCAAAGACACCAGAAAATTGCAAATACGGCATTACACCACAGTAACCTTGTCTCCTTTTATGGAAGTTGAGTAATTTTGTAGACTACGGTGTTCAAAAGGTCATAGTAAATAAATCAAAACCATTTTCATTCCATTCCAGACAATCGAAAGGAGAAATAAGTCATTACATTGTTTCTGATGCACTGTGGTCATAAAACAGTGCTTGGTATAAAAGTTTTCACTATCACCCTATAAATAATCTAATAATTCCTAAGCATATCCAAGTTGATTTATTGTTTTGAGCATTAATTACCTAATCTTTAGATTTTCTCCACAAGCGCATATTTTCAAAGATAATAAGCTACGGTTTCGAGAATAAGATAAGCACGGATTACGCTTTAGAAACCTGAATTGCGGTGCGGGTCCCTTTTTTTTTTTTTAGATAAGAACAATTTTATTAATCAATATTTGAAAGAATACAAAAGGGAGGACAAGGTATCCTCAAGTTCAAACCAAAGAGCTAAATCGCGCCAATGGTGCTGAACAACTGTAAGCGGGACACCTTTAAAGGCCCCTGTTGCCTTACCCCAAAGAGAGGCCAAGTAACCTATTTGATCCCACAGCGGGTCCTTTTTTTATTTTTTAGATAAGAAATTTTTTTATTAATCAATTATCAAAAAATACAAAAAGGTGGAGGATAAGGTATCCTCAATATCAAAAAAAAAAAAAATCTACACATCTTGCCAATGGCGCTGAACTAAGATCAGCTGGACACCCTTAAAGGCCCCCGCCGCCTTAGCCCAGAGGGAAGTCAGGTAAACTATGTGATCCCAAACATAATCAGTAGTCTTCTGAGCCTCGAAAAAGACCCTGGAGTTCCTCTCCAACCAAATACACCAAAGTATAGCCATGCAAGCACACCTCCACAACCTCCCCTCCTTACTCCTCCTCATAGCAGCAAATTGTAACTGCAAAAGCTCACCCACCGTGGCTGGACACACAAAACTCTCCCCACATAGCAATCTATCCCATAAGTTCCGAGCAAAATCACACAGTACAAACAAATGCAAACAATCCTCCTCACTATGAAGACACACCACACAAAACCCCGGTAAAAGGGACCAGCCAGGTCTCCAGCGTTGCAACATATCATAAGTGTTCACCTTTTCCAGCCCCAAAGTAAAAGCGCGAACCTTCAATGGAACCTTAGACTTCCAAATAAATGTAGATAAAGGGAATAGGGGAAAATGAGAGGGAAGACTAATCGGCAGTGCGGGTCCATTTTTTACACAGCAAAGTGCTACATCTTATATCTAACACTATTTTTTAGATAAAGAGAAAGATTTTATTAATGAAGTATCAAAGAATACAGTAGATGAGGACAAAATGTCCTCCCAAGAGAAACTAATTACAGAAACTTGTAGTAATAGAATGCCCCCGAGGCCCTAGCCCATAAAGATGCTAGATAAGTGACTCTATCCCAAAGCATATGCACCGAGATGGCCACCCCATCAAAGACCCGGGCATTTCTTTCAAGCCAAAGACACAAAAAAAGGGCAAACACAGCACATCACCACAGTAACCTCATCTCCTTCCTCCTTCCAAACTTCAAAACTCTATGCTGTAGGAACTCTGCCACACTAAAAGGGGATACCAATTCCTCCTCAAAAATACCAAACAAGCTACTCCAAATGTGACGGGCAAAGTCACAAGTAAGAAACAGATGTAAAGCTGTCTCACTACTCACCCGACCATTTAGACATACATCCGGCATAAGAGCCATCCCTGGTCTTTTCCTCTGCTGCATATCATTAGTATTCACCCTATCTAAAGCTAGAGTCCACACAAAAGCCCGCACCTTAAGGGGCACCTTAGCCTTCCAAATGAGGTCGGCTATGGGAAACAGGGGAAGAGGCACATCCAAATGCTGAAAGAAGGACTTGCAAGAAAACTCCCCCAAAGCATCCCCAATCCATGTCCTTGAATCACCACACTCTGAAAACTGAACTGTCTCTAACAAGGCAAGTAAGGCCGTAAACTCACCCATTTCCCAATCGTGCGGAGCGCTCCGTAAATGAAGGTTCCATAAACCCGACTGCTCAAAATAGAACTCTTCCACAGTAGGATCATGCAAATCACTGGAACACGCGAGGAAACATCTCACACATGGGCTGCCCCCCTTTCCAAGAATCCTCCCAAAATCTAATCTTCCGCCCATTCCCCAATTTCAATTCACCCGCGGCAAAGTTCTCAATGAAACCTGTGAATTAAACTTTCACGGGGTAGCATGAGAAGTCCCGGTAGCCACCTATATGTCCCACCCATTCGGTGGTAACCCATACCTACTCCTATTTACCCTGTGCCAAAGACTCTCTGGCTCACGTGGAAATCGCCACAACCACTTACCCACAAGGGCAACATTCTTACTCACCAACCTTTTTTAGATAAAGAAAAAGTATATTGATATGATTTTAAATGTACAGCAGGGGAGAGGATAAGGTATCCTCTAAATAAAACATTTACAGATTGCCCCAATTCCTCTGTATATCAGTTATAGAGTAATCCCTAAAAGCCCCCGCAGCCTTAGCCCACAAGGAGGCTAAATAAGTAATTCTCTCCCAGAGCATCGCAGGAGTTGCAGAAAGTCCCTTAAACACTCGTGCATTCCTCTCTAACCAAATGCACCACAAAATTGCAAAATAAGCATTGCGCCACAGCAGCCTCCTCTCCTTACCACCCCCAAAGCCCCGGGAATGCACTTGTAAAAAGGCCTCAACACTAGAAGGATAAACAAACATCTCTCCCTGGATCAGCCTCAAAGACTCTGTGCCACATCACACCAAAGAAAAAGATGTGCAGAAGTTGCGCAGTTAGACCGACATAACGAACACATATCTGGTGACAAAAGCACCCCGGGTCTCCTCCGCTGCCTTAAGTTGTTTGTATTAACCCTATCCAGCACCAAAGTCCACACAAATGCCTTCACCTTCATAGGTACCTTTGCTTTCCAAATGTAGTCTGCTAGAGGAAAATAAGGGAGAGGTGTCCCCAAATCCCGACAGAAGGACTTGCAAGAGAACTCCCCCGAGGGCTCCCCAATCCAACTCCTAGAGTCATCTGAGCTCGACAGCTGAATAGGCTCCACAAGAGTAAGAAGCGAAGTGAGCTCTTCCATCTCCCTATCATGAGGTGGCCGACGAAGATGTAAATTCCAGGAACCACTCTGTACCGAGAAAAAATCAGCAACCATACCCCCATGTAGAGTGGTTAACTGAAACAATCGAGGAAATCTTGTACAAAACTGCTCACCCCCCCTCCAATTATCCTCCCAAAACCTAATACGTGCACCATTCCCAAGTACCAGCTCAACATGAGGAAGGAAGCGCGGAAGGATTTGTGAAATAAACTTCCACGGGCTAGCATGTGTATAAGTCCCTGTAAACTGTGTGTCCCACCCGTTCTGTTGCGTTCCATACCTACTTCGGATGACCCGATGCCAAAGACTATTAGGCTCCCGTGGAAAACGCCAAAGCCATTTTCCCGCAAGGGCGATGTTTTTTGCCACCAACCAGTCCACGCCCAAACCACCTTCCTCCTTAGTGCGACACACCTTGTCCCGGCTCACCAAGTGATCCTTTCGCTCCCCATCCACACCAGTCCAGAGGAAGTCTCTCATGAGTTTCTCAATCCTATTAGCTACGGATACTGGAATCCGAAACAAAGAGAGATAATACAGCGGAATGCTAGAAAGACAAGATTGGATTAGGGTAATCCTGCCCCCGAACGAGAAATAAACTCGCTTCCAACCATCCAGGCGCGTGGACACCCGCTGCACAACTGGCTCCCAAAAAGCCTCCGAACATGGGTTACCTCCTAAGGGCACACCCAAGTAGGTAAGTGGCCACTCCTGTATCTGACAGCCTGCCAAACCTGCTATCGTCGTCAAAAAGTCATTACCCACATTTATCCCAGCCACACTACATTTCGCAAGATTAATTCTCATTCCTGAAATCACCTCAAAAATTTGCAAGATTGTCAAAACATTCTTAAATTTCTCAAGATCCGCATCCAAGAAGAGGATAGTGTCATCTGCAAACTGAAGGTGAGAGACATGCACCCCCTCCCGACCCACTTTCAGACCAGCAACGACTCCCGTCTCAATACCTCTCTCCAACATCCTACTGAGCACATCTACCACCAGCGTAAACAGAAAAGGCGACAATGGATCGCCTTGCCTCAAACCCCTAGAGGAAGAAAACCACTCCCTGGGCGCTCCATTTACAAGCACAGAAAAGTGAGCATTCGAAAAACAACCCCTAATCCACCGCCTCCAGAGTAACCCAAAACCTTTCCTCTCGAGTACGCTATCCAGGAAACGCCAACTCACCCTATCATAAGCCTTCTCAAAGTCTAGCTTGAAAACAATACCCTGTGATCCTCTACGCCTCGCATCATCCACCGTCTCATTAGCCACCAAAGAAGCATCCAAAATCTGTCTCCCCTCCACAAACGCGCTCTGAGAGTAAGAAATGGTAGTAGCCAGAGCTTCCCCTATCCGCACAGAGAGGACTTTCGTGATTATTTTAGAAACACTAGTAATGAGGCTGATAGGACGAAAGTCCTTAACTTTTATAGATCGATCCTTCTTGGGAACTAATGTGATGAAATTAGAGTTGATACCCCTGCCAAGAACCCCCTGTACATGAAATTCTGCAAAAACATGAAGAAGATCATCTTTAATCACCTCCCAACAATCCTGAAAAAAAGCCATTGTGAATCCATCGGGGCCCGGGGTTTTCTCTCTATCCATACTGAACACCGCTGCTCTAACCTCCTCTAGCTCAAAAGGGCGTTCTAGACGAGCCGCCATAGTTGGTGAAATTGGGCTCCAGTCCAACCCCTCAATACGAGGTCGTAACATCTCCTCCTCGCTAAACAGTGAGCGATAATATGAAGTAATCTCACGGCTGATCTCCCCCACATTGGTAACCACATCCCCATCATCATTCTCCAACTCCTTAATAAAACCCCTTCTCCTCCTCCCATTGACTACCTTAAAGAAAAGCCTCGAATTTGTGTCTCCTTCTTTAGCCCACCTCCCTTTCATTTTCTGTCGTCGACACTGCTTCTCCCTCAAAAGCACCTCCTGAAAATCATTTTTCAACTCAACACTCTTACGTACAAGCTCCTCACCCCCCTCTCCGTTGCTAATTGTCTGATCCACTACGGCAATCTCACTCAACAACTCATTCTTTCTCTGGTTAATGTCCCTGAAAACCTCCTTATTCCACCCTTTGAGTTGCTCCTTAACAAATTTCAATTTTCTCATGAAACAATAGCCCTGCCACCCCTGGACCTCACAAGTGCCCCACCATTCAGCCACCTTCCTACGAAAATTCTGATGTAAAGTCCACATATTCTCAAATCGAAATGGAGTTGGACCCCATTGCACCGGCCTGGAGTGAAGGATTATCGGAAAGTGGTCGGAGCAAGGGCGCGAGAACACCTCCTGTGACAACAAAGGAAACTCATCTTCAACCGCATTAGTGAACAAAAACCGATCCAACCTCGAAGAAGCACACTGTCGCCCACTAACACTCCATGTAAACTGTTGCAGTGGAGGATCCCGCAACTCGCACTCCCTGATAACTGTATTAAACTCCCTCATATCACCCAACCCACCAGAACCCCCTAGTCGCTCTCCCACACTGCGAACAACATTGAAATCTCCCCCGAGAATCCAGTGTGGGGAGCAAAGCCCAGCTGGAAAAAAGATCGTCGTTCAGAATGTCTGCACGGACCATACACTGAGGTAAACCACCATTCCCCTCTACCTCGAACGTTCAAACACACCGTCACAGAAAAACAGCCCAAAACGACGTCGACCTTGACAGCAAACCTAGTATCCCACATTACCAAGATCCCTCCAGAAGCCCCCAAAGACGGAAGAACCACCCAGTCCTTGTCTCGTGAGTCCCAGCAACTCCTAACAAAAAAAGAATCTGCAACCTCCACCTTTGTTTCCTGTAAAAACACAACATCGTGAGAGACCTTAGAGACAACCTCTCTCACCACATCCCGCTTATTACTCCTTCCCAAACCATTAACATTCCAGCTCAAAATCTTCATAAAGAACAACTACGACCCCTCCTACGGCGACTCTCCTTGCCATAATTAACACTGCTCTGTAGATTACGGAGTTCCTTCTCCCAATTTTTCCCTTTCTTCCGAGAGTGCACCTTTTCACCCACACTCACCTGCATTTCCTTCTCCGAAACATCATACAGCTGGCATCGCATGAGCCCAAGAACCGCCTGCGGATCTCTGTCATCAACACCCGAGCCTGTCAGTGGTGCTAACTCAATAACACCATCTATAGGGGCATCTGTTGTGTCTGAATTACACGTACCAGCATCTGTACTTTCCTCCGCAGATGATAGAAACATATTAGAATCTCCCAGGTTCAGCAAATTTACCTCCATATCACTGTCTGTTGATATGTCATCAACCCCCTTCCGACGTAAGCTCTCTATAGGGAGCTCCGTCTCAGCATCCTCATCATCAAAATCACTGAACAAATCATCATCGTCTTCCCATCCCCCAAGCTCAGGGACCTCCTTCGTGGCATCTCCCAAATCTGTTCGAAGCCGGACAAAAACATCCTTTAATGGAACCTCAGATTGTGTGCTGTGGTTTCCTTAAGAACCTGAGTCGTATCAGCAACCCATTTCCCAAATAAACAAATATCTCCAAGTAGCTTGCTAGCCTCCAAAACGGACTTTGGAAGAGTCACCTTCCCTCCTGCCGACGGCCACAGCCCCTCACACCCGCCACTCAGCTCGTCGCTGCCAATCAAGGGAGGGGAATACGCAGCCAGCTCGCACTGGGAGCAACCCCCTGTCCCACTCACCTCCCTAACCTCCTCGCCGGCAAAATCCGACCCTAAAGCAGCCCCAGTAATGGTCAGAGCCTTCGCCGGAGACGCAACTAGTATCGCCGGCCGATTCTCTGGCCCACTCACCTCCCTAACCTCCTTGCCAGCAAATTCCGATCCTAGAGCAGCCCCATTAGTGGTCAAACCCTTCGCCGGAGACGCAACAACCTGCCCACTTGAACGGCCGGCAAATTCTGTCTCAGACGGTGGTTTTGCCGTCCTTGGATCTGATTCCCCACTCGGCGGTCGGTCAGCCTCCGGTGGCCGGCGGGGGCGCCGCCGATAGACATGCGACCAGCGACCGCCGTCTCCTTGTCGACTGTTCGCGCTCTCTCCCCCTGCTGCCAGGCGTGAACTGGCCTCGGTTTCCCCGCAGATAACTGTCGGGTCTGAAACCTTGCCCCGTTGGACCCAGATCTGCCTGACTCTTGTAACGGGCTTGTGTGGGTAAACTGGGCCAAGTCTCTCAAAGGCTGACTTCGCAAATCTGATTAATTTCCTACCAATACCCAATCCCCTTTTCCGACTTACCCTATCCCAACTCACCAAATGTTCCTTCCTCTCCCCATCAACACCTAACCACAAAAAATCACACATAATTTTCTCGATGCATTGTGCCACATGCATAGGGATCTGAAACAAAGAAAGATAGTAAAGGGGGATATCGATAAGCAAGACTGAATAAGAGTAATCCTACCACCCAGCAAAAAATAACCACGTTCCCAACCATCTAACTGCTTAGAGACCCGCTGCACCACCGGCTCCCAAAATGTCTGGAAACGAGGATTGCCACCTAATGGAACCCCTAAATAAGTGAGAGACCACGCCTAAAGCTGGCAACCAGCCAAGCCTGCAAACACCGCAAAAGAATCCTCACCAACATTACTCCCTGCCAAACTGCATTTTGCTAAATTAACCTTCATTCCGGAGATCAACTCACATAATTGCAAAATCATAAGGACATTCTTGAACTTGACAACATCAGCCGATAATAAGAGAATAGTGTCGTCCGCGAACTGCAAATGCGAAACCGACACTCCCCTCCCTATTCACACTACACCCCTCAACCACCCCACCTCCACGCTTCTCTCTAACATCCTGCTAAGCACATCAACTACAAGAGTGAAAAGAAATGGAGACAGCAGATCACCATGTCTCAAACCTCTAGAAGAAATGAACCACTCCCAAGGCGCTCCATTGACTAAGACTGAGAAGAAAGCATTTGAAAAACAACACTAATCCACCATCTCCAGCGGACTCCAATTATCTGACATTATTTATTAGGGCAAATATCATCTTCTCAATTTAGTTACACTAATTGGTTGTCTAAAGATCTCTGTTTGCAGGATCTGCAACACAAAGATATGAGGCATTCTTGCTTCTTCTTACCGAGGAAGATCAAAGGATGACACAGTATCCAGTCCGATGTTTACCCTATGTTTCAGGGTGAATGTCTTTTCCCGTTTTTAATTCTTTTTAAATAAGAAAAAGATTATTAAAACAGCTAGAAAAACCAACCAAGGAGCAATATCCTTAGAGACTAAGTTTCCATTCCCAATAACCCTGTTGTCTACCAACAAAAATGAGATAACAATTAACAAGTTAGCCCAATTCCTGTGGGCCACAGAAATTCTCCTACAAGACCCTCCGTTCTTGCCCATAAAGAGGCTAAGTAGGCCATAAGATCTAAAAGAAGCTCAATCCTGCATTCCTTCTCAACCAAAGACCCCACACAACCACAAGAAGCCATAACAAATTTTTCGTCCTAATCCTTCCCAAAGCCCACGAAGTAAACCTCGAAAGTCTCATTTAGAAGGACACGTAGTTCTCCCTAAAAATATCAAACAATTTACTCTAAAGGTGCCCATCCACCTCATAATGAAGGAAGATATGCCAGAAAGGCTCACTTTCACAGAGAAAATTCTTAGAGACCTACCTCCACTTCCAATGACCCTCTTTACAAGAGCAATATCCTTAGAGACTAAGTTTCCATTCCCAATAACCCTCCTCTTTAGTTCTACAAACCAATCGTGGGAAATAAGCCTCCTATCTCCATTAACCCCTGAACACAAGAAATCCTCATCAAACTTTTTCAATCTTCTTGGCAAATAGCAACTACCGCCTATTTGGTCATTAAGCGACTAGCTAGGGGTAAGGTTGCATACATCTAACCTCCCCAAACCCCATCCTCGGCGGAATACTTACTGGGTTATTGTCTTTTTAGATATGAAAAAGCTTGTATTAATAAGAAATGTTAGTACACCTAAGAGGACAATGAGTCCTCAAAAGGAGTCTAATCACAAGTCAGCCCACTGACACATAACATGCGTAATAGGATAACTACGAAAACACCAGCAGCCTTAGCCCACAAAGAGGCTAGGTAAACTACCCTATCCCACAACATATCAACTGAAATAGAAATACCAGAAAAATACACCATAAGCTGCGAAGATAGCATTCTTCCACAACAATTTCTTCTCTTACCTCGCCCATAACCGCATTTGCATCCATAACGGTGACCAGACCCGCCCCAGTCTCACCAGTCACCCCTGACAGCACAGCCTCCGCTACCCCACACCCCAAGAAGACATGTGACTTACTGGGTAATTGTTGTTGCTGATGTTGTTTTACTTGATTTCTATTTTTGTGAAGTCCGTTATTGAGTGTCTAAAATGACTATGCCACTTAGTGCATTTAGTTTACACTACACTACCTACTCTTGCTTCCTCCTTTATACCCTCCTTAATTTTTGCGAAAAGTCAACAAGAGCAATCACCTTGAGATAGGAGTACTGTTTTGTGTTTTCTATTCAGGTACCACAAAATTTACCAAAAACTCACAAATTAATGTCTTCTACTACATTCCTTTTCATTTGTATCGGCACTAGTACAACTACTTTTCCTCTATGCTAGAAGTATTCACAACTAATGTACAGTTCTAATGTAAGAGGACATGCACTAATTTTACAGCCAACGTAGCAAATTGCACGTATATGAAATGTGATAATGTTGTATACATATCACTCACTCGCACACACACACGGCTATATATTATAACCTATTTTAACATACTTTCGATTCTCCTGTTTCTTCATTATCTTTGTTTCAGTTTCAAGAAGAACATTCTTGGGTCCAAGTTCTATGTTTTACGTTGAAGGTTAAGAAGGGTCGGTGAATAGGTGAAGATTCACCTATTAGCACCAGAAATCTTCTGATGCCAGAGTTCAGAAATCATGCGGGATCTCCTATAAATTCTTCTAAGACAAAAAAAAAAAAAAAAAAAAGAAGCCAATAACGAAGCCCACTTCCCTTAGTCTTCTTTCTTTTGCAGATCCAAGACACAATCTAAGGTCAAAGCTTTTGTCTAAAACATGACAACTATGTTTTAATTCAAGTATTTAAAATTAATGTACAGTTCTAATTTAAGAGGACATGCACTAATTATACAGCCAAACATAGCAAATTATGCGTATATGACAATGTGATAATGATGTATACATCTCACTCACTCACACACACACACGGCTATATATTATAACCTATTTTAACTTACTTTTAGATTCTCCTGTTTCTTCAATAATTTTGTTTCCGTTTCAACAAGAACTTTCTTGGGTTCAAGTTCTATGTTTTATGTTGAAGGTTAAGAAGGGTCGGTGAATAGGTCAAGATTCTCCTATTAGCACCAGAAATCTTCTGATGCCAGAGTTCAGAAATCACGAGGGATCTCCTGCAAATCCTTCTAAGACAAAAAAAAAAGAAGCCAATAACGAACCCCACTTCCCTTGGTCTTCTTTCATTTGCAAATCCAAGACACAATCTAAGGTCAAAGCTTTTGTGTTTTTTTTAGATAAGAAAATTTTATATTAATGAATCAATGAAAGAATACAAAAAAAAGGTGGAGGACAAGAAGTCCTCAAAAGAAAACAAAAAAACATATCTACAAGTCCCGCCACTGTAACAGAACAAGTGTAAGGAGGACACTCTTGAAGGCCCCAGCTGACTTTGCCCAAAGTGATGCCAAATAAACAATGTGATCCCAAACATTATCAACTGTTTTTCCAGACGCAGAAAAAATCCTCAAGTTCCGCTCTAGCCAAATACACCACAGAATAGCCATGGACACACACCTCCACCACAACTTACCCTCCCTCCCTCTCCTACCAGCAGCAAAACGTATTTGTACAAACTGCCCCAATGTAGGCGGGCTCGCAAAATGCTCCCCCCCCCCAGTCAGCCTATCCCACAACACCCTAGCAAAGTCACACAACACAAACAAATGTAGCCCGTCCTCACAATCATGGCGACACATTACACACAAATTCGGCGACAAACACCATCCAGGCCTCCGCCGCTGCATCATGTCATGCGTTTTCACCCTGCCTAGCACCAACGTCCACACAAAGGCTGGTACCTTTAGAGGAACTTTAGACTTCCAAATGTAAGTAGCAAGAGGGAAGTGGGGAAATTGGGAAATTGAGAAGGAAGACTAAGTAGTCGATGCAGAAAAGATTTGCAAGAGAAGACACCAGAGGAGTTTCCTTCCCAAATTCGGGAATCATCCCTTGGGATGAGAGGAGTAGTGTTAAGAACACTCGGGAGAGAAACGAGTTCCTCTATCTCACGATCATGCGGAGCTCGGCGTAACTGAAGGTCCCATGAGCCACCGGCGTCGGAATAGAAGTCCGAAACCGGTGCTTCATGAAGCGTGGACAACCGAAAAACCCGAGGATATGTGGAGGAAAAAGGAGTATCTCCCTTCCACACATCCTCCCAGAACCTTACCTGATGGCCATTATCCACATTAAATCTAACCAGGTCAAAGCTTTTGTTTAAAACATGACAACTATGGTATTATGCAATATTTAACACTGCTGACATGAATTAAAGAATAAGACCTGGAAAGCGATTTGTTTGAAGCATAATGAAACCTCCAGGCTATTTTCTTCATTGGATTGCAGCAAATGTGGGGGGTATTACTTGCAGTGGTAGGAACTGGGAAGAGTCGACTGTAATAAAGGGGACTTGGTGGGCATAAGGAATAGAAATTTTTTATGAATTGTATCTCATGGTTATGTAGTGGTGCAAATGACTGGAACAAGATGCCAGCATCTTTGCACAATAATTTGTCCGGCTTAAGTTTATGTGGGACAAGGTGGGTCGGTGGACTTTCAGTTCACTTCAGGGAAAGTTGCTGTTGCTAATTTGGATACACCCCTATCCTGTATTACTTTTTCCTTTAGCTGATGACACATTGCCCTCCTACTTCTTTCTTGTACAATTTTTTTGTTCTAATAAGAAATGAAGATCTCTTGAAATGACGATACATTTTCAAATCTTAAGAATATTAGGCTCAATAGCTCAAATCATTTGATGAAGAGGGTTCTCCAAAGGCATCAACTAAGAATTAGGGTTGAGCTTAGGGTAGGTAGCATAGTGGTGAGCCCCCACTTGTTCATAGCAAAGACTTGGATTCGAGTCTCATATCCTTCAAATTAGCCCCCACATGGTTCATAACAAGTGACCCCTACATTTCTAAATAGTGATCCCTTTATATTGTGAGTTGGTCTCACACAAGACTTACTCAAATAATAATAAACAAACAAAAAAATAAAACCCAATAATTAGTATTTAATGAGTTTCATTCCACGAATCTCACACCCTCAAGGCTGAACCTGGACTATTTGAATGAACCCGCAAAAAAAAAAAATCTAATATCAAACTCTTTTACAGCCCAGCAGCCTAGCCCATAAGGGAAAAATTGATTATATAATAACGCATATACGGTGTAAGCAATGTATTAAAAGGCCCGAGGTGCAATGAGGCGATAGAGGTCCATAGAACCTAGGCGCAAAGCGAAGGGGCAAAGCGTGAAGTGAGGCGCACTAGTGTATGACTGAAAAGATGCTATAAAATAGATGTTTTTTTCATCAAATTGTATCTCAGGTGCACCTCAAGTGCGCCTCGAGCGCTTCACCTGCGCCTAACTAATGTCGTTGCGCCTAACTATGTTGCTGTGCCTAGAAGCTAAAAAGTGATTGGCTTGTTGTGCGCCTAGGCGCACCTCAGGCGCGCCTTTTAATACGCTGGGTGTAAGAGAGTCTCTACAAAAAAACACGCATTACTTTCTAGCCATAGCGCCACGCAGTGGCCAAAAGGGAATCGCGCCACAACAACTTCTTCCCCGACCAAATTCCAAAGCCAAAAGATAAGTTGCTAACTTATGTTTTTTAAACTTCTACCTAATAAAGATAGCTCATACTCCAAATGTTGATCAAATCTGCGCGAAATCCCTAATATTTGGATAAATTGAAAGAAGTCACACGTTTAAACATTTTCTTACCATCTATATAATTAACTAGTTAATACTCATCCAACGCCTACCATGATACCATGCTATAATAAATTCCACCATCCACAGTACCACCTCATACATTCCTCACAAAGACACAAACATCTCTTTATAACACACAATTTCTTTGAATTTAAAAAGACCAAACAGATTTCACTCAAAAAAAAGACCAAACAGATTAACAGCAAACCATAAATGTGACACTTTATTTGGTAAAAGAATAATATTACAACAGAAAGAAGCTAGTTGTTCTAGTTAAAATTTAAAGAACAAAATTAAAAGTTGAATAATAAAGGTACTGGAAAATAAGAGTCACGAATTTCATGTCTAAATCAACATAGTATGTCATGGAAGAAATAACATCATAAGTATCAATCCAACATAAACAACATACTGAAGGCATTATGAAAGTACGTAAACAATAACGATCAAAAGTACAGGGAAATAATTTCAGAAGAATGCAATAATAAAAAATTATATATATATCTATGACAGAACAGTAGAAGAGCCCATTTTTC
This sequence comes from Tetragonia tetragonoides, assembly GCA_038025085.1. Taxonomy (NCBI): domain Eukaryota; kingdom Viridiplantae; phylum Streptophyta; class Magnoliopsida; order Caryophyllales; family Aizoaceae; genus Tetragonia; species Tetragonia tetragonoides. The sequence goes on from CM076143.1 coordinate 40,362,437, forward strand.
TAAAAGAAAAAGTAAATAAAGAATCAACAGCCATATGAATGATTCAAACTGTCTTTATGAGTTTATTCATCAGAGATTTTTTTTTTTTTTTTGGAGGGGGGGGGGGGGGGGGTGAAGCTACTAGCACTTCATTAATGACTAGCTGGAGATGCTTACAAAAACCCCTGACTGACCAGGAAAAGACCAGAAGAGCAATGATCAACTACCTCGTCAGTATGCTTTCCTCAGGAAGTCTTGGCTGCAATGCTGAGGTATTCAACAAGGCCACTCTACTTTTGAGAAAAAGTAAATTGATCTACCACTCTATGAGATGGTTTAAATGGGGTTCTTTTACGGATTCTGCTTTAAGAGCTTCCTAAGCTCTTCTTACCTACCATTGAACAATAAAGGAACATAATTGATAATTCCGAGTAATTCATTCAATGTCTTGCAGAAGTATATCAAGCCAGATAAGCATGATCTTATTCCAAATTAGTAGCCTGCTTTAAAACTGATTTATTTCCATATATTGTTTCAGTGTTGTAGTTTAATCATTCTTTTTCTTGCCCTTTCTTTTGTTTTTTGGTTCTTTTTTCCCGGGTTGCAGCATTCCAAATCAGTTTTATAGTTGTCCATTTCCAATGGCGCCAAAAATATTCAATACTCTTCGGCTTTAGAATATTACGGACTAAATCAAAATGACTTATCAATATCAAACTATCTGCACTTTTTTTAATTGTAAAGTTACATGTGGTCGTTGCCTATTGGATCAACAGTCAAATTGAAGCAGTCTCTCTGTTCTCACAATGGCAAGGCAGTGTACAACCGACCCCCACGCCCCACACACCCGCTTGGGAAAGGGTGGGAGCCTCTTTGGAGGCAGTGGGGTAATGTTAATGTCGATGTTGTCAAGGTGGAACAGAATTTTCATTTAAGATGGAAGGTTCAGGCTATTCAATGAGGTACCCAAGAATTAAAGAACCCAAAATTCTAATTCTTCAAATTAAGAAACCCAGCAGCCTAAATTCACCAAAATCCCAAAGATTGCCAATCACATTTTTAGCATGAACCATTAAATGGAGACAAAAACAGCCATATGGGAACAAGGTAACACCAGAAAAAGCAACAATATAAATAGTCATAACTTATCCTACCCAAAAAAAAAAAGTCATCATATTAGATAAAAAGATGTAGAGAAAGAAAAATTGGAACTCACTTCGATGAGGGAGAATAGTCATCATCCATTGAAGAAGTGAAAGTAGCAACCAAGATGAAGCTCTCTGATAGCCCCCATACAACAAGTGACTGATTTTGGTTTTCGCCATTGCTATCATCTTCAAAAGCGGCAATTCAGAACTTCAACTTCTGGCTTGCTATAATCTAATCATCTGTGGAAGAACATGCAAACATACCACATCTCTCTCTCTCTCTCTCCAAAACCCCAAAGTTGTTTTTTCTTGGCGTTTGAACATTGCAAAGCATTTGCGCTGAAGTCCGACCCGGTGAGTCGAATCGAATAACACAACAGATATCTGATTTCAACCCTATTAGGAAACCAGGAGTTGAGCCGAAATATAAACTTGTATTTTTTAAAAAAACAAATTGGTGAAATACAGCTAATAAGTTTCACCAATTGGTACTCCTAATAAATTAGATATAGTTTTTATGCTTGTGCGATATGCGGATAGTGTGTTAGTTGTATGTAGGATATAATTCACTAAATAAAAACAAATTTTATATTTGCATGTGAACTCATAACAATTAAAAAATTTAAATACTATTTTGCATGTGAACTCATAACAATTAAAAAATTTAAATACTATTTTATATATTTTGTGTGAAGAGCCAAGTTTGGGTGGGTGACACGATTAGTCAGTCCAAACCATAATCATTCCGGTTGGAAAATATTGTTAAAAATAATACCTCAATGAATAATACCTCGACTATAAAAATAAATACATCAATCTACTAAAACAAAAACGACATTAACAACAACAACTTCTCAAGATCAGTACAAATACACACACTTTGAATATAAATGGTGATTAATCAAGTACGAAAATATGTATATATGTAGAAGAGAAGAGATTAGAAGTAGCCTGGGTTGAAGCACGCTGGGCGCTTTCCTTAGAGAGGAGACGCCCCCACTGCACTGAAAAATTAATCAAGTGTGTTCCTCCCCCAAGATACGACAACCCGTCGGATTTCTTCGGTGCAGCAAGGAGAAATCCCCGAACCAACAATCACCCAATGCTCACTAGTAAATATTAATAATAATATAAATATATTGTTGTAATAATAATAACCTATTAAGTATTTGAAGTTGTAGTGCTCAAAATATGGGAAGGAGGAACCAAATATTTTCTCTTGGGGAAAAGGAGTTTGGAGTTATCTCAAAACCTTATGTCCCTCACGGTAACCATACTACCAAAATTTATAGAGCATGTATCTCCTTTGTAACATATAAGAAAGTAAAGGTTTTCCTCAAATCAAGCCTAGTGGAAGATCCCACTCAAGTCAAAACATAAGCCAGTAGCCTGTTAACACACAATTAGCCATAACTCTCCTTTATGAGTAAAATCTTTAAATGCTATTTAGTAGGAAATATTCCACTATCCACAAAGAAGGAAAGAGACCATTACTTAGTAAAACCAATTTAATCTAAATAATCAAACACAAGAAACGTTTACCAAATAAACGGTTCCAAATCAAACCAGTAAAGGTAATTGCATAAACTTTAATTTAGTAATAAATATAGATTAAATTTTAAAGCACAAACAATATTTCAACAATCCCCCACATGATTTAAAATTTAAATCATTTTAATAAATAATTCAATAAAACAAATTTGTGAAAATAAATTAAAAATATAATATACTAGTGAGCATATAATACTGTGCAATAGGCATAGGTACCTTTTGGGTTTGAACCTATACTTAGTGAAATGAGCTTACACCCGAAAGAGTCGAAGTAACATAAATGTTTTGAACTTGACCCCTTATATCAGGTTTGGACTCACCACACACACAATATGGGCAATTTGTCAGGTTCTATCGGTGGGGCGCGTTACGATCATGCGCACGATATCTTGTCTCATATGTGTCATTAGGGATTAGCCCAATTCCCACAGTGGCGACCCCACCACCACACATCACTAGGTGAATCCTCCAAGAGTGGTATGTGACCATTACCCCGCAAACAAATATGCCTTTGGATTCATTAAGAGTTAAAACTCACCCTCAAACCGTCACATCCGTCAAGAGCACTTCTCCATAGGAATGGGACCCGGAAATTCTCCGCTAAATAATTTGTAGTGCTCTTTTTAGTTCACTCATCAGTTTCGTTATTACTCGGTGAACTTCATTCATGGGATCGTCATACCTCTGAAGACGGGTTTCCACTGTGGTGACTAATTTATGGGCTTCAGTCCCATTCCCCTCGACGATTCAAGTACTTGTTGGCGTGCCAAACCCTTTGTAAGCGGATCCGCAACATTCTTTTCAGACCTGACAAAATACAAACAAATCACACCGTGAGATATCAAGTGTCTTAAAGACTTATGTCTCACTGTCAAATGTCTCCTTTTCTCATTAAACTTCTTACTATTCACTTTTGCTATAGCAGCTTGGCTATCACAGTGAAGAGAAATAGGAGGTATAGGCTGAGTTAATATTGGAATATCAGTCAATAAACTTTTCAGCCACTCAGCTTCAGCACTAGCAGTATCTAAAGCTACTATTTTCAGCTTCCATGGTGGAACGAGAAATAATAGTCTGTTTTACAGACCTCCAAGATACTGCATCTCCACCCATACAAAATACATAACCACTAGTAGCTTTAATATCATGACAATCAGTTATCCAATTTGCATCACAATATCCTTCAAGCACTGCTGGGTAACCACTATAATGAATAACATAATCAATCGTACCCTTTAAATATTTAAATAACCTTTCTAAAGTCGTCCAATGCCAGTGTCAGGATTGTGAGTATATCTAGCCAACTTACCGACCACAAATGCAATGTCAGGTCTAGTGTAATTAGTGAGATGCAACAACGATCCAACAATTTGAGAATACTTATATTGGGAAATAGCTTCCCCCACATTTTTCTTCAATTTAAAAGTTGAATCAAAAGGAGAATATACGGGACTCACATCAAAGAAACCAAATTTTTTCATCAATTTCTCAATATAATGAGATTGGGTCAATGCAATGCCATCATGCTTTTTAATTAATTTAATACCCAAAATCACATCAACTGGACCAAGGTCCTTCATATCAAAATTTTTAGACAAGAACCTTTTCGTATCATTAATAACACGAATATCACTACTCAATATCAATATATCATCAACGTATAAACAAAGAATTACACAAGTACCATCAACTTGCTTGATATAAAGACATTTTTCACCACCATTTATTTGAAAACCATTTGAAATCATAACTTGATCAAACTTTTCATGCCATTGCATTGGAGCTTGTTTTAGACCATAAAGCGACTTTACGAGTTTGCAAACCTTTTTCTCTTGGCCGGGAACAACAAAATCTTCCGGTTGTTCCATGTAAATCTCTTCCTCCAAATCACCATTTAGAAAAGCAGTTTTAACATCCATTTGATGGATTTCTAATTTATAAATCGAGGCAATGGCTATTAAAATTCTAATAGTAGCAATTTTTGCATCAACACTAGATTTAGGAATAACGTCTAAATGCATCATACGTCTAATAGTTTGCAAATTCAGATGACCAAGCCTAGCATGCCAAATATTAGAAATTTCAACATTTGCAACACACAAAGGAGCACCAGAAATATTATTCACCTCTTTGGGCACAACATTAAGTTTAAATAATCCATCACATATATGACCTTTGCAAATAAAATTAGCATACTTTGTAATCACAATTGCATTAGATCCAAGAATAACTTTATATCCACATTGTACCAGCAAAGAAGCACTAATAAGATTTTTCCTAACATTGGGAACATGATAAACTTGTTCTAAATCAAGAGACTTTCCAGATGAAAATTTTTACTTAATAAGACCCACACCAAGGATGGGAGAAGTAACATCATTACCCATACTAACATTTTTTGCATATGACTCAACATAAGTAGAAAATAGACTCTTATTAATACAAACATGAACATTAGCGCCAGAGTCTACAAATCAATCATTCATATTATATACCATATTATTTATAACTGGGTTAGAAACAACCCGCACATTGACCATAGCCATAATATGTAAATATGACTAAGAACAATCAAAAGACTGTGCACAAGTTTATGACCAACAAGTAGTAAAGCAAATTTTATTTATATAGTATAAAGTTCTACACTTCACTCTTGGCTCAAAAATAAAGGTAGATAAGAGCCGAACTTCGTAAGCAATGAATTACAAGAAAATCAATGCCAGTAGATGACAACAAAATAAATATACTAGGTCACTCAAAAAAGATATGCAATTGATGAATTAATTTACCACAAGGACAATCTAATATATTAGTCTAAAGAGATGCTACTCCAACAATCTAACAGATAGCTAAATAAGCATCAAACGGGTAAACATGATAGAAACCAAATAATATATATACTTTTTTCCTATAGTAAACGCTAGCACGTTCAAGTAACAAACTAATCTTGGGACATATAATCGTTTTCCTCTCTAAGACTGTTGAAAAATATTGCTAAAAATAATACCTCAATGAATAACACCTCGACTATAAAAATAAATACATCAATCTACTAAAACAAAAACGACATTAACAACAACAACTTCTCAAGATCAGTACAAATACACACACTTTGAATATAAATGGTGATTAATCAAGTACGAAAATATGTATATATGTAGAAAAGAAGAGATTAGAAGTAGCCTGGGTTGAAGCACGCTGGGCGCTTTCCTTAGAGAGGAAACGCCCTCACTGCACTGAAAAATTAATCAAGTGCGTTCCTCCCCCATGATACGACAACCCGTCAGATTTCTTCGGTGCAGCAAGGAGAAATCCCCGAACCAACAATCACCCAATGCTCACTAGTAAATATTAATAATAATATAAATATATTGTTGTAATAATAATAACCTATTAAGTATTTGAAGTTGTATTGCTCAAAATATGGGAAGGATGAACCAAATATTTTCTCTTGGGGAAAAGGAGCTTGGAGTTATCTCAAAACCTTATGTCCCTCACGGTAACCACACTACCAAAATTTATAGAGCCTGTATCTCCTTTGTAACGTATAAGAAAGTAAGGGCTTTCCTCAAATCAAGCCTAGTGGAAGATCTCACTCAAGTCAAAACATAAGCCAGTAGAATGTTAACACACAATTAGCCATAACTCTCCTTTATGAGTAAAACCTTTAAATGCTATTAGTAGGAAATATTCTACTATCCACAAAGAAGGAAAGAGACCGTTACTTAGTAAAACCAATTTAATCTAAATAATCAAACACAAGAAATGTTTACCAAATAAACGGTTCCAAATCAAACCAGTAAAGGTAATTACATAAACTTTAATTTAGTAATAAATATAGATTAAATTTTAAAGCACAAACAATATTTCAACAATCCCGACCCTCTCCGCCTAACCTTTTAATTTCTTTTTTTTTTAGTATACGATTATATTATTGTGTGCATTTATCCCTATTCAAAAATAACAATTCAATAAAAAAAAAAAGCTTTCAACATTTAGTTGCATCATAAACTCTAACTTATGACGAATTAGAGCATACCACATATCTTGCAATTCTATAATAACATAGTCACCCTTTGTTTCATGAGTACTTTGCACTTCAATTTCATTCACAACTACGCTAATCGGCCAATCACATCTAGAAAAAAAGAACAAATTATTTTCAATCTTATTCGTACGAGGTTTATAAGAATAAGTGACACTTTTTTAATACTTGGAAGAATCGAGCTGCTGCAACGAAGTTTCAAATTATGAAAGTGAATGAAATGAAACCTATGCCCTGGTACTTTATTATTTTCTATTGCAATATTCTTAACCAGTGTGTTTGAAAAAAAATCTTATCATGTTCTACCCTCCATATTTCTTTATTTGCTGTAGTGATAAAAATTTCATGATGAAAATTCTTCCTTCAGTTAATTTTGCACGAAAATTATGAGCATAATTTGAATTTAAAGTAGCATGTATGTATTTTTCCTGCATCTAAAACCAATAAAAAAATATTAAAATTGTGTAAATTGAAAGATGAAATTTTTTCTAAGGGACGATATAAAAATATTTAAGATTTACCTCCTCATGACCTCATCAATGAGTATCATATCAAGACTGAATAGGTTTCCATCAACTTTGAAGTTAGTTACGTCTCAAAGTCTAGATACGCAAACAATGGTTCTCCAATCGGTTTTCTTGTCTTTGAGTTTAGGAATCAAATTGAAAGAGTTGTGAATGATTCATTAAGATATATGCAATTAAGATTTATAAATAAGTTTTTAAAATAATAAGCAATCAATATATATATATATATATATATATATATATATATAGAAGTTGAGTTCCTGGATTTTGAGTTGGGCCAAAAAAAAAAAAAAAAAGCTTCTAAATAATCTTATTTTTTATCATTATTCTCGCTTAAGTGGTACACTCTTAAAATTTCGCCTAGGTAGCGTGTCTCATTACTCCCGAAAAATACCTTTTAGTTTGTATGCCCGTACGTTGCACGAGTTAAGTATAAATTTATGTAGTAATATTTTTTAGTTATTATATGTTTTGATAAACACATAAAAAAGGAGTATTTAAAAAATGTTGTTGTCGCATAGTTTATTCAAAATCAATCTCTTCCTCTATATAACAATCGTACGAGGTTTCTATCAAAAAAAAAAAACAAAAAACAATCGTATGAGGTATGCTCTTTTCTTTATCCTCTATCTCGTAAATTTCTATGTTTTCATTTTTTTGTTTAATATTTCTTTAGAAAAATAGATTGATGATGTGGAATGTCTATATACTTTCAAAAATGTCTCATTTATTTATAATAACAATAATAATAAGAGCAAGTCTTGTAAGAACAAGACACAAATAAGGGCTCGTTCTTTTCAACTGGAAAGTGGAACTGGTAACTGGGAGAAACTGGACAAAACTGGTGAAAATTGAAAAGTCTAACTGGTAACTGGGGAAAACTGGGAGAAACTGGGAGAAATTAGGAAAAACTGATAATAATAATAATAATAATAATAATAATAATAATAATAATAATAATTATTATTATTATTATTATTATTATTATTATTATTATTATTATAATAATATCAATAATAATAATAATAATAATAATAATAAAATTTAAAAAAATTAAAACAACAACAACAATAATAATAATAATATTAAAAAAAATTAAAAAAATTATTTTTATTTTTATTATAATTATTAATACATATTATAATTATTATTTATTTTTAGATAAGAAATTTTTTTATTAATCATGAATTGAAAGAATACAAAAAGGAGAATAAGGTATCCTCATAACAAAACCAGATAGGAACTAAAAATCTCGCCAGTGGCGCTGTACAAAAGTAAGTGGAACACCCTTAAAGTCCCCTGCCGCCTTAGCCCAAAGGGAACCCAAATAGATCACATGATCCCAGACATAATCAATGGTCTTCCCGCCATTGGAAAACACCTTCGCATTTCTCTCTAACCAAACGCACCACAGGAGGGCCAAAGACGCACATCTCCATAACAACCTTCCCTCTCTACTCCTCCTCATTGCTGCAAAACGAATCTGCAAGAACTCCCCCACTGTGGCAGGACACACGAAACTCTCACCATCCAACAATCTATTCCATAAAGACCCGGCAAGCTCACAGAGCACAAACAAATGCAGAGAATCCTCCCCATCATGACGACACATCACACAAAAGCTCGGTAAAAGTGACCAACCAGGCCTCCGACGCTGCACCATGTCGTAGGTATTCAACCTACTGAGTACCAAAGTCCACACAGAAGCACGAATCTTCAAAGGGACCTTAGACTTCCAGATATAAGTAGAAAGTGGAAATTGTGGAAATTGGGAAGGAAGGCTAAGATGATGGAGGAAAGACTTGCACGAGAAAACCCCAGAAGGGTCACCCGTCCAAGTCTGAGAATCGTCTGTGAGGACGAGAACAGTAGAGTGGAGGACACTTAGAAGATTGACAAGCTCCTCCATTTCTCTATCGTGCGGGGCTCGTCGCAAGTGTATATCCCAGGACCCTCCCGCGCCTGAAAAGAAGGCAAACACGGGTGCCCAGTGAAGGGTTGATAGTCGAAAAACCCGAGGATACAAGGTGGAGAAGGCCTGGTTTCCCTTCCACAAATCCTCCCAGAACCGAACCCGATTACCATTCCCCACATTATACTTAACCAGAGGAAGGAAAGAGGACGATACCTGGGAAATGAACTTCCAAGGGCAAGCGTGGGAGACAGAAGAACCGGCTTGGGCGTCCCACCCGTTGTGTTGGAGGCCGTACTTGCTCTTGATAACTCGGTGCCATAAGGAGTATGGTTCCAGAGGAAATCGCCACAACCACCTTCCCTTTAGCGAAATGTTTTTGGACACCAACCTACCGAAAACGAGACCCCCTTCGACTTAGGCCTGCAAACCCGCTCCCAGCTAACTAGGTGATCTCTCTTACCCTCCCCTACCCCACACCAAAGAAAGTCTCGCATCATTCTCTCAATCCTATTAGCCACACTACCAAAAATCCGAAAGAGAGAAAGGTAGTAAAGTGGGATACTAGCTAAACAAGACTGTAAGATGGTGATTCTACCCCCCAAAGAAAAATAGACCCCCTTCCAACTGTCCAGACGCTTAGCCACTCTAGACATGATCGACTCCTAAAAAGAAACCGTCCGGGGGTTACCACCAAGGGGCACCCCCAAATAGGTGAGAGGTCACTGCTGCACCTGACAACCAACTAAGGCAGCTAGGGACTCTAGGGCATCGTCCTCCACATTAATCCCAACCAAACTACACTTAGACAAATTAATCCTCATGCTGGACACAACCTCAAACATCTGCAACAACGTGAGCACCCTCTTAAAATCGTCAACGTCGGCTGAGAGGAAAAGGAT